>CM024764.1:1085611-1430611 GCA_014218235.1 Colocasia esculenta | reverse complement strand
TCTAAGAAATTGATTTGACTGTACTGTGTGCTGTATGGATCCAACGACGAGGACATCGCCTATATAAGAGGAGGTAGATTATAACACCCTCAAATTATATAGCTAATGTATACTCTATAACGTCGAAGTGCCTTTTGTAGTAATTGACTTAATTAATCGTGCTTGGTCAAGAGTAGTCTACAGATATGTGACCTCCTAGGAAGCATCTTTTCTGGAGCCGATTACTCTCAAGAGGACAAAATTGTGAAGCCAATGAGCCAAAGTGGATAATACCTCAATGGTATAAAGCATAGGGCATGACATCATAGTTGCAACAGCACAATCGGCCAGCCCGTACGACGACCTAAAATGGCAGACCTGACAATAGATTGTGTCCAACTAATCGTTTAAGTGCTTGACTAATCAATTAAGTGGCCTAGACAACCGATTAAGTGTCCAACTAAGTGATTGAGCATTACCACTAATCGATGAAGTGTTTCAACTAATTGATTAAGTGCTCCCGCTAATCGATCATTCCCGATTACCTTTTCAACTATGTGGTACTTGCGGTCACCCCATCTCGGCTTGACCCAAGTCCATAGTCGCAACAAGCCAGCATAGTAGGTCAACACATGGTAGACATAGAGAGGCCGATCGAATGCAAGTCAAAGTAATTGTTGCGCATTCGAGCGGAGGTCGCGCACACGTCTACGTAGAGTCATGGCGAGAAATTTAGGCTGCAACAACTTGATAGAGTACGTCAACCCATGATTAACACACTTTTGATGCATGATCAAAGGAGGTCAACATACATTTAGCCCCCATCGAAGTATGTTTGAGGGAAGTGTAGCAACTCTTTCTACAAATCTCAGAGTAATAAAGACACTTTCAAGCCCAACTCTAGCAGCAGTTCTAGAAGCTGTCCACTTTCCCCCGACCTATATGTCACAGGCGAAGGGAGGGGGGACGAATTAACTAGCGAAACCTCTTAGCACCAGTTCGTCTCTCTCTCTCTCTCTCTCTCTCTCTCTTCATTGCTTCTCTTCTAAGTAGACCTCCGACTTAAGCACTGGAGGGTCAACTCTACAAATACTATTCTATGATTGACTTCCCCGTCCTTCAACCACTTATCCGAACACTCAACTTCAGATCCCGAGGTCGAATCCTCTCAAACTCTTGTGGGTTTAAGACCGACCTCATTAGTATATACATGATTACTACTCCATTTAAGTTGGTGCTATATATATATGGGATCAAACCAAACCAAAAGCTACGTTGTCTTGTAGTGGGAATTTTTGCGAATGAGAAAGCAACACCCGCTTCTTAATTTGACATGTGGTTCCTCCTACTACATTAATGATAGATCTCTCTTCCTCCATTTTTCTGTTCACTACAAAAAACATAGGATATGTAGACGGCTGAAAAACTAAGCCGTCTACATAAAGTAGTATTTGTAGACGGCTTTTATAACAGTCTACGAATGTAAGATACTATGTATCATACATTCGTAGACGGTTAAAGAAAGCCGTCTACGATTATCATGCAGACGTTTATATTAGCCGTCTACGTATGTATGATACGTAGACAATTACACAAAGCCGTCTACGTATCACACATTCGTAGACGGCTATGTCAAGCCGTCTACATACATATTTAAATGTAAATAATTCTATATATAATTATACTCATCAAATAAATATTCATAACTTAAGATTCAAATTTGAATGTAATAATTATTATTATTTAAATGTAAATTATTCTATAAGATTCAAATATTCTTATAATCAACATTAGGAAAATGATTAATAAAAATAATTATTTAATATGTAGTTGATTATGAATACTATAGGAAAATTATACATTATAATGCTAACATTTTTAAAATTAATATTCTGATATATATTTAATATTAATAGTTTTTATTTATGAATTTACATATTTTAAGATCTTAATATTTTAAAATTTCCAGCGGCGCCGGGCTTCCCTGGGCGCCAAATCTCTTAAAATTTCCCCGCCAAATCCCTTCAAATTTTCCACCCGGGCGCCAAATCCCAAAGTTTTCCCCCCTCCCCCAGGCTCGTCCATCTGTTCACCTGGCCTCCTCATCTACCCTCCAGTAGAACCACACCGGGGCACACGCAAAGCTACTCGGACTTCGCCCCCACCACCGCCACCTCGCTTCGCCTCAAAGCTACCTGGACTTCGCCCCCCGCCACCGCCGCTGCCGGCAACATCTTCAGCTGCTCCGCCATGGAGGCCTCCCAGACCGGAGGCGGGGTCGACCGGCCCGCCACGCTCCTCAAGACCAGTAGCTGGAGCTCCTGCAACGCCGAGTAGGCCGTGGTGGCCAATGCCTCGTCCTTGGCAGTAAGGGCCAGACGGGGGCCATGGGGGAGCAGCAATGGGGGAAGGGGTGGCCGGGGTGGGCTTCATAGCGGCATCTAGGCGGAGATGGCGGGCTCCGGCGGGGGGGGGGAAGGGGTGGCCTGGGTGGGCTACGGAGCAGCGCCTGGGCGGAGATGGCAGGCTCCGGCGGGGGGCAGGGGGGAATTAGATTTTTTTTAAGCCAAAATATATATGTAGACAGCTTTTCAGCCATCTACATATATTTTTTTGTAGACAGTTATAATAACTGTCTACATATATTACTTTTCTAGATGGTTTCTATTTAGCCGTCTACTTATCATTTGTAGACGGTTCTTTCGTAGACGACGTTGTAGACGACTGTAAAACCGTATACAAAAACATTTATAGACGATTTTCTTGTTTTTGTAGACGGGTTTAAGCCGTCTACGTATGCTCCTTTTCTAATAGTGGTTGTTGAGGAGTAAGTATGAGATGTCTATTGTTAACTCTCATATAATTTTTCCAGCATAACAAGTTTTTATTGAGATAATAAATGAAACTTTATTTTATATTTTATCACTCTTATATGAATTAATCACTTATAAATGTCAATTTGATAACCAGATAGACTATCTATAAATAAATTATCTACAGATAACAAGATTTTATGCTTGAAGAGTATAATTGGCAAGGCTGATAATTTTATTTCGATGCGAGAAGATTTGACACAATTATTAAATATTATCAACTTTTATCGAAGATAAAATCCTAATAAACTATGTCCCTCATTAAATCACCTTTATATTAATCATCAGATTGATGTCCCTTCCAACAATTTATCAAAGTGCCTAAGAATTAGACAAATTAAACACAACTACACAAATATTGCTATTGATTTTTAAATTGTTGTATCTCATCTTTTCTCATCTCCGTCGGTGGCAACGACAGCGATCGACCATGATGACGACTACAGACAATTAATTGACCTTTTACAACAATACTTTTGCCTAAGTTAATGTATGACCAATGGATCTCTTACAACAATGTTCTTGCCTAAGTTGGATTTGAACCTAATCTTAACAATAAAGAGTTTGGCGTTTCAGCACCTCCACCATGCAACAACAAGAAGTACAATAACAACATCACACCGCGGACAAGACCGGTCCAAATCGGACAGCAAGAGTCATGTCCGAACAAATTTATTATTTAAGATCATGTTTGATATAGGGATAGATCGAAAATAGAAAATTTTGAATATATTTTTATTTATTTTTGATCCATCTTAATACCAAACCACCCCTAGTTGTAAAGACTTGGATACTTGTAAATTAAGTCAGGGTTACCACATAGATAAGGCTTTTATTTTGCCTATTTTTTGTTTTCTATTTAATTCATATAAAAATTGGAGCCGAAAATCTCCAACCTCTTGGCAGCCCTACTTATAGCTAGCCATATAATTATCCGGTAAAATAGCAATGACTTGAATAGATAGATCCAAGTGATCAATTTATGTAACATGAAGTGTATTAATAAAGAGTAGTTAAGCGGTTAAACTTCCATGTATAATAAAATTGTAAGGTCTCGTATTCAAATCTTATGAGGAGGAGATTTGCCATTTTTAAAAAAAAAAATTAATATAATAGATTTTTTTAAAAAGTAATTAATTAACGGTCCCTGACTGTAACATAGGAACTCCTCACTATAACAGAGTTTAACATATATTATAACAAGAGATAACACTTATTGTAATGAATTATAACTCTATCAGATATTAAAAAATAAGTCAAATATCTGATAAGAATTTTTAATTAGTTTACCTAAAAAAATTATATCATGTGAAGTAATTAATTTTTGACAATTTTAAGTATTTATTTATTTTTGCCCCCATAATCTTTTAATTTAGTTTTTCTTTGTTTTTTAAGTTGACTTTCACATTATCCGAAGGGCTATATATATCTTTCGTTTGGCTAATGTTCTTAAGTAGGTTTTAATCTATAATTTATTTTTTCTTAATAAATTTATATATATATATATAACACTTACTATATATATTTCAATATAAAAGAAAAAGTGATGCAACATGTATACTCATAATTAATTTATATAAAATAATAAGATTAAAGATAAGATATTTTTACGTGGCGGTTTGATATGTGCCGCATCAGTTTATCTCCTCATGCCACGTTCTGCCCTCTCTCTCCTTCTCTTTACATCTTTCACTCCCTCACCCTCTTATGCCGGCGAACACACGTGGGTTGGGAGGGCCATGCCTCCGCCCCTCATACTTTTTATCTCTTTATTTATTATAATAAAATATTATTATTTATATTAATTTTTTTAAAAAAACCTTCTAAATTAACCCCCCTCTATTTTATTCGATTTATATATCTTCTTACTTAATCTCCCTTATGTTTTGTTGTACGTTTGTCCCTACATCTCTCTCTCTCTCTCTACACCCATATTGTTTCCCCTCTCTCTCTCTCTCTACATTTCTCAACACACCAAAATAAATCGACCAAACTGTGTTTAGAAATTGTAAAATTCTAGAGAAAGATTTGTTGCACTTTTTATTATACTTTTAATATGTTTTGAGTACATCTCTCATTAATCAATATATTATTGATATATTATGGCAAAAACTGTAAAAATATACTAAAAATATAACAAATTAATCTTTCTCAAAAGTGTAAGTACAGTGTGGTTATTTGGAGATATCGAATCGCAAGGTGATCAAATCCTGATTCATATGGTGACATATTGCATGATGCCCATCAGGCCATGTGTAGTACGCCTTATATGTATTTGCCATATTTGTTTGAAGTACTCATTCTTATCTTTTATGATGACCTTTGGAACATAGCAGTTTCCTAGAAGCCTACTTTGAGCTAAGCTAAAGAAATCTTCCTTATTATTTAATAAAGATTCCCTAATAAACAAGTTTACATGCATAAATAAAGTGGAATCATGCGTGGTCATGGTCATCATCACAATCGAAAAAAATAGACTTTATCTACTTATTAATGTACATTGACTTATCGAGATCTAGGAAGAATAATTAGTCTTCTCTTATATGTTATCATAACCTCTTGGCCATTAATTGTCTAATGCCGGTTCATTAACTTACATCATTATATGAATGCATATAAATATCTATCTATATATAAAATTATGAGCAAGTCTTGCTGCACACCCTCCGGACGGGGTGTGCAAACACACGTGCCGTGATGGTGCCACGCCACGCCACGCCATCACATCGGGGACCCATAGTCGTAAAGTTGACTCCGAGAATCTTTAGGTGCCAAGAGGGCCTCTACCCCTACAAAGCGTTAGGCCGGCGAAGGAAGAAATCAGTCCCAAGGGTCTTTAGTCTAGTAAAAGCAAGATCAAGGCCACGCGAGAAAATGCACAAGGACAAGATAGGTAAGGCCCTAGGATCTGCTTCCATGATCACCCTGCTATATTGGATCAGGCGTCATGTTTCTTACAAACCTTTTCAAGAAGCATCATTGGCTCTTCATATGTGAGGTGTGGCCTCGAAGTGTGTCACCATTTCCTAAGAGGCCACATTACTGGAAACCCCTGTTATCAAAACAGTGGGTATAAAATATTTCACATGGCAATCGAGCATCCATAATCCACACAGTGCAAGCATAGCGACATAATACAAGTTTGCGTAAATCAATACAGGCATCATTCCAAGATAACAACAATAGATAAGCAAATTGTACATAGCGAACATATGAACAGAAATATAAATCTATATGCAGTGGAGGCGTTCCAAAAAGGAACTTGCCTTAGAGAAGATATCGCCCCCACTATAGGTGCGAAAAGGAAACGAGGATCTTCTCCCAGGGTACAACCACGTCCAACGAGACAAATAGTCGCACACTGTCGATCTCGTAAAGCGAAAACTATCTATTATCTAAAAAAGGATCTCGATAAACGTAGGGCAAAAGAGACGTGCACCGGACACCGACGATGCGGAGAAAGAACGAAGCAGTCGGTGGCGGAGCGAGAAGAGGGTGCGGGACATCGGCGGCAAGGAGCGACGACGATGTCCTCGTCGATGGCGAGGGCAAGAAGCGATCAGCAGTAAAGAGCGATTCCCCGGTGGTAAGTACGGCGGTCGTGTTGTAGACAGAGAGCACCCGAGAGGAAGAACGCGCAGTCGGGAGAAGACCAGATAGATTTACGTTTCTCTCTCTCTCTCTCTCTATATCCCCAACCGCCCACGCCCCCCACTGCGCCGGTTCACTTCTTCAGGGACAGGCACGTCCCATAGGCCCACTAAGCAAAAAGGGTAAAAAACAAATAGGAAAAAGTGGACGGCCCAATAAGGCCCGCGGTCACCTCACACGCGCGTCGCCGCCCGCCCTTCCCGGCCCGGCCGGCGGGCGAGCGCGCGTGTGTGGTCTTGGGCATAGCTCCTTCTAGTTCCATAGGAACAAGTCCTTAGAACTAAAAGAACTTATAAAGGCCACTCCCTTACTTGTGTTTTCCAATATGGGACAAAACCCATATACACACAAGGGACACTCTCCTATCAAACCTTGAGTTTCCCTTTAAGCTTGCAACCACCCTTCTTCTACCCAACATTCCCCACAAACTCATGGTTTGCCAGGAGGAACGCACATCAAGAGACACATATATCATGCTTTCAATAGAAGTACCTTTCGGGTTTGAACTTCTACCTGAGTATTCCAAATCCTTTCTTCACAGAGTCGAAGTGAATTGAGTCTTGAACTTAACTCTTTTGGGTGAAGATTATCAAAGGAAACAACATGATATAAACATATATAGTAATCTGCAGGGGTGGCGCTTTACGGCCATGCGCCCCTTCCTGTATCATAAGTGCATTTAGGGATAACCCAATCCCTTTAACTGCGGCCCCACATTAGCACTTACTTAGGTGGGCTTCTCCAAGGATGCACTGCTCACATCCTGCCTTACCAGGCTTGAACCCATTAAGAGTAGATAACTCAACCTTAACTTGCAGCTAGAGACACTCGTATTAGGATTACAGGGGTGGAATTCAGATACAAAGTATCTAGAATTATTAGTGTCTTCCAGTTCTCTCAACAGCTTGTTGTTACCACATTGAACCTTCTTTGTAGGATCTCTACTCAGATAGGTTGGGTTGCTACTGCAGGAAAATAATTAATGGGTTTCAATCCCATCCCCATCCTAAATTTCAGGACTTGATTTTTGTTAAGTCCTTTAGTTAGAGGATCTGCTGTGTTGTCCTTGGTACCAACAAAATCCACAGCTATCACTCCCTGAGACACCAATTCTCTCACAGACTTTAGTCTGATTTGAATATGTCTCCTTTCTTTTTTATTGTACTTTGAACTTTTGACCTTAGCAATCGTGGTCATATTATCACAAAGGATAGAGATCGCAGGTATAGGCTTACTCATTAGGGGTAATTCTGTAAGAAGTCTCTTAATCCATTCAGCCTCCATACCAGTAGTGTCCAAAGCACACAACTCAGCCTCAAAAGTAGACCGAGACAAGATGGTTTGTTTAGTGGACCTCCAGGCCACTGCACCACCTCCCAGGGTAAAAACATACCATGTTACACCATTACTCCCTGAGTTTTCAGCAATCCAGCTTGCATCACTGTATCCTTCAAGGACTCCAGGGAATTTCCCAAAATGCAAGCTCAAGGAAACTGTACCCTTAAGGTATCTCAGTATCCTATCCAAGCCTTCCCAGTGAGAATGGTCAGGACAGCTAGTGTATCTACTGAGTCTAGTTACTGCACATGAAATGTCAGGTCTAGTACAGTTTGCCAGATACATTAAGCTTCCTATAACTTGGGAGTACCGTAGTTGAGACACATGTACACCACTCTTATTCTTGTAGAAAACTCTAGAATGATCATAGGGTGTACAGATAATTCTGCAATCCTGATAGCCATATTTCTCTAATACTTTCTCAACATAGTGAGACTGAGAAATTGCTATCCCTTCAGCTGACTTAGTCAACTTTAGACCAAGAATTATATTTGCCTCACCCATATCCTTCATTTCAAATCTACTACTTAAGAATGATTTTGTCTCATTTACTAATCCCTTATTGTTGCCAAAAATCAATATACCATCTACATACAGGCATAGAATAACACAATCATCACATTTTACTTTGTAGTAGACACATTTATCAAAATCATTTACTTTAAAGCCAAATGACATGATAGTCATGTCAAATTTCTCATGCCATTGCTTAGGAGCTTGTTTCAATCCATACAAGGATTTAACAAGTCTACAGACTTTACCTTCATTCCAAGGGCTACAAACCCTTCAGGCTGATCCATATAGATCTCTTCATCAAGATCACCATTAAGAAAGGCGGTCTTAACATCCATCTGGTGGATAGTCAGATCATATATGGAAGCCAAGGCTATTAGCACCCTAATGGTAGTCATTCTTGTTACAGGAGAATAGGTATCAAAATAATCTATTCCCTCCATTTGTTTAAACCCCTTAGCAACCAACCTGGCTTTAAATTTTTCAATGATTCCATCACGTTTCAACTTTTTCTTAAAGACCCATTTGCATCCAATAGTCTTAGATCTAGGAGGAGGGTCAACTAACTCCCATGTGTCATTTGCAAGAATAGAGTCAACCTCACTCTTAATGGCTTCCTTCCAATACTTTGCTTCAGGTGAAGCCATAGCATCTCGGAAAGTAGGGGGTCTTCTTCAATCTGGTATGTGACAAAGTCACTACCAAACTCCTTAGAGACCTTTTGTCTTTTACTCCTCCTTGGTTCTACTTCTTCCTGATCACTAGTATCAGTAAGAGGTCTAGATGCATCAGCCCCCACATTAGTCATTCTTTCCACATGTTGTGGAATAGAATCAGATGTGGATGCTATAGTCTTAGAATTCAGTTGTTGAGGCAAACCAGTTTTCATGGGAAAGACATGTTCGAAGAATGTAGCATCACGAAACTCGACTATGGTGTTAACATCTATGCCAGGATTTCTGATTTGATAACCAGAAACCTGTATGCATAGTTATTTTCAGCATAGCCTATAAAGACTGTGTCAACTGTCTTAGGCCCCAGTTTCTTTCTCTTGTGTTCAGGAACAAGTACCTTAGCAAAGCACCCCCACACTTTGAGAAATTTCAAACTAGGTTTCCTATTTCTCCAAAGTTCAATTGGACTACTATCTTTATGCTTTAGGGGAACATGATTCAGAACAAGACAAGCTGTGTTCAAAGCTTCCCCCCACATATACTTAGGTAGTCCTGAACTCTGCAGGGGAGAGTTGACCATGTCAATAAATACATGGTTCTTCCTTTCTGCTATCCCATTAGACTGAGGAGAATAAGGGGCAGTCGTTTCATGAATAATGTCATGTTCTTGGCAAAATTCAACAAACAGACTAGAGGTGTATTCTCCTCCTCTGTCAGACCTCAACCTTTTAAGAACCTGACCAGTTTGTGTTTCTGCTTCCTTCCTAAAGATGATGAACTTCTGTAAAGCCTCATCCTTAGACTTGAGCAAATACACGTAGCAATATCTACTACAGTCATCTATAAAGGTAATGAAATACTTTTTATGATCCCTAGTTAGCACACCATTAAACTCACAGATATCTGAGTGTATCAGATCCAGAATCTCTGAATCTCTAACCACAGAATGAAAGGGTTTCCTAGGCTGCTTGGCCTGAACACAGATATCACATTTTTTTGTTTTATCAATAGCATGCTCAGGAATTAAATTCAGGTTCATCATACATTTCAAAGAATTGAAATTTAAATGACCTAGACGTCCATGCCATAAATCAGATGAATCTGTAACATTAAAAGCAACTGGAACAGATGTATCAACATCTAAACATTCATTCATCACATGACTCACATGCACTTTAAACAACCCATCAGACAAATAGCCTTTACCAATAAAAGATTTGAGACGAAGTATCACAACTTTATTACATTTAAAGCTGAGTTCATAACCCTCTCTAACTAAACTAGAACCTGATAAAATATTTCTCCTAATACTAGGAACATGATGCACACGATGAAGAGACAGCACACGCCCTGAAGTAAACTTCAGATCCATGCGTCCAATTCCCATCACCCTCGCAGTGCTACCATTCCCCATAGTCACGGACCAGTCATGGATGGCCTGGTAAGATACAAAATTAGCCCTGTCAGCACACAAGTGTACATTGGCTCCTGTGTCTACCAACCATTCATAAGGTTCATAAATAGAAAATAATTGAGGGTTAAGAGTAATATACGTGTCTCCAGAAGAAGTACCAGCGGTCACTACATTGACTTGAGGTGGAGCAACACCAGTCTGTTGGCCTGTCTTTTCCTTCCTTTTAGGACAATCACCACGGAAATGACCTTTCTGATCACAGACCCAGCATTCACCTTGCTTCTTCTTCTTCTTGATTTTTCCCTTAGGTTTAAACTGTGCATTAGAATCAACCTTGGATTTGCCTTTGAAGTCTTTAAACTTGTTTTTCATAACTATGTTTGCACTAGCCTCTACAGGCATCACAGGTTTCTCCTTTCTATGTTCCTCCCCTATGGCAATGGCTCTCATCAGGTCATCTAGAGAAATAGCACCCTTCCTGTGTTTTAGGGCCATTCCAAAGTCCTCCCAGGACTTAGGAAATTTCTCAATGATGCACATAACCTGAAACTTTTCTGGAAGTTTCATTTCACCCTCAGCCAAGCCATGGATCATAAGAAGAAACTCATGTGCATGTTCAGTGATAGGTCTGCCCTCAACCATGTGAAACTTGAGAAATTTACCGACAGAATATTTTTCTAGACCATGGTCCTCAGTATTATACTTTCTGTCAAGTTCATCCCATAGTGCCTTGGAGGTTAGGAATGTCGAAGTACTGTATACATCGAATAGGACATCCGATAATGCAGTCAGAATGCATCCATGTCCTATGCGATCTTTTTCCTTCCATTCCGTAGCCTTCTTAACACTCTCGGGATCATTCTCAATCACCTTAGGTGAGTCAGATTCAATCACTGAAATCAACCCAATCATAGTAAACCATATCCGCATGCGTTGTTGCCAACGCTTGAAATGTTGCCCTGCGAATTTCACTGGCATCATGGACATGTCTACTTTCGGGTTAAGAGTCACAGATGATGACGCCATGTCAAACGATATCTTCTCTAAGACTGTTATCAAAACAGTGGGTATAAAATATTTCACATGGCAATCGAGCATCCATAATCCACACAATGCAAGCATAGCGACATAATACAAGTTTGCGTAAATCAATACAGGCATCATTCCAAGATAACAACAATAGATAAGCAAATTGTACATAGAGAAAATATGAACAGAAATATAAATCTATATGCAGTGGAGGCGTTCCAAAAAGGAACTTGCCTTAGAGAAGATATCGCCCCCACTATAGGTGCGAAAAGGAAACGAGGATCTTCTCCCAGGGTACAACCACGTCCAACGAGACAAATAGTCGCACACTGTCGATCTCGTAAAGCGAAAACTATCTATTATCTAAAAAAGGATCTCTATGAACGTAGGGCAAATGAGACGTGCACCGGACACCGACGATGCGGAGAAAGAACGAAGCAGTCGGTGGCGGAGCGAGAAGAGGGTGCGGGACACCTGCGGCAAGGAGCGACGGCGATGTCCTCGTCGATGGCGAGGGCAAGAAGCGATCAGCAGTAAAGAGCGATTCCCCGGTGGTAAGTACAGCGGTCGTGTTGTAGACAGAGAGCACCCGAGAGGAAGAACGCACAGTCGGGAGAAGACCAGACAGATTTACGTTTCTCTCTCTCTCTCTCTCTCTCTCTATATATATATATATATATATATATATATATATATATATATATATATATATCCCCAACCGCCCACGCCCGCGGGCGGGCGCGCGTGTGTGGTCTTGGGCATAGCTCCTTCTAGTTCCATAGGAACAAGTCCTTAGAACTAAAAGAACTTATAAAGGCCACTCCCTTACTTGTGTTTTCCAATATGGGACAAAACCCATATACACACAAGGGACACTCTCCTATCAAACCTTGAGTTTCCCTTTAAGCTTGCAACCACCCTTCTTCTACCCAACAACCCCATCGAAGTGTGTCACCAATGAAGGGAAACGAGGGAGAGGAAGAAGGGATTTGGGGCTCCGGTACAGATCAAGTTCACAATGTGTACACAACATGGTAAGTACCCCATCTATATATAAGAGGCTCCCTTCAGATTTGCACCTCCGCCCCATAACTGCCTCCCAGGAGATAATGCCGAAATTCTCTTAATTATCTCCAACTACTTGGAGTTATCCCATTATTTGGCTCGCCATTATCTGGTTCCGAGATAGTTGGACATATCCCAGCAACCAAGTCATGCATGAATCAATGGGAAAGGCAACACTTATTTAATCGTTGATAAGCCCTCTGATGCAGATAAGAAAAAAAACTCTAGCACTTACTGATGGAGAACAATCTTGAGTCACTTCTCCCCCTCTTGTTGTTGCTTCCTTAGCCACTAGCGTTTGATTTAAACATCCAAGGGTGATTCCCAAATACTTGGTCCTTGGACCCTCTGATACTAGGTCTTCTTTATGCAGGTCCTCCCTAGACATACTTGTTCCTTCTCTATATCGTCCAACGTCATTCAATAAACTACAAGAAGACTTGAGATCGACCCTCTTCACCACCTTTTTTGGTAAATTTATATGAAACAATATATGGATAGATCCCAAGTTTGGCAGCACCATATAAAAAAATGGTTTGCATAGTTTCTTCTTGGATAGTGAATACTTCATACCAGTCAAGAGTCCTCCATCAAGTTTTTACTTTACAATTTGCATGTAGGGATGTGGTTACTTGATACCTTTGCCATCTCCCCAAGTAAAGCACACCTAAAACACCTCGAAACTAAGCAAGGCACTCACTTCTCCAATATATATTACCATAGCTCTCTCTCTCTCTCTCTCTCTCTCTCTCTCTCTCTCTCTCTCTCTCTTTCTCCCTCTCTCTCTCTCTAAACTTCATCAGATGCATGACTTGTACAAGATGGGATTTTTTATTCGGACCACTTTGTTTTCTAGGTTGTTTATAATAGGGATAGACTATCTCTATAAAATGGCCGCTTTGGAAAGTATTTTACCCAGATATGTGCACATAAATTCCTAGTTAGGTTTTATCTAAGTTTGGCAGCATGGTATAGGCTAATTAGGGGTTAGGGTAATCCTACCCAATCCTTTTAAGTGAGGTAAAGTTACCTTTGAATAACTTACGTACCTTATCTTTTTACTTCAAAATTTTAAACGTAAAATAGATAATAATAAAAAAGAGTTAACTTACACCTCAAATATTTTAATTGTATATGATAACCATGAATTTAAACAATCCCAATTGAGCACCCTTTTTCCCTATCTCCTCTATCAAGAGTTATCTAATTATCCCCATTTTTATATAGGTAGGATAGAGTTATCACCTATTAAATAGTGTATATAATCTACTCAAAATAAAATAATTTTTAACCATGACTTTACCCCGCCCTTGATTTTTTTGGTGGTCAACTCTTCATGGGCTTGTGTTCCTTGTTGCATTGGGAATTGTGTTGAGAGAGGGAGATGAAGAAAGAAAGGGAGAGAAGAATCCCAAGGAAGTGTGATTGTGATTGTTGGGTCAACAGTTGACCTCCCTAGTTGGGGGATTTTGATTGGTACATTGGATCTATCTCTATAACTTGTTTAGTATGACTTGGTATTCTGTGTGATTCGGTCAATTAATTTGTTCCTATCAACGTCGTCAAAGTTTAACATTCACTTGTTTATTTCTCAAACCCTTACCTTGTACTCTCTCTCTCTTTCATACACATGAAAATTTAGGAGATATATATATATATATATATTATGAGGTGTCAAAGGTATCTATGATGCTATATGTAAATTCTTGCAGTTATACCCCTTGTCATGTTGAAATCACAAGTCTCGGCCCTCAACTTAGGCTTTATAAGGACGTATGACAAGATCACTCAATCTAGGGGCAATTTAAAACAGTTTTTATGTTTTAAAATATATTTTAATTGTCTAAAAGCAGAAGATTTGTAGATGCAATCTATTAGGCATATATATAACTGCAGTGCCGGTAAATAGACTTAGGTGTGTTTGATAACACTTAATAGATGTTTAATGTCTGAAGTGGTAAGACATTGTATTTTCAGACTGATTGGTAAAACTCTTAAGTTTATATCTAAATGAATTTCTATTATCTTAATTTTCTACTTAAAAAAGTGGAGGATATGTCACTTGTTTTTTTTCGACATGTGAGGTTGTGACAACTTTTACCAACCACCTGTCATTGGTCGTCAGACATCGGCCACCGATCGTCTATCGCCTGTCATCGAGGTCAGGTGCCAAACGCCAACAGTCGGACGTCATTGCCAAGGTACCAGATGTCGGGCGCCAGGCGCTGATCGTTAGCTGTCTCGATCGTCGACTGCCGGACATCGATCGTCGATCGTCGATCACTGTCGATCGCTGACTATCAACCATCGGCGATCGGACGTCGATCGTCGATCGCCAGACATTGATCGCCGAGTGCCGATCGATAACCACCGGACGACACTACTGCTAGGCATTGTATGACAATCGTCGATTGCCGACCACCCGACGCTGATCGTCGGCTGCCAAGTGGTGCTGCTGTTGACCACCAACTGCCTGTTGCCGACTGTTTACAGCCAATGCTGTTGGCTGGCAATCGCGTCGGTCATCAATTGCATGTCATTGTCATCAGTCACCAATCAAAACGTTGATCACATCGACCGCTCTCCTTTGCCGCAATCAAATGGAGTATCACATTCTCTTCAAATGTTGTTTAAGTTAATTATCAAACAACTCTTTTTTCAAGTCTTAATATATTTAAATATTTTTTTAAATTTCAGATTTAGAGGCTAAATAATAAATTAGATTTTAGATATTTTAAATAAATATTATCAAACTCCATCTTAAACAAAATGGTCTTCCTACCAGCAACCCGCACCCCCCCCCCCAATCAATGAGTGCACTGTTTTAGAAGCTATAATAATGTAGCCAACAACGCAAAAGTGGGATGGGTGGGTTTTGCATACTCCATATTCTCTGGGGAATAAGAAATTATAAAATATTTTTCTCCCCAAAAAATGTAAATTCACAAAAACACACTTTCCCATGGAGTTCCATTATATGCTTATAATTTTTTTATATGAAATACTTCATATGAAAAATGGATTTCTATTTTTATTAATTTGTAAAGTAGAGAGACGAAAACATGGGAGTTAAGAAGAGGGCAAACCACTTTGTTGATTTGGGAGGACATGGTTAAGGAGGTAGAAATTGGTAAAACCAAGTGTCTTTCCACATCCTTTGTTACACATGAGCAAGCATCTTGTGATGCACACTGGATTCTTCAGTTGGAAAATTCGTAAAAAGTACATGGTGGGCTTTATAATTATGTGAAAATAGATATCAGATAAATATCTATCTCATATATATAATAAATTATTTTCTCTTCAGTTTGACTGAATAGGAACAAGTAAAAGACTATGTGAGTAAGCATGGGATCAGCTTCTAATAGCTTTGCTTCTTCTCATGATGCACTCTTCCATGTACCTTTCTGTTGGCAGATAAAGTGAGATGGAGTTAGTATTCTAATGGCATATGGAATCATTCCCTTGTTTTGGAGGATAAAACAAGAGAAGAGAAGAGAAGAAACTTGTGGGCAGATGTGACCCCTGAATACATCTTCCCCCATCCCCAACTTTCCCATCTAACTTTGTTCTCAATTCTCATGCCAAGCAAAGTAGGCAAACCTTGGAATTTCTCCCATTCATCCAAGGGGGTCAACTTATGGAATCCTACCTTCCTTCTATTATCCCTTTCAGTTAAATATCACCATCTTTTCTGACCCTATCTCACCCCTTCTCTCTCCCTCTCTCTCTCTCTCTCTCTCTCTCTCTCTGATTTGGTCACATCCCACATGGGGGATGCCATCAATATCCATGGGCTGTGTTTTGGGGACCCTGCTGGCTATTTTAAAGGACCCAATTGACCTAAACATTGTGCCACAACTGTGGGGGTCTTCCCCTCTATTTTTTCCCCTTTTGGTCAATTCAATAGCTTCCCTCCCTACTTTTCACCTCCAACAACAATAACACATGATTAAAAAGATAACTTGTATGACTGCAAGTCCTTTTTGGAATAAAAAAGAAAAGATAGGTTTTTGAATATACATATGTATATATATATATACACCCCTCTCAAAATAAGATTTGTGAAACAATATATCTTGGATTCATACTTGTATGTATACTTTTTGTATGTGAATTAGTTGTCACACATAAAAAGAGGTTTTCTCCCTTCTCCTTTTTTGTTGGGTCAAAATGGTTTCCTTCCTTCTCACCTCCAACAATAACATTTGATACTTGTGTGACTTTCAATTCCATTGAGAAAAGGCTAATCAAAAAAAGAAAAAAAAAACAACTTTCTCCATTATCCACAAGGCAAGTGCATGACTCCAGCAACAACACAGCTTGCAAAGGGAAGATGTGTAAGCTAACCCTTGAACTAGGGGAGGAGAAGGGGGACAACTCCATTGCCTATGAGATCTCAGTTTTATGGATCAACTAAAAGCACCTATTATTACAACTTTCCATATACCATCACAAGTTAATTATGGAAACCATGGCCCATGGGCCACAGTCCATGTTATCTCTTATGTGTTTGGATGATTTTTTTTTTAAAAAAATAAAAATATTTTACTAACAAGATATGCATCCATACAAGTTTCATCCACACATATTATATATGTCAATGTGTCAATATTTGACTGACCTATTACATTCAAAATTTTCTCTTTTTTCCTCCCTATATTCCAATCTAGAGAAAAAAACTTTTCTTATACACAAAAATATATATATATTATATATATATATATTATGAGTAAAAAGTACCACTTTCACTCTTTTGCCCTTTTAGAATTTTCTCCCCTTTTTATAATTTGAATTCGAATTCTGTGGTGAGAAAAAAAAAAGATTCCAGTTGGTGTTGGTATCCTTTCCATCTTCTTTCTTCTCCCTTCTCTCCTCCGTTCAAATCTCCTCGTCTTCTCCACCCTCCTCACTCGTCACCTGCGTCTCTCTCTCTCTCTCTCTCTCTCTCTCTCTCTCTCTGCTGGCTGGCACTCGTCCCTTGCTGCTCGCGCGCTCGCAGACAAAAAGAGGAGAGAGACAGAGACAGAGGTGGTAGAGCAGTAAAAAAGGTGCGACCTTGGACGCAAAGGTAGGCACCCACACCACACGCACACTGTGAGAGAAGAGAGCAAGAGCGCCTTGCCTTGCCTTGCTTTGTCCTCCCTTCCCCTTTTTAATCCCCATCCCTCTCCCCGCTTTGTTGTTCCTCCTACCCACCACCACCTCCTCCTCCTGCTGCAGGCTCCGGCGTCGGCGGCGGCAACCGGCAGCCACCCTCGGATCCAGTGCTGCTGGAAGGAGAGAGAGGGGGGCCGGAGGGAGGGTGCTGAGGGTCGTTTTGTCGGCAAGGAAGGCGAGGCAGAAGCAGATACGTGGGAGGGAGGACCGGTTGGGCGGCGCCCACCTACCATCTGGAAGCCGCTGCCCCCACACCCCAATTTGTTCCTGCGCGTATCCCCCCTCCGGGTGCCGCCGCCGTCTGTCCCCGCTGCCCTCCCTCCACACGCAAGCAAACGCCCGCATTCCGGCACTGTCGGCGGGCGATTTCTGAGTTGGGTCTTCGGCCGAGCAGGTGGTGGGCGGCCCAACCGAGGCAGCGAGGGGTTAGCAGGAGATGAAGGGGGCCGCCGAGGGAGCCAAGGTGGTGGACGCCGCCGGGGCAGCGGATGGAGGGGGGAAGAAGTCCATGGCGGTGGTGTCGGACGCGGGGGCGTGGGGCATGAACGTCATCAGCTCCGTCGGCATCATCATGGCCAACAAGCAGCTCATGTCCCCCGCTGGCTACGCCTTCAGCTTCGGTTTGTTCCTGCCCCCCACTCCGCCCTCTCCCGCATGCATCGTCGCGACCTGAGCTCTTGCTGCAGCAGGAGAGAAGGCGCCTGCCCCGCTCCCCCAAATCTCTTTCACACTCTGTCTCTACTTCTTCTTGCTTGGATCTGATGATCGTGCTGTTTATTTATCTCCTCGGCAAATTCTCCTCCCTTTTTATTTTATCTGGGTTTGTTGGAATCGATTTGTTTTTGGAGACATTCTACCTAACCCCCTCCCCCCCCCCCCGGCGGATCTGATATGGTATTCTTCGGTTTTCTCTTCCACCAATCCAGTTCGTAGTACTGCTTCACTCCCACCTCCTCCCACTCCACTCGTCTCCAGGCCGGACTGGTCTTCATCTCTGCAAATTCTCCATCCATCCGTCTGGATCTTTCTCCTTGTTCACTTCAATTTCCGGTTGATTTGGTTCAGAGTTTAGACAAAATTCCCGGGCGCAATTTTGTTCAACATCCTAGCTGGATCTAAGCTTCGTTCGGTATGCATGTTGCATTGGTCACTTCTCAGTGTTGTGCTACTGCCGACGCCCTATACTCCCACAGTGTGTTCTCTTGGGATCCCTTTTTTTGGTGCAAAAGATCTTCTACTCCGTGCGAGTCCTCTTTCTGCTGGAATTATCCACAGAAAAAGGTTTCCAGTTAAACTCTTGTTTGTTTTTTAATCCTTCAGTCCGCATGATATGATCCTTGTGGCTGTGCTCGTTTCTTTTCTCTTTCTTTTCTACGGATCCGTGTAGAATGCCTCTTCATCACACTGTGTCTTGCAGCGACGACTCTTACCGGGTTGCATTTTGCCGTCACTGCACTTGTGGGCTTCGTTTCCAACGCGACAGGCTATTCTGCATCCAAGCATGTCCCCCTGTGGGAGCTTCTGTGGTTCTCCATTGTTGCAAATACGTCGATCACCGGGATGAACTTGAGTCTAATGCTCAATTCCGTTGGTTTCTATCAGGTGCGTGTAGCTCATAGAACCCCTTCCGACAAGAGTTTCAGTTGCTGTTCGTCACAGTGCTGATATGTTCTTGGATTCTGTCTGCCAGATCTCGAAGCTGAGTATGATTCCTGTAGTCTGTGTGTTGGAATGGCTAATGCATGGCAAACATTACTCGCGAGAGGTCAAGATAGCTGTGGTGGTTGTCGTTGTGGGCGTAGGTGTGTGCACGGTAACCGACGTAAAAGTTAATGCCAAGGGTTTCATCTGTGCTTGCGTTGCTGTGATTTCGACATCCCTGCAGCAGATTGTGAGTATTTAATTCTAACTTCTGGTGGCACTGATGATCAAGTAGTCGCCATTCTCTTAGTATTCTCGAGTTGCTGGCTGTTCAATCCTGATTTAATAGTTTTCTTTGCTGAAGAATCCATCTTAGCTCATCTCATCTGGATTTTGGCAAAGTAAAGGATCTGCTATAGATTGGACGCATATGTCCATTTATGATTTTATAACAGAAAGATGCAAACAGCAGTTTGGTTTTTTTACCTTGCTGTGAAACTCATCCATGATGTCTTGCAAAATCATGATCTTTCACATCCTTAGGCCATTTTTGTTGCCAGGAAGTCACAGGTCACTCTTATTGTGCATTACATGATAGCACTTACATTTGTTGGCTTCCAAATAGTCATGCTCTTCACTCTCATCGGTGAATGCACGACCTGCACAGATTTTTTCTTCTTGTTCTTTTTCAGATTTTCCATTGCCATAGTATATAGAAAGGTATACAGTACACATCCATATAAGATGACATAATTCCCTTGGCAACATAGGACATGTTTTCTGGGGAAATGCCTGCTGTTGCCATTTGTAGTTTTGCACAGGTTCCTATGAGTTTTTGGATTTTTCACATATACTTTGGCATGATATGGATTGCTGGATTCATGTTTGTGCTTTGCGGCCATTGACATGGTTTCAATGTATTAAAATGGTGACACTTGATTCTTGCATCTATTGACTCTGTTGTGCCAATGTAGTATGTCTGCCCCAGGATTTCACCAGGACCTTATCCGGGTTAAGAAAGCTACTTGTCATATCACCTCTTAAAAGATAAATTACATGTGCAAATGGCCCATCTTATTTGTCCAACATCAACTTTCCATCCTTTCTTAAAAAGCAGGGATTGGTGGCAGCTTAATTGATCATTAACCTTCTGTTGAACTTTGGTTGCATGTGATGGGAATGGCTTCATGCTAATGGGGAATTGGATGTTCATGATGAGACTGGAAATGGGAGCTTGATTAAACTTGTTCCGTAATACCAAAAATGACTATTATAGTGATTGAGAACATGACAGTGGAACAAAACCCAAGATAACATGCATATGTGAGTACTATTATCTATTAGTCCAAAAACGCACCCTAATGACAACATATCAAAGAACCATAGGGATGGGAATCGAAAAGGTGCACCGCAGGAGCTAAGGACCTCTTTTTTATTTTGTTTGGTGCATTAGGGGACCAATTGATGTATTTTATTTTAAGTTGGGTCTGAAATAATTGTTAGTTTTGAAAAGGGGGTGGTATTTTGGGTCTTTTGTCTTATGGGTAGGTGAGAAGGACATGTGGGTTCACATCCCCTTTTAAATACCCCATGTGTTCCCATCTTTTGAAAGTATTGGATGCAAAGAGAAGAAAAAATGGCTTTGTGCGGGCATTGAGGGGGTGATCCCCTGGTCATCTTCTTCCTCCCCTCCCTTCTTCAGTAGATTCCGGCTTCTTCTCTTCTTCCTCCCTCCTTCCTCCCTCTCTTCCCTCTTTGTTCCACATCAAGTGGTATCTGAGTCTAACTCTGATCCCCTACTGCGCGTCTGCTTCTTCTCTGTTTCTCCCTCTTTCTTCCCTCTCTCTCGAACCCTGTTCTCACCCCACAACGTTGACACCTTCCCCTCTACGCGGGAAACTCCTCGTCGCCCGTGCCCCCTTCCCATGCACGTGAACCCCCCCGCAGCACTCGCTCTCGCCCTCCCGTCTCTCTCTCTCTCACCGGAAAGCCCCCTCTCTGTGACGTCGTGCCCTTGCCGGACCCCCCTAGCAGCCCCACAGCGTCGGACACATCTCTTTCTCCTTTCGGCGCCCTCTCTCCCGCCGCCTCTCTCTCTCGGCTTCATTGGTAGAAGAAAAAAAAAAGAAGAGGGAGGAGGCTCTGCCGTCACCGCCGGGGGACTTGTCGTCCGCCGTCGCCAGCAGCCGCCACCCCCGCCGCCGCTGCCTCCCTTTTCTCTCTCTCTCTCTGGCTCCTCCTTGCGCGAGGGTTGGAAGAGAAGGGGGGAAGGAGGAAGCCCGACCCCCTTTAAGGTGGACTGGGTAAATTCGGAGCCAGTTCGCTACAGTGATCGATCCGCTACAGTGCCGGGTGGTGCATCTGAAGCTCTTATCGCATTGCTAGCATTGGGGCTTCATCTGTGCTCTGATTCATGTGTCGTTTATATCGACTTTCTCACAGCGACGTCAACTCGACCAATGTGCTGGCATCATCAGAGTACATCATTTTGCATGCCACATCTATAAGCATCTCATGAACATTTGTCAGCACATCGAACAATGACTACCGACTACCTGAGCCCGCATTGGAGATTGTCCGAAGAAGCTAACTGGCTCAAACTAAAGAAGGACATTTAGAGTTATTGCGCCAGAATAACCCAGTCAAAAGAAGTGCATTATGTGGCCGACCCAACACTGATTGAAGAGTACGAAGAACAAATAAAAGAAGTGCATTATGTGACCCACCCATCATTGATTGAAGAATATGAAGAACAAATGGAAGAAATACATTATATACCCGATCAAGCGCTAGTAGATGAGTACTATAGGAGATTGAATCTAAGATATTTGCAGCAAATGATGACCTCCCTATAGAAAATCACGGGCCGGCGACAAAAGGGATTGTGGTCGATCAATCGAAGGCCATCCTGGACGCTATTAGCCCGCATGACTTTGATCACATTTGGAGCGATATTGAGGCACATTTCCCACTTAAAAGCATAGTTATCCTCTACACATTGACCCAAGAGGCTTTCATGATATCATCTGGATTTGCTCCTTCCCTCATCTCCAAAACTTGAGGACGAGTTTTTTTTAAACCGGGGGAGAATGGTGGGAATCGAAAAGTTGTACTGTAGGAGCCAAGGACCTCTTTATTTTGTTTGGCCCATTAGGGGCCCAATTGATGTACTTTATTTTAATTTGGGTCTGAACTAGTTGTTAGCTTTGAAAAGGGGGTATTTTGGGTCTTTTGTCTTATGGGTAGGTGAGAAGGACATGTGGGTTCCCATCCCCTTTTAAATACCCCATGTGTTCCCATCTTTTGAAACTATTGAATGCAAAGAGAAGAAAAAATGGCCTAGTGCGGGCGTTGAGGGGGTGAGCCCCTGTTCATCTTCTTCCCCCCCTCCCTTCTCCGGTGGATTCCGGCTTCTTCTCTTCTTCCTCCCTCCTTCCCCCTTCTCTTCCCTCTCTGTCCCGCATGAAATAGTCTTAATACAATATTCATGGCAAATCTAGGATCACTGTTAGATCATATTGCATCCGATTGCGTGTGTTACCTAGGCAATGAAATGACATTTACCAGGTACCTGATCTGTAAAAACACAGATGATGCAGATTCCAATTTTCAACTCCTACTTCTAATATCTTCACCTGATAATGTTAAATTGTTAATAACCGTGTCTCTTGCAAATCACTATGCATTAGAACATGACATATAGCACAATTATATGCATTAGCATAAAAGGAGCTATAATGCATTATCATACCTTGTGGTCCCTGCTATATCTTATGGGTAACAGTTTAGCTATTAGCCTATTCATTCCTTCACATGTTGCAAGTTTCATTCAAATTTATCCTTTAACATATTGTCATTCTTGGGCTCTAAGCCGAGAGGCTGACTTGTTGGGCTTGTTTATTGGGCCACGTCAATAAGGCAAACCAGATTTTGTGAAATGTTGTGTTTCAGATTTGTTGGTTGCTTAGTAGATGATTATGACAGATTAAGGATCTTTCCAATAGCCTTAAACTAAATGATGCGGATAGCTGTTGGAAACTATGCTGAATGCTTATGCTTGTTTACTGAAGAATGATGTCCTTGTTGTGGGTACCTAAACGTTTTCTGGTCAGTTTGACCTATTAGCCTGCTGTGTGGATTGCACTCGGCATTTTTAATGAAAACTAGAGCCGTTAGTGGAGGATTATATTAAGATGTCCAAGAAAATGAATTATGAAGAAGTTACCTTTTAATGCTGAACATGGGCCAGCCAGCATATGAGGCAAGACCTATAGCACAGTGAGGAATGGAGGAGCAAAAGGGCAACAAGGGGATGGACAATGCTTTGATGCAAACAGACAATTAAAGGAACTATTCTAATAGTAAATAATGGAACGAGCAAGTCAGATGTTGGTCTGGACATGGGGAGGGTAACATGCACACAGGGGTTGACACCAACTAGCAGCATTGCTCTTCCTAATCAGCTTCTCTCAATTGTGTAACGAGGCCCTTTTATGGACATTGCACTGGACCCCTATGGTTGGTTGTTGTTTAGGACTAGGTGGCTTTGATAATGACATTGAGCACATATCAAACTATCTTGTATTTCCTGTGTTACTAATTGCTAGAAACGGCAGATATACGAGAAGGATTCACCAACTTTGTCAATAAACAGAGGGAAAGGAATAAAAGATGAAGATGACAGTTATTGTATTGCCAAAAAAGAAACGACCGATAAAGTTGTATTGCCAACGATGCACCTACCTCATCACTTGATCTGTCTACCTAGGCAGTGAGAGTTCTACCACCTAGCGACAGACGTTTCTGAAACAGAGACTTGAGGGAGGGTCATGTTACAGCAGTGACAAAAAAATGTCAAACTGGAGCAATGTATCATTCCTACTGCCCTTGTAGTTTGTCATGGAGGCGTGTTGGGTGACCCTGACCTTTCTTCACTTCTTTGTTGTGGCAAGTTGTTATTTTACTTTATCTTCTGACAATCATGTCTTTTCCATCTGGTGCATCTTTGATTGTAGTTTCTGTTATGACCCTTTCATATTTAATTATTTTCCCTTTTAGTTCATGCTTCTCCTTGTCTGACTGCTGTATTTTTTTGGTCTCTAGTCAATTGGCTCTTTACAGAAAAAGTACTCGATTGGTTCATTTGAATTGCTAAGCAAGACTGCTCCGATACAAGCACTTTCTCTTATATTTTTTGGGCCTTTGATTGACTATTACCTCACTGGCAGCGTGCTATCAAAGTACAAGCTCTCCTCCGGTGCAATTGTAAGGCTTCTTCACCTTCCTCATCCCTCCTCTAGCATGCGCGCGCACACACACACACACACACATGTATATTCACAGCAATTTCTGAACCGATGTTTCCCATAAACATGCAGCTTTTTATTCTCCTTTCATGCTCCCTGGCTGTATTCTGCAACGTGAGCCAGTATCTGTGCATCGGCCGTTTCTCAGCTGTATCGTTCCAAGTGTTGGGTCACATGAAGACTGTCTGTGTGCTCACGCTTGGCTGGCTGCTGTTCGATTCGGAGATGACACTGAAGAACATCACAGGAATGATCCTCGCTGTCGTGGGCATGATTGTTTACAGCTGGGCCGTGGAGATCGAGAAGCAGGCGAATGCTAAAGCGGTCCTCACCAAGACCAGCCTAACCGAAGAGGAAATCCGGTTACTGAAGGATGGAGTGGAAAATGGTGCGTCGAAGGATGTCGAACTGGGAGGGGCAAAAGCCTAGGCCACAAGCTCACACGCAAGCATAATACTCCTTTACGTCCAATCTTCTGGGCTCTTTGTCTGCCACTCGAATTGGTCTGTAAGATCGACCCCAGAGGGAGGCCTGGATGAAGGAAAGAGGTACAGTATCCATCCAACTAGCTAGAGATTCTTTTCCAACGCACAAGGATTCCATACGGATGCTTATATGCTATATTGAGGTTGGGGTGATATAAAGGTCCCTCTTGTTATTTGTTTCTTGCTCCTTGTGCCTGCAATCTTTCATTTTTACATTCATTGTCTAATGTACCTTGTTCCAGATGTGAATGGGGGGGTCATCCCAAGGGACACCTGATGTCTGTTCTTCTTAATTCTTGTTATGCAATTCAAGTTGGCTAAGTTGTTCCCCTTTTTCTCCCCACCCCACCAATCAAATCTTCTGGTTGGCCCTGTGTATGTTTACATAGAAGACAGCTTAAGATGAAGTGGACATTGGCCCTGTCTTGTTCTTAATTCATCTCTATCTCCAGGACGAATAAGTTGAGCTATCATCTGTGCATGGACTGTGAGGCCAACCTGGCTATGGTTTGTGTGGGCACCTAGAGACCTCTGCGGCTTGGTTTGTTGGCTATGGTGGGTGTGGTCCTCCTTTTGGCCCATGGGATCTTTGGTGGTTTTCTGGATGCACCACACACATCTGCTTCATTCAAGGGGAGGAAAGTGACCTTTGTTGTCTTCTCCCACCAAAATTCACGAAGAGAAGAGAACAAAAAAAACAAAATCAGATTAGATTGTATAAATTTGCAGAAATCTGTGCATTACAGATGTGACTTGCTTCATATTATTTGTTTTTTTGTTTTATACCCTTTTATCAAATCAAAAATTAAAGTTTGAGGCCACCATTGTAGGAATAATACGTCATACTTTACATCACATTTGTACGAACCCTTATATCTGATTAACATCACAAGCTCCTGTACAACACAACACTTGTGGGTAGGGCTGCCAACGGGTCGGAGTCGGAATTGAAAATGACATTTTTCGTATTTATTATCTATAAGAAAATCAAAAATGAGTCGGAAACGGAAAGTAATCGGAAACATTTGATACGATCAAATGATAGATGTATGTAGCATTAGGAGTAATGGTAAAAGAGATGTTTTTGATAATAATATGTATAATAAATATTACGAGATAGACAAGTTAATTAAATTTTAATCAGATTCTATTTACAAATTAGGGAGAAGTTAAAAATTTAGTCTAAAATTTTTTAATATTAAGAAATAAGATTTTAAGAGTATATATTTTGTAAATAAAATATAAATTATATCTTATCGAAAACAAAAATAGAAAAACTGAAAATAATCGAAAACGAAAAAATGGATACGAAAACGGGTTGGAAAATCAGAAAGTGGATATTTATTGAGAGCCCTATTTGTGGATCTTCATCGACTCATTTGGCAAACTACAAATATTTACTGTATGTTTCTGATGCAAAATAAGGTTGAGCATTGTTTAAGCGACTTTGAGATTGTGTTCGATGTTACAATGCCTTCTCTGTCTTTCGTGGTACTGGTGTAAAAAAACATTTATCTACTGAACAAAATAAGCACAATCTAAATGACAAAGGGCGTTGCTTGTGTTTAAGTTAAACTCCAACCCATGAAAATATTTTGGCGTTTGCCACCGCACATAGTGTAATCACATGCAAAAGTGCAAGATAACTAGGCATAATCGCATATTATGGTCTGCAACAAGACAGGTCTGTTGCAGGTGCAAACGTGAATTGTTGTTCCTGATATGTGTCTGGGGCTGGCCCATTTAGGATTCATTTGTTTCAACGTAAAAACTCGGAAAGGATTTTCGGAAAAAAAAAATCATACAATAGTTTATTTGGTACTCTTGCAAAGTTAATCCGTGAAATTTTTTTACCTAAAATTATGGATTTTGACATTTTTTATAAGACTCCGCAAATAATTTTCTTGAATTTCTCTTTCACATATGATTTTCATGAATGTGATTACAATCTCTATTATAATTCTCAGTGTCCAACGGCCGGCGTCGACGTTCGGCACCGCCCGACGGTCGGCGACTGGCGTCGGCGTTCGGCGTCGCCTAGCATTCGGCGGCCAGCGTCCAACGCCTGACGTTCGGCGGCCGGACGTCTGGAGCCCGGCACCCGACGT
Organism: Colocasia esculenta; assembly: GCA_014218235.1. NCBI lineage: Eukaryota > Viridiplantae > Streptophyta > Magnoliopsida > Alismatales > Araceae > Colocasia > Colocasia esculenta. The sequence goes on along the minus strand of CM024764.1, from coordinate 1,403,375 downwards.
TTGGCGTTCGCTGCCCAGCGTCCGACGCCCGGCGTCTGACGTCCGGAGGCTAGCGCCCGGCAGCCAACGTCCGGCGCCTAGCAGTCGGCGCCCGACGCCGGTGCACCCGGCGTCCGACGTCTGACGATCGGGCGGTCGACATACGAAACATACATTTTATTTTTTAGACTTTTATTTATTTTTAAAATATTATTTTTAATAAATATTTTACTGGTAAACAAACATCAGAAAATCTTTTCAAGAAAAATATTTACGTGGATATCAAATGGACATTAATTGTGGTTTTGATTTTCCTATAAAAGTTAATCCTTGAAAAAAAAATTCCTTGTGAATTTATTTTACAAGCAACCAAACGAATTCTTAATCAAGTTTCAAGTTTCGGGAGGCTATCCTTGGCCCACTTGCAGGGTCCTTGAAGAGTTATCCAACAAAGAGAAATGTTTGCTCTACATTTGGACACAATTTTTCTATCCATCCAATATGTTATTGATCTGTGGATTGATATGTGGGTCTCATTAAGTGAGAGTATTAAATACTTAGATATTTATGCATCATTCTTCGTAAAATTATTTGTCATCTTTAACTTATTATTTGTCACTCTTAACTCTGAAAATAACAAATAACTAACTTCGACATAAAAAATGTTATTTGTCTTTCTTAATTAGCTTTGTCCTCCTTATCAATTAAGGAGAACTAAGAACTTTTTGCATTAAAAACATGTATCAACGTAAAAAAAAAGAGTGTGAGTTATACGCAATGCACTGCACGTGTGACCCAATAACTACCCATCTTGGCCACTATGGTAGCATGCATACCCTCGGATATCTTGCACCTCGCAATTAAATATCTACATATTATGAGCTCTCAACAATTATTCATTTATTTATAGGTAAATTAATTAGAAATTCTTATCAAATATTTGACTTATTTTTTTATTCCTAACAGAGCTGTAATTCATTACAATAAGTGTTATCTATTGTTACAGTATACGTTAAGCTCTATTACAGCAAGCACTTTCCATATTACAGTCATGGACTGTTAATTAATTTACTCTTTATTTATTCTAGGTTCCTTATCAATTAAGGGGTTTCAATAAATAAATGAATAATTGGTGAGGGCTCATAGGTATGTAGATATCTAAATGCGAGGTGCTAGGCCATAAATATGGAAGATTAGACGAGTTCAAAAGTAAAACTCCCAAGAGTTTTTTTTTTTTTTACTACTTGCAACCATTGCTATTACATTGCTAATAGTTAATTAATTTATTAATCATAGTTTTAGCTGAATTTTGATTTGAAGATCTATCATGATGCCATACATTGCATTCTTCTTAATATTCTAATGTCTTTCTTATCACATTTTTTAGAGATTTATTGAGTATTCTTAAATAAGATGAGTACATGACTATTTTTATGGACATTGAAGTATTGAACAGCATTAAGAATATATGCAACCAGAAAGAAATACACTTGTCCCATATTTTACCTGAAATAATTTAAAATGTTTAGCAGCTCTTAAAACACCAAGAGATGTCGGCGAGTCCGTAAGGCATATGATAAATCTTCCTCTATATTTTTCTCAATTTCTTCTGTTGTGTAAGGTGCCTCATTTAAAATTTCTTAGAAAACAATATCAAAACAAAAGAGATGAGAGACTTTCGTGAACCAATTAAAGTTAGATATATCAGTGATAGGAAATAAATGATTCCACCATCACCCCATAGTCCCATTTATGATGACAAGGGCCACAAAAGTACCAGATTAGATGACTTGCACAAATATTTGTTATGCTTTGTAGATTGATATATAGAATAAATATGGTGTAACACTAATTTAGAATGCGAAGCTGCGATATAGTTTTTTAGATTGAAAAGCATATACTAAAATAATATTAATTTTTAAAAGATGATTACTTGCCACTGTATCATGTCCTTTTGTGATCTTCACCCATTGGTTATGGTTGTAACTTGTCGATGTCAAATATAAGTCTAAATGAAATACATAATATAAGTCTGAATGAAATACATATGAGCCCTTCATTTTGGCCGCACAAGTCCAACAAGTATATTATTCAAACTATTCATTTGCCCAGGTTGAAATATTGGTGGGTAATTTGCAAGGTGAAAATAAGACTATTTGTAACACCTCAACTTTATATTATGAAATTAGATAACTAGTTTATGATATGTGATCATTATAAATATTATTTTGGACCAATGTATTCTACTAAGTCGACACTAAGATTCGAAAGTGGAGACAAAATTGAATGCACCATAATTTGTGGTACATTTAAATTAGTTTATATCTGAAATTTTATCTTAATCGGTCATCATTTGAATGTTAAATAAGATAGGTGAATAATTAAATTTATTTACATAATATATATATATGAAATTATTTATTACATAGGTGAGATTACATAAGATACAATCTTCCCTTACAAATTTTTCAACACGTATCCGTATACGTGTTAACCTATGGTAAAATCTTCTGTGACGTGGTTGAAATCGGGGAGCCATAGAAATCGGGTTGATCACCATCGTCCATGTGTATCTGTAGATTTGCCACACATTTTAGTGTTGGAACTCTATATAAGCTAACACTTTGGCCCATAGTTCGATTTCTGGCTCCATTATCGTGTAAGGGTTAAAGAAGAAGAATAAGAAGAAGAAAGAGGAGGAGGTCTCTATCTGAAGAAGATATTTTTCTCAAGAAAGTTTACGTCTCTGCTAAGTAGGATGTTCTCTTCTCTCTACAATTATCTTGGTTACCATCACCCATTTGTATAGATCTTTCACACACGTACCTTCTTCCATGTGTTAGATCCATAGATAGTGTTAGGTGTGGTCTGATTGGTTTTTCAAATGAATTCAAAATACTACGCTGAAATCGGTCGACCGACCATACAAATTGGTCGACCGATCACCCTTCTAGTTCGACTACTCGAGAGAGAGAGGAGAGGCTTGAAGGGTCCAAATAGGTCTGAAAAGTCTATGCAACTGTAGACTAGGTTCTTCTCTTCTATTCATGATTGTTTATTTCCATTCTCAGGCTAGAATAGTTGGTGCAATTTTGACCTATTAGATTTTGGGTTTTTTCGGAATCAGTCAATCGAAAACCAAACTTCGGTCGACCGATTCAACCTCAATGGGACGACCGATTTTATCTTTTCGATCGATCGATTACACCTTAAAAATAAGAATCAAACTACTGGGTAAGTCGGTCGACCGAAAATCCTTAAACGGCTGATCGATTTCTCTATTCAGTTCCTGTCTATCATTTTGTTTTCTTAATTATTCAATTCTTCTTATACCTTTGTTTGAACCTTCACGAACTTGACTTGACTTACTACTATCCTTACAACGAGATTTCTTGAACTTAACATTTGCCCAAAGGCCATACATGAGTAATGATCACATGGAAATGAAAGGACACATTTTTGGGTCTTCAGACTCACTTGAACATTATGCATGTGCAAATGGGGCCGGTCTAGTCTCAGGAGGAGCACCCAAATTCGTTTACTAGTCATACGGAACGATAATGGATCATCTGAGTGTTTTGGCATGACACCATTACATGCTATATTTGGTCTACATTTCCATGAATTGTACCATTAATTGAATTATACATGCTTGATTACTACTTGATTTGGAGCAACTTTTTTATAGTATTATCACCTTACCAACATTACTACGTAACTTTTGTATATCTTTTTGTGCTCTCTTATTGTATGGTATGTATTTTCATTTTTCTTTCTATGCTACCTTTCGTTCCTTACTTTCATTATGTATAGAAGGTAATTTTATTGGGCACAATTGCTCATGCATTCCTACTTTTGTTTCAGGAACTCATGATGGGGCAAACTCTTAAGGGACATGTGTGCTGAGCGACTCTTAGGAATTAGCAATCCAAGCTTTTTCTTTAGACTTTATTAACATAGAGTATTGTAAATATTAACTTTAAATCCTCAATTTGTATAAATAATGTTGTTTGATTCCGCTGCACTACTTTATGAATATAATTAAAGGATTTTATTTCTTTATCATTAAAACTCTATCATTTCTAAAAATTAACGATTATTAGGATGTGATAAGTTTATTTGGTATCAGAGTGGAGTTTTCCGCAAAACTTGAAAACAACTTGTGTAATGAAAGAAATATGGGAAGTTAGTTCTAGAAATAATTGAAGTTATTTCATTTTATATAGATTAACATGTTAACTGTAGAGTTATCGGGTGCCAGGAGGAGGATAAAGTCCGCTTAGCAATATTTCAACTAGATAGGGATGCCCGAGATTGGTGGGACGCCATGAAGGCTACCTTAGGGGATATGGATCAATTATCTTGTGAGGAATTTGTTGGGTTATTGAATGAACAATATTTTTCTGAGGTAGTCCAAGAAAAGAAGACAATGAAATTTATCAATTTAAAGCAACGAGGACTAACAATGGCTGAATATGAGACCCAATTTGTTGGACTATCAAAGTATGCTCATCATTTGATATCTACAGAAAAGCTAAAAGCAAAGAGGTTTATCAATGGATTACGCCCAATCATTATCACTCAGTTGACACCTCACTTGATTACTTCTTATTCTGAGATGGTTAAGAGGACTTTAGCTTTTGAAGCCGCCAGTGAAATGGTGGAGAAAATTAAGGGGAAATCTAATGGAAGCTCTATAATTGGTGAGCGTAAAAGGAAGTTTGAAGCTATAAATACATCTAAACCTTAGTAGCCTGTCAAAAAGCCAAGGAAGACTGCGAATGGAAATAAGGATATTTGTCATCTCAGTGGGCATAAAGCAAAGAATTACTAGAGGAGGTTAGAAGCCTATCTATGATGTCGAAGTAATCAACATCGAATTCTTGATTGCCTTTCATGTCGAAGGCACCTTCCCTGCAGAACCCAAGACCCAGGCAAGGATGATTGCAAGCTGTACAAGAAGTGGAATCAGAATCTCAAGAGGAAGGCGGGCTTGTAGAAGGTACAATCATTGTGAACTCTAAACCTGCCTATGTTTTATTTAATTTTGGAGTAACACATTCTTTTGTTAGTCAAATATTGACTAGATCATTTGAAGTACATCAAATTTCACTACCATAAAAATTTGAAGTTGCCACGCCCCTTACTAAGAGAAAAGAACTTGATTGCTATTGCCCAACTAGTGCAATAATAATTGAAGGGCATAATTTTCTTGGAGATTTAATATGTTTGGGAATATGAGATTATGATGTAATCTTTGAGGCTGATTGGCTATCTAAACATCATGTTGGATTGGATTGTCATTCTACGCAAATAACATTTTTGAATAAGGAAGTTCTATCAGTAATTTTTAGCAAACCTCATACACAAAGTGTACCTTTAATATTAGCAATTAAAGCAATTAAGTTGGTGAAAAATGGGTGTCAAGGATATTTAGTGTCTATAATAATAATAATGATAAATCAGAATATTACATGCTTAAAAAATATTTCCATACTTCAAACTTTTCTAATATATTTCTTGAAGAACTATCTGATTTACCTCTTGATAGGGAAGTGAACTTCATTATTGAATTAATTCTTGGAGCCACATCAGTTTCTAAAACACCTTATCGAATGTCAGTAGAAGAATTGAAGGAATTAAAAAAGGCAACTCATGGAATTGATTGAAAGAGGGTTTATAAGACCCAATACATCTCCCTAAGGTGCTCCTGTCCTATTTTTCAAGAAGAATGATGGAACCTTAAGGTTATGTATAGATTACCGACAATTGAATCAGCTCACAATCAAGAACAAATATCCACTTCTACGGATTGATGATTTATTTGATAAGTTGTCGGGAACACAATATTTTTCAAAAATTAATCTCAGGTCTGGGTATCATCAATTGAGAATTCAGGAGGAAGATATCCACAAGACAACTTTTCGAAGCAGGTATGGGCATTACGAATTTGTAGTGATGTCATTTGGATTAACCAATGCCCCTGCTACATTCATGTGGTTAATGAATGATATTTTCATATTATACTTTGATCAGTTTATTGTTGTATTCATTGATGATATTTTGATTTATTTTGAAAGTGTATTAGAACATGAAGCACACATTCACATTGCCTTACAACTATTGCGAGATCATAAATTATATGTCAAGTTTAGTAAGTGTGAATTTTGGATGGAACTAGTAATATTCTTAGGGCATGTTATTTCTAAAGATGGATTGGCGGTAGATTCTTCCAAGGTTAAAGCCATCCAAAATTGGGAGCAACTTAAGATTGTTACTGAAATCCGAAGTTTTCTGTGTATGGCTAGTTACTATCGTCAATTTGTTGAAATTTTTTTAGAATTGTTGCACCTCTCACTCAGTTAACTTGGAAAGAAGTACCATCTGTGTGGAATGAGGAGTGTGAGTGTGTATTTCAGAAGTTGAAATAATGCTTAACATCTGCACATGTCCTAACTTTGCCAATAGAGGGAAGAACTTTTGAAGTCTACACAGATGCTTCAACTATCGGGCTCGGATGTGTTTTAATGCAGGAAGAAAAAGTCATTGCATACACATCTAAGCAGTTGAGGAACCATGAGAAAAATTATCCAGTTCATGACATGGAACTTGCATCAGTAATTTTTGCTCTGAAACTATGGAGACATTATCTATATGATAATTAGTTTGTTGTGTACTCAAATCATAAGAGTCTGAAATACTTATTTTCACAAAAAGAGTTAAATATGAGACAAAGAAGATGGCTAGAATATATCAAATGTTATAATTTTAAGATTGAGTACCATCTTGGAAAGGACAATATTATTGTTGATGCTCTCAGCAGAAACCATGTGGCACAAATGACATGCTTGATGGTAAAGGAATGGAAACTTTGGAAGGATTCTCTACATTAAACTTAGACACCATACCACAAGAAGAAAAGGTCATGATAGTGAATTTAGAAGTTCAATATGACCTTTTAAAGCAAATTAGAGAACAACGAGATAATGTTCCAATCCTGATACAAATCAAAGAGAACTTAAACTTTAAACTTGATTTTTGTATAGATTCGCAAGGGAATTTTCGATTCCGAACAAGAGCATGTGTGCTAGACGATTTAGAGATTAAGAAGCAGATATTGGAGGAAGCACACTGAACTTATTACACTATACACTATAGAATTGTCAAGATGTATCAAGATTTTAAGAAAAAAACTTTTGGTAGTGTAATATGAAGAAGGACATTGCAAATTTTGTTGTAAAATGTTTAATCTGCCAAAAGATTAAGGCGATGACGGTGACAATTGACGGTGAGCAGAGAACGGCGGCGAAGACAGTGGCGTACGATGGAGGCGAGCTCATAAATACCATTCTTGGGCTCAGAATATCACATGTAAAATTTAAAAATATGAATTAAATTTTTAATAGTAACTTGAACTCATAAATAATGATTTTTGAGTTCTAAAATGATGACATTGAAGTCTGATTTCGATCGCCGTTGACGATTGTTGTTGTTCTGTCGCTGTTTGGGAACCTACATGATGTCAACACCCGGTGCAACGATGCCACACAAGCTACCATGTAAGATTTAGCGTAATAAATCTTTCTCGTAGAGCTGATTAAGCGTGGGATTATAACTTAATCAAGTTACAATTGAGTTAATAGCGTAATAAATCTTTCTCCCAGTTCGCCTCGGCCTCGCAAAATCCTAAACCCTATATATACCATGCTCGCCCCGTCGCCGATCCGCTCCATCCGCGCCGCAGCGGCGGGAGACCGCAGATCGAGCCATCGCGCTCGCCGCCGTCCTGGCTTCTCTTCATCAGGTGAGGCCGCCTCCGCCGCCGCTTGTTGCCGTCGTCCCTTGCATCGATCCATCTGTTTCGTCGTCTCTTTTCACCTCATCTCTTGGTTTTAGATTCGTCCTGTTGTTTTCCGCGTTTTGGCGTTTAGGATTCGTGATCTGGTTGTGTTGCGATCCCGTTGTGAGAGGGATATGGCGAGAGTTTGAGAGGGGGGGGGGGGTTCGAGTACCCGCCCTGGTTCCTGATTTAGGGTGCTTGTGCTGCGGTCTGGATTTGTTTTCGGGTTGTGGTCGATGCAGTGAGGGCGGGTGAGCTGGCTTCGTGTGCCCGCAGTTGTTCCTGGTCTAGGTGTTTCTGTGTAGTGATCCATTTGTGTTTAGGGGATCCTTCCTCGGTGGAAATCTCGTGCACTGCGCCCTGCGGCGGGGGCTTCTTTGTCGCTAGGACACGCACGGGGTTCCTGTGATTCTGTAGCTGGTGGGCATGTCTGGAGGGGAAGAAGAAAAGAAGATGGATCCAGATGCCTTATTCACTGGGATGCATGCGGTCCCTCGATGAGGAGGTGATTTGTCTCTTGGCAGGTTGGGCTATTGTATGGCGAGAATTGCTTCTAGGTGTCCTTTCTTTTCTCTCTCCTCCTGCTTCAGCCTGGTAGATTGGTGTTTGCTTGCTTTGGTAATGCTGGTGACCGGTACCTTTTCACCCTTCTTTGGCCTCTTAATATATTCATAATTCTGTAGCTCATTATTATCTGACCATTTCCGTCTATTGTCTGAGTTTTCTTTTCCAAGGTCATGTCATTCTGAGATGACTGAGGCCTCTTTTCACTTGTTGATCATGTAGGCTGATGAAATGTTTCGTCTGATCAGATTGTTTGTTCACTTATATTTGCCAGTAGTTGAATTGAATATGTTATTTAGCTTATTTTTTATTGGATACTGTTGTATAGTTGTTGTAGATAAGTTAATGTTCTAGCATTGATGTCAATTCTGATGTTGGTGTCTTTATGCTGACCAAGGTCTATTTTGTTGTCTGTGTTGGTTTTGCAAATTGTTTGTCCATCCAGTGGGTATCATCAATTGATTAAGCAATGTCCACTTGTCTAGTTTAATTTGAGGTCGATGTCTACTATGTTAACAATCAACATATCCTATCCTTTTCGCTGTTGCCTTTTCAACTATGTTGTAAATCAATGAGTTTTACTATGTAACTAGTGAAGCCTTTTTCTTGTTTATTTGTTTGTAGTTCCCTTCAGAGCATAGTGTTTTATTCTGATTGAATCACTGAATGTCGGGTATAGTTATTCAGAAAAGCTTTTCCTCACGTTGGTTTACTGGAGTGTTAGGCTGGGGACCATTGGTGGGGATTGATGTGTATTTAACATGCAAACTTATCGATTTAGGTTGTGAAATACATGAACTTGCAAGTGTTTCCCATGGGATCATGTTTTTTTCCAAAGTGGATGTTGATATAGACAGTTACGTTTGTATAATGTTGCTTATAAAATGTTTGTATATATTTAACATGCAAACTTATCGATTTAGGTTGTGAAATACATGAACTTGCAAGTGTTTCCCATGGGATCATGTTTTTTTTCCAAAGTGGATGTTGATATAGACAGTTACGTTTGTATAATGTTGCTTATAAAATGTTTATATAATGTTGCTTTTAGTGGTATGCTGCGCATTATGTTTGAACTTTGAAGGAAGTTGTTGGCTTCTCATGAATGTATATCCTTCTGTCACAGTATGCAGTAACAAGATAGGGACACCTCATTGAGCTGCTCTGCCTATTGTTTGATGTTTTAAAATGTCATTTAGACTCAATGAATATAGAATAGACATAATTTGGCCGTATGCATCTTAAAATCTGATCATATTGTTTCTATTATTCAAATGAAAAGACAAGAAACTCAGAATTGCACTCCAAGAGCTATGATAGTACAACATTGTTTCTAAGTGTTATTGCATCATAATGCTCAATAACAGGCTGACATTGCGGCAATTGTATTGTACTGGTACAATATCCCAGGTCTTTTTCAGTCAAACTGAAAGTAGCAATGAAGTGGGGGAAAATAAGAATACTCTGATAAGTAGGTAAGAAACAAAGCTTGAGACCTGGTTTTTGCTATTAGCATGAAATCCCTTTTTAAAAGGAAAACAAAGAAGAAATAAGAATTGTAAATGTGTATAGATGAAAAATAATATAACTTTCCTGATCCTTTGCGGCAAGAGCTTAGAGTTATGAACAATCTGATAGAGTGGGATTGTTTGCCAAAGGAAGAGAAGAAAGCAGCAGGATGGGGGGAAGCAGGAATGAGCGAATAAAGCACCAAGAAGGAAACCAACCATTTGCCTTTTCCCTCCTCCAAAAGTGAATAAATTGAGTGGAGAAAACATGAAATGTAAGAAAAGATAGGTTAGATAGGGAGTGAAGGGAGTTCTTAAACATCCATCATTCTTTCAGATACTTTTACATTGATGCTTAAGGGATCCAAACAGAGTAGATGACTCTTCAAAGAGGGGGAATATCTTATAAAGTGTTCACTATTATTTTTCTTCTCATGCATGGCTGCGGAGCTAGTGAAGAGTTCCTTTTTCATCATTATATGTCATTTATTAGCAGATTCAATAGTATCAAGTAATTGTGATGAAACAAGTTTTTTTTTTTTAATAAAGGGGCCTAATCTGGACAATTTATTAATGAAGGAAGATGAAAACAGGGGGCAAAAACCATATACAAACTGGGTGACATAGGCCAATCATGAAGACCAACACAAAAAGGGGAAATCTAAGATAATAGACAAAAAAACTATGACATCTGAACCGAGAAGGAGACTCTTGAAACTCCGTAGATGACCGATTTAAGAATATGTACGCCGAAGAATAGCTCGAGGATGGAGATCTGGACGGCAGGAGCAATGCTCAGCATCATCTTCTGTTTCTTGGTCAGACAAATGTAGGTGAAACAAGTCAAGTAAATTATCTTTGATAAAATGTAGGTGCACTAACTGTTAAGGTGGACTGTGTATGCAGCCACTTATGTGGCCAGCTTTCTAAATACTGGCTGCAAGCCTGCAAGAAGATTTGTAGATTCTCTAGGACAGTTTGCCATAAGTGATAGATTGTTGTAGGGAGGATCCTTTAATATAATATCTATATTACTGCTTTTAGGGCGGTTCAAGCAAGGTGGTACATGATGATAGTTGAACTAATAGATACCAGGCTATATGCCAGGGGTTGCTCTAGAATTTTGAATATCTGATCTTGCATGGATGTAGGTCAAGGTAATCTGAACTCGTAGGACTCTGGAATTCATGATTGTGTTTTAGACTTTATCATATCAATCTCAGTGTTTGTTTCCATTTCTTGATTGTCAATAGCTAGTCTTCTGTTGAATTTTCATGAGGACCTTCACTAAGTCCTTCACATATTTTGTTGTTGTTGAGTGTGCACAGTTGAGGAATGTCTCCTTATCTTTTATTTTGTACTACCTCCATTGTCATCTTTTAAGAAAATTTTTTATATAGACCACATTTCTTTTGAAAACATTTGCCCTATGACCTAGTATAGCGTAGGATTGTAGTTCTACATGTTTGTTCCTTTGCCTTGTTCATTGATCCATTATGGTGTTGTTTATTTTTCCTTAAAGTAATGTAACTCCACAGTTTTAGAATCGAGGGTTTTGAAACTTTTTTTTTTGTATTTTTCTGATTTTAAGGCCAGCAGCTTTTAACCAGATGACTGCAAAATAATACAAGGTTGATTCATGTAATCTCATCACTCATCTCTGGTTTTGATTTTTGGTGGGTGTGGAACATAAACCAAAAGAAGAAAATTCCTTTTGAACTTGCAAACTGTCCTTACATACTTGCATACTAATAGTTTTTATGTTTTTGATATGTCCAAGTCTGTGTGGGTGCTAACTTGGTGATGGAACATGTAGTGAAACAAGCTAAGATGTGGTAGCCAAGATATGATGGGGAGAGGGAATTTTGGTCAGTGACGAAAGCTTGTGGTGCCAAAGAACTTGTGGCTTATGGTACCCATCTCCGATAGTTGATCACTCCAACAGATAGGTAATGGCTTATGTCTGAGTGTTTACCACAACTTAAAGAACTTGTAGAAAGGCTATTATTCCCTATATTAAGATCTCCAAATCTGAAATAGTCACATATATGCACATATTTGATGCAAAAATTGTGCAGAAAGGTCCCCTAATTATAAGAAATATTAAAGAGATTATTTGGAAGTATGCATACCCGAACTAAACGAATAGCTAGACCACTCCTTTCTATCTTCTTGTAAAAAGTGCTTCAGAAGTATATATATCTTGGTGTTTTAAGTTGAAATTGTTAAAGGGTATACATGGAAAGCTTGTTGATGCGGGACAGCAAAGAGGAGGGTGGAGAAGGAGGAAGAGACGTGTGGGTTTCGCTGGGAAGAACGGGGAAGAGCAGAGAGAGAGAGAGAGAAGACGCAGGGAGAGGTGCAGAGGAAGAAAAGAGAGGAGGAGGACGGCGGCTCAAAGGATTTTCTTTATTTCTCAACATCAATGCCTCTATTCGAGGTTTACAAAAGTTTTATATAGGGATTAAATCCTAAGACTCCAAAATGATATAATAATGACCATCATAACCCTGGGACCTAAATTAGGCTAAAATCGCACCCAAAAATGACCAGAAAATAGAAAATGCACTATTGGGCCTTATTCTTACAATCAAATACTCAAATAACTAAAGTAAATACATCAATAATGTGGGAACTCTTCGCCAAGCCATAAAGATGTCGTTATCGCCGAATTTACGTTGTCCATAGTCCCACTTCTGCAACACTTGTCGTGCATAATACAATAAGTTGAAATCATGTCAAATTTTATTTTCATTGCTATTTTTATATTTCATTGTTGCATCTTTCATTTTTAAGTCTTCATATTTCATTTGTATTGCATTTAATATTCTCCAATATTTCATTTAATATTTTATTCTTACAAAATCTGTTTTGACTTTTTTCCTGTCACATGATACATGTTCTATTAAGAGATCAAGTCAGTAACCTTCAAAGGTCTTGTGGGTGCAGGTTTATTGGACAGTTGGACTTATTGTTACATTGGAGTTTGGATCAACTTGGCCAACCGGCCCAATCCGACCCAGGTTGCAGCCCTACCTACACCGTCTTAGAGAGTGTCAACAAACTTCATCGCTCGAGCAGGAGAGACTGTTCTTTCTTGTACACCATGGCAAGGTTGATGCAGTTGTTGCCGTGATGGCGTCCTCTAGGATTGCTCTATCCAGATTTGCCTTCTTTAGAACCACGCTCGGGCTGCCAAAAATTCGTTCTTTTTCTACTTTGCAGGCAGCAAAATTGAAGGCTTTCGGGGATCCTGTGGGGGGTTCCCAGTTCAGACAGCAGATTTCCCTCACCAGTGTCCTCCAAAGGTACGGTTTTCCTACGTCTGGTCTCGGCCAGTTTATCCAGAGCAATTCATTTTTGTGGGATTTGGATCACTTGGATGTGCAAAGGTGCATGAGGGTCCTCCTATCCTTCGGCCTCTCGCAGGATGCCCTTGTCTCTATCGTTTCCTCTTGTCCAAGGGTCCTCGAACCTGGCTTTCTGAGTAAATGGCAGGTGGCTTTCTCTAATCTAGGGTTTTCTTCCATACCTCCCTTGCTGGTGCAGAGGATCCTGGAGCAGGCAGTGAGGTGCCAAATCCAGCCTGAAGATGTTCAGAGGAATTTACATGTTTTGAGGGAAGTGGGATTCCACGATAAGACAGTCATCAGGGTTTTGGAGGAATTGCCTGCTCGCCGGATCAATCTGCCTGGAATTAATTGCAACATTAGATTTTTGAGAAGAATTGGGCTTTCGGATGATGAGGTTGATCAGATTGTCTACTCATTTCCGGGCTTTTTGACGATGAGCTGGGATGGTAGTTTGCAACCTCTTTTTGAGGAGTTTGGGGAGCTATGTCTGGCCGATGATGAAGTTCGGAAGGCAGTGCTTAAGAATCCAAGAATCGTTCTTTCGATGGAAGTCGGCGAACTCTCTAGATGCATTGAATTGCTGAGGAGTTTGAAGTGTAGGCTTCCAATTAAGGATAAGATTCTTTGTGAAGGTCCTATTTGTTCAGCAATCAAAGTGAAACTCCGAGTGGATTGCTTGTGTGGTTATGGTTTAACGCGCAGAGATGCCTTCAAGGTGTTGTGGAAGGAGCCAAGATCAATCTTGTACGAGTTACATGACATAGAGAAGAAGATCGAGTTCCTTACAAACCAGATGGGATTTGGAATTGAGTGGTTAGTGGAGGTGCCAGATTATCTAGGTGTTAACCTTGAGAAACAGGTAGTTCCTCGGTACAATGTGATAGAGTACTTGAGGTCGAAGGGTGCTCTTGGCTTTGAGGTTGATTTGAAACATTTAATCAGGCCTGGCAGGATGAAGTTTTATAACATGTTTGTGAAGCCATATCCTGAATGTGAACAATTTTTTGGAGGGCTTATAAGAACCATCAAGGTTAAATCGAGGCACCCAGTAGGTCTGTGGACTCTGTTTAAGCCAAAGAAATATCCTGAACGTAAGGAAGATATTTGCAACATGAAATTATTCATGGAGTCTTTGGTATAATGTATTAAATTGAGGCACCCAGTAGGTCTGTGGACTCTGTTTAAGCCAAAGAAATATCCTGAACGTAAGGAAGATATTTGCAGCATGAAATTATTCATGGAGTCTTTGGTATAATGTATTATGATCAGTGGTTATCAACTGATATGGAAGATTCCATAGAGAAATCTCCAATCAGTGTAACAGATGGGGGAAAAAGGATTAATGGATTTAGACAATGCATGCTCAAAATGTTTGTTGACTGAAGATTTGTTCAACAGCCTTTGTTAGTTCTTGAGTAATACCAGGACACTGGAAGCGCAAAATTTGTGCCTAGTCTAGAGTTGAAAGGTCTTCTGAAAGTTTTTGAAACTGTTGAATCTAAATTTGAGTTTGCATGACTGCGGAAACAGTCTAGCTTCAGGTGTGTTGCAATCACAGGAGCGCATATGCAACCTTGTTCCATGTAGGTTACTTGGTAAAATTTGATGTGACCATATAAATTACTGCTATACTTTTTTTTTTGTAAAGTTATTAAAATTTTGTTGTTGTTTAGGATGGGGGACCAAGGCACCATTCCTTCTGGTTATAGTTGCAGTTGTTGTCAAATGTCACATGCCTGAAGCTTTGCATGTGCTATGATCTTTCCATCTTGTAGAATTTATTTAGGTATGAACAACTTGTTCATGCCTTTATACATTAATACATCCACTAAATATCATTTTGCATGCTGTTGACATCTTTGACCTGTCTAGCCTCTTTTTCTTGTAAATCCATGCAGTTCTTAGCTTGAGGAGGTCAAATTTGCCTTAGACCCCTCCATGTATTTTGCTATCCCCTTCTTAACAATCATATTTTTGTCTTCTTTCTTTGGATTGATCCTTTGCATTGGGCCAAAGGGAGTAGGCTATGTGGATGTAATAATCCATACTACATGTGGTGTATTCCTATTGTTTGATTGAATGGAAGTGGCTAAGAATCACCTTCTACTTATTTTGCTGAAAGTCTTAACTTTAGTTGTTAGTATTGATGAATTATTGTCGGCAAATCTCTACATATAAGACGTCTCTATATTAGCTTGGACAATCCAGTTTTATTTCGAGATATAAAGTTTTGTTGGATTCTTTTCATATTTGTCCTTATAAAATAACCTATTTCATGTCTGTCTTATTCGTGCTCCCATGAACCACACTACCATGCTGTGGAGCTGCTGCTGCTTGTCGGAGCAGGAGATGAAGAGGAAGGGAGAGAGAGAGAGGTGGGGCGGGGGCGGGGAGGGCAACGGAGTTCAAGGCCAGGTGTTTGACACCATGTCCCCTGTCCTAACTTGAGGTTTGTAAGCAAGGATCCAAATCACCTTGACAAACCTCACCAATAATCTGCAGACCATATCTGCATGGATTCTGAGGTTGAGGTCAAAAACATGGACCAACCGTAGCACCAGCACATAGAACAAGCCAGGCGGCCTGAAAGAGGACATCTTGACAGCTAGGAGGCCGGTGACTGCACCAGACCCTTGTACATCTCCCATGTTCTAGTTGTTGCACCATGATAGGTACTCTTGTTGCCTGCGGTCTTTATCCTGTCAACCAGCTTGAGACAGGCAGGTTAGCCACAGAATGGAAGGGTGCAAGACTGGCAGGTCAAGCTCCCAGGTTTTTGGTTGAATGCTTTAGAAGAAGGGTTTTGTGCCCTTCCAAGAAAGGAACTAAAGGTTATTGTCAAGAAAGTGTGTGGATAAGGTCTGAGGGAGAGGGAGACATTTCCATTCATGTCTTTGTAAGGTGTGGGACACCACCTGCCACAGCTATGGGTTCGCATATTTCTGTAGATGGCCCTCCATGCCCTCTCCCCCACATGTGGGAGGAGGGGGGTTGCATTTAAGAGAGTCTAAAGCTTTAAGATGGATTGAAGGACGAGATAAAACATGCTTATAAATAAGGAGAGTGATGGCCATGGTTTTTACCTGTGCGACAATGAACTGTGGTGGGTTCTCTAACTCCTGCATGTACAAATAAATATCGAGGACAGAAGAATTAAGAGAAAGGCTTACTGCACTTGAGAAAGTGCAGTAAGTGCAATCCACGTAGGATTGCAGCCCATGTGGCGCCTTGTTGGGTGCCACATGGGTTTTTTTTTTTGAAATTTAGCCTTTCTATTTTAGAGCTCAACCCCTCTATTTTGGAGCCCAACTTTTTATTTTGGAGCTTAATTTTTTATTTTGGAGTCTAAAAAATAGGTGGGCTCTAAAACAGAAGACAAGTTAGGTTCCAAAATAGAAAATTAGGCTCCAAAATAAAAAAAAAGTTTGGCTCCAAAATAGAAAAGTTAAATTAAAAAAAATTTATGTGACGCCCAACAAAGTGACATGGGCTGCAATCCTACGTGAATTGCACTTAGTGCACTTCTTCAAGTGCAGTAAGCTTTTCTCAAGAATTAATGCTGTCCCACATGTATAAATCACTCAGATAAAGCTGTTGACATCTCGGCCAGCACCCCCGACACGGGGCTCACTATGGACAAACAACTAGAACATGTAACCCTGATGTGTTCACAACACATCACGTGGGGTTGACACGTTTAACTCCAGGTTACAATTAAAGAGGTGTTTGATAACCAACTTAAACAACAATTGAATTGTGGTACAGTGGGTTAAAATGTTATATTTATATTTGATAGGTCTTAGGTTCAAAATTCAGAATCAAAAAAATTAATTTTTTTAAAAAACCGAGTCGTTGAAATTAGAATCGGGTTTAAAAATGATTTCTCTTAATTTAAAAATTAAGTGATTTTTTAGATTTAAGTGATTAATTAAAATATTATTTCAGATATTTTATCAAGCAGTTTAAAATCTTAAAAATTAAGAATTTTATATTTGGGTAAATTAATTAGGAGTTCTTAACCGATATTTGATTTATTTTTTAGTCTATGATAGAGCTGTAATTTATTATAGTAAGTATTATCTCTGATTATAGTATACGTTAAATTATGTTACAGTAGAGATCTTATTATTACATAGACTTCTAATTAATTTCCCCTTCAGACTTTAGATGCTCATTAAATGTTATCAAATAGTCCCTTAGTTTTGTCTCTGCCCAAGGTCCACTAAAACCCAAACCAACATTCTCACGTGACACGACTCTTACCCCTCTTTGGACATGAGTTGGAGTTATCCGAACTCCAATCCAGGACTAAATCTGTGCATAGTTAACTCAACTTTTACTTTGGTAACAAGTGAGTTAACTCACTTGTGTAAATTGAGTTGACCTACTTGTACAAGGAATCCTTTCGCTAAGATTGGATGGGTTAACCTCCTCATGTACCATTGCAATACCCAAACTGCCCTATCTCCCCCTTTGGTTGAATTAATTTTTTCTCACCTGTACTTTACTTTCAATTAAATACTCATAATATTTTATGTTGTAATTTTTCCTAAGGCTTACATTAGCTCCATCAATAAGTTTTTGTCATCATTAGCAATTACATTTAAGTTCCTTAATGATGTTTAGTGAGTAAATTACTATTTTAACTGTACTTAGACATGTTATTTTCAAAAAATTACAGTGCTTAATAAATTCAATCAAATATATAATAAATGTACATTTACGCAGACAATGGCCACCTTTTCGTCGTCCTCAAAAAATATCATGGTGAATATAATTTAGACACGTATAGTAGAAAAAAGTTCAATGAAATACTGTAATATACATTAAAAAAAAAATTCTCTCTTAAAAGAGAAGCTCTCCCTCACAATCAAGTCTCCTTTCCTTTAAAATCGAGTCTCACTTTAATGTTTGCTAATTCCTTAAAATATTCTGAAGTATTTTCTTAAGGGTGATTTTGTTTTGTGTACTAATAATTATAGGGCAAATTAATTAGGAGTTCTTAACATATATTTAATTTATTTTCTAGTCCCTAATAGAGTTATAAATTATTACAGTAAGTGTTATCTCTAATTATAGTATATCTTAAATCATGTTATAGTAAGGATCACTCTATTACACTCAGAAATTTCTAATTAATTTTCTCATAATTGTATGTTCTCTAATTAAAGCCCCCCAAATCACGGTAATTGGTTATAAATTTTGAAGTAAGAATGAAAGAATATTTTCTCTTATTTTTTAAAAAAAAATTGGACAGCATCTCTCCTATTTGATCAATTATTTTGTTCCATGGTTTTGCATAAAAAAAAAGTAGTAGATTGTGGTATCAACAACAAATCGTACATCAATTAATTTAAATTAGACAACACACTTATTTTTTTCCAACCCGAAAGACACCATAATATAGACAACACACTATCTTTTTTCCAACCTGAAAATTAACGTAATACAAGTGGTTCCTCATATGTCGTACTCAAGTTGCAAAAATACAATGGTGAAATATTAAATGAAGGCTTCCTTGTGACCAACAAATTAAGCATATAGTCAAACATTTGTTTAAATGTAGCGAGTAGCTTATCTTTCACGCTGAAAATTCTACAAGAAAAGAAGAAATTGCCAAGCAAATCGTCGATCGTATTACATATGATGAAAATTTGAAATTACGTCGCAATTACAAATGCTGATAATACTTTTGGCTGGTGCTTCTACTTCATTGTCACCTATGAAAGAGAAAGACTTATTGCACTTTCACATTGCACTTTAAAAGTGCAATGTGACTTGGCATAAGGTCCATGTGGCATCCAACAATTGGATGGCTACTTTATCACTCTTCATGTGAGGAGTGCCACATGGGCCTTATGCCTAGTCACATTGCATTTAAAGTATAATGTGAAAGTGCAATAAGTTTTTCTCCCTGTAAAAAACTTACATTGAACTCAATGCATTAAGAAGAGGAAAATAAAATATATAGGTGGGCTCAGATTGACTGTATTTTCAACGTGATTGTCATTTTGACTATCTAATGGCCTCCCCTAGCCGATGACAAAACATACGTTGATGGGACATTTGTCAATGACTTTGTCAACAGGTTAGTAGCCACTAACATTGTGGTGGCCAAATCTGGTCACCTAGGCCCATGATGGCTCGTTACGGTCTATTCCCGTCCTGTCAACCAACGTGGCACCGTCATCGAAGAGCACGCCCTCTCCAGGATGGCTCAAAGACCTCCATTGTGTGACTCCTGTGATCGGCAGCCGTCAGGTTCCGCTGCGGCGTACCTTCGAGCAGATCACCCGCCTTTCCTTACCGAACAGCTATGAACAGCTTCCGAGCAAGAACAGTGACTCCGCTCGGTGAAGCTACCCTGTTTTACCGAACAGCATGTTCGAGCCCCCACGTGGGTCACCTGCTCGGAAAGCATTTCCAAAGGGTTCCGAGCAGGCTCTCTGGCTTCCAGAGAGCGGTTGTAACCGTCTCAGGCCACGTTCTCCACCATCAAGGGGCGTGAACTGCCTGGCAGCCCAACGGGCATCAGAGTCATAACTCCTCCCGTTATGCGCGGGCGTCAAGGCGCCTCTTCAGGCACGATCTGCCCAACGTTACGCACGTTGGCCTCCGCACCAGCGCCTATAAAGGCACAGGTACAGTACCATGCAACGGTACGTTCTCTGGCCCACGCGACACACTCTCGCATTACGAAACCTCCTGCCTCACAAGCTCTCTACTGACTTAGGCATCGGAGGGTTTCCCCCGTCTTCACCGGGCCCTTCTGATCCCATTCTGGTTTTGCAGGTCTTCGCCCTCACCAGCGATCGTCCTTCCTCTCTTATTCCAGTGGAGGCCCGTTTGGCTCAGGCCCAAACAGGATCACGCCACCACATTTGGCGCCGTCTGTGGGAAGCGACGCTGCCATGGCTCGAGGGCGATCCTCATACCAGAATATGGGAGCAGGGCGACGAGGTCTCGCCAATCACGAGGGGCCTCTCGTCGCCAATCTCCTCCTGGGGACGTCGCCGGCGCTACTACCGGCGCGAATCACGACGTCCCAGTACCAACGGCTGCCGCACCGGCGACGGCCCTCGAAGTGGCAGAGCTTCGGGGGCAAATGCATCAGCTGACGGGCGTCTGCCTCGCCCTACAGGCCCAGTTGGTGGGGGTTGCGGCTCCGGCAGCCTCCCTGCCGCGCGAGCGGCAGGCGGAATCGTCGCATCGCCACTCCCGCGTCCCCCCGGCGCCTCAGGAGCAGCAGGCGGAGTCACCGCGCCGGTCTCACCGGCCCCGTCGGAGGAACGGGCACCAGAGCGCCGCGGGCGTTCGCCCCGACGCTCTATCATCTCCCCTCGCCCGCCACGATCAGTCGTGGGAGGCAACTCCCACGCCTCTGGACGAGGGGGCCCCGCCAACTCCGAGCAGGAGCTCGCCAGGCGCCTAAGGCGTGTGGTCGACCTCGAACGCCGCATGGACGCGATGGTTCAGCGTGCGGAGGGGAAGGCTCCAGCGGAGGATGACTTGGACTTCCGCTCCCCATTCAGCAGGGAGATCCTGGAGGCCCAGGTCTCCTCCAAGCTCCCTCTACCCACCATCGCGCCCTACGACGGCACAACTGACCCGGCCGACCACATCCACGGCTTCGAATCGCACATGGTGTTCCACGGAGCATCGGATGCGGCCAAGTGCAGGGCTTTTCCTGCAACCCTTAAGGAGACCGCCAGGGCTTGGTTCGAAACCCTCCCTGCGGGCTCTATCACCTCCTTCCGCCAATTGAAGAAGTCCTTTCGGGACAACTTCCTTGGTGGAAGGTCCCAGCCGCGGACGGCGGCCTCCCTCCTGACCGTGCGCCAGAAGAAAGGCGAGGCACTCTGGGACTTCGTCAAGAGGTTCCGAACAGAGGCGCTTCGCATCTCGCGCCTGGACGTCCCCCTAGCCACCAGTGCTCTCATCCAAGGCACTCGTGATGGCTTTCTACAAAGGACTCTCGGCGTCCAGCAGCCCGCCACCCTCGCCGAACTACTCTCCATCGCGCAGCGCCACGCGGCCTGCGAGGAGAGCTTGGCGGCGAGCAGGGCCGAACAGGGGGAGCAGTCGGAAAAAAAGCGACCTTCCGACAACGGTTCCGACCGTGATCGGAAGAAGGGACGACGCAATGGCGATTCTCCGCGTCGTCCGCGCCCCTTTACCACTACACCCCCTCACTGTGGCTCCCGAACAAATCCTGGCAGAGATCAGAGATGAAGCTTTTGTTCGGTGGCCCCAGAGAATGCGCTCCGACCCCCGGAAGCGCGATCAAAATAGGTACTGTCGCTTTCATCGCGACCACGGCCACGACACCTCCGAGTGCCGCCAGCTTAAGGACGAAATCGAAGACCTTATCAAGCGCGGCTACCTTGGACGGTTCGTGCGCCGGAACGAAGGGCGCCGGAATGAAGAGCGCCCCCGTCGCCAAAACCGCACTCCCGAGCAGCCGATCAACAACGAGCCCAATGGGCAGGAGATCAACGTGATCGCGGGAGGCTTCGGCGCAGGCGGAGAAAGCACTCGAAGCCGACGCGATTACGCAAGGCGGGTGCATGTCGTAGACAGGCCTCCGACTGTTCGGCCGGCCCCATATCTTGCCAGTCCCGCACGCGCACAGCCCGAGGAGGCCATAACCTTCTCGAATGAAGACCTTGTAGGGGTTACGACCCCACACACTGATGCGCTGGTCGTTTCGGCCACCATCAACCACTGTAACGTGCGCCGAATTCTGGTAGATAATGGAAGCGCCCCCGATGTCTTGGCTTACGACTGTTTTGTCCTCATGGGTCTGCGAACCGATCAACTCGCCCCTGTAAACTCGCCACTTTTCGGCTTTTCGGGAGTTTCGGTCCAGCCCATGGGAAGGATTCGCCTTCCGATACCTTGGGGACAGCTCCAAAACTGTGACCAAATTGTTGACTTTTGGTCATCAACAACATGCCTGGATACAATGCTATCTTGGCAGAGGCCTGATCGGACGAATCAAAGCAGTACCTTCGTCGCTCCATCAGAAGATGAAGTTCCCTACTCCGAGCGGAGTGGGCGAAGTGCTCGGGTGCCAGCGTGAGTCTCGCCGTTGCTATGTCCTCTCTCTAAGAGACAAGCAACCACTCGCTGATCCAGTTCTTCCAACCTCCGATCAGCCTTCCACTAGTCGGGGGACGCCTGCCGAAGACTTAATCCCCATTCAAGTGGACGACGACTCCGAACACGTCTTGTACATTGGCGCCCTGTTGACAGAGGCCGAGCAGCAACGCTATACAGCTTTCCTGCTCGCCAATTTGGACGTGTTCGCTTGGTCTGATGACGAGCTTCCAGGCATTCCCCCGGAAGTCATGGTGCATCGCCTTCGGTTGGATCCACGAATCCCGCCAGTGCAGCAAAGAAGGCGACCCGTGAACCGAGAACGGCAGATCGTGATTCAGGATCACGTGACCAAAAGCCGAACTGTCGGGCTCCTCCGAGAGGCCCAATATCCAAGATGGATCTCCAATGTGGTCCTCGTACGCAAGGCCAATGGCAAATGGCGTGTGTGCGTAGATTACAAAGATCTTAATAAGGCAACGCCCAAGGATAACTTCCCATTACCACGCATCGATCAGCTGGTGGACGCTACTTCCGGGCACGAGCTCCTCAGCTTTTTGGATGCCTACTCTGGTTACCACCAGATCAGCATGCATCCCCCGGATCAAGACGCCACTACGTTCGTCACAGACCTAGGCTTATACTGCTTCACCAGGATGCCTTTTGGCCTGAAGAATGCAGGCGCAACTTACCAGCGGCTGGTCAACAAGATGTTCGAGCAGCAGATCGGGCGAAACATGGAGGTTTACGTCGACGACATGTTGGTCAAGACTCTTCCGAGTACCGATCACATTTCTGACCTCCAGGAAACCTTCGCAACTCTGCGAAGGTATAATATGAAGCTCAATCCTGCCAAATGCGCGTTTGGTGTTAGGTCGGGTAAGTTCCTCGGGTTCCTCGTATCAAACAGGGGAATAGAGGCGAACCCGGAAAAAATCCAAGCCGTACTTGAGATGTCCAGTCCGAAGACAGCGCGCGACGTCCAGCGTCTAACAGGACGTCTTGCCGCGCTGAACAGGTTCATGTCCCGAGCAGCAGAAAGAAGTTTTAACTTCTTCAAGTTGCTCCGAGGCCCTAAAAACGCCTCGAAGCAAGGGGGGCAAGTACTATGGACTGACGAATGCGAAGCTGCCTTCACCGAGCTGAAGGCATATTTGGCAGCCCCTCCTGTTCTCTCAAAGCCTGTGCTCGGAGAACCCTTGTTCGTGTACCTCTCGGTCACCGAACACTCCATCAGTGCGGTTTTGATCAAAGAAGTAGGAGCGGCACAGTATCCAGTGTACTATATCAGCAGGGTCCTCCAAGAAGCTGAAAGGAGGTACCCCAGAGCAGAAAAGCTTGCCCTTGCTCTTGTCACAGCTGCACGGAAGCTCAGGCCCTACTTTCAGGCCCATTCCGTTACAGTGCTTACCGATCAACCGCTGAAATCCATCTTGCAGCGGCCGGAGGCTTCCGGTAGGTTGGTTAAGTGGGCAATCGAGCTGGGAGAGTTTGACATCAGCTTCCGACCAAGGACAGCAATCAAAGCGCAGGCGTTAGCAGATTTCGTGGCGGAATGCACCCTTCCGGCCGAGCAGGATCCACCGTTGGCAGACGAGCCCCCATGGGAGCTTTATGTGGACGGATCCTCTTGTGTCTCCGGAAGCGGGGCAGGTTTGGTCCTCACCTCCCCAGAGGGGTTAGAGTTCCAATACGCCCTCCGTTTCCGCTTTCCAGCCTCCAACAACGTCGCCGAGTACGAAGCCTTGCTTTCCGGTATCCGCATGGCTAGGCACCTCGGAGCCATTCGGCTTAGAGTCTTTAGTGACTCCCAGTTGGTCGCCAGCCAGGTGAGCGGACAGTTTGGAGCAAGGGAACCTCGCATGGCTAAATACCTCCAACAGGTCAAGAGCCAGACAGAGGGCCTCGTATACTTCGAGGTCATACATGTTCCACGAGAGCAGAACGCGCGAGCTGATGCGCTGGCCAAATTGGCATCTTCAGGTGACATCACCCCTCTCGCTCTGTCTTCATTGAAGAGCTCGCCTTGCCGAGCACAGAGATTGATATAGCCGCCATAGAAACGGGCCCACCGACCCCAAGTTGGGTGGACCCTCTCTTGGCGTACCTTCTCCGAGGCGAGCTTCCTTCCGAACAGGATGAAGCTCGGAAAGTCAGGATGCGCTCGCAGCATTTCACCCTCGTAGAAGGCAAGCTGTACCGACGGTCCCTTGCAAGACCTCTTCTACGTTGCCTCAACCCTGAGGAGGCCCTCGCGGCCATAGAGGAAGTCCACGAGGGGTTGTGCGGAAGCCATCTGGGGGGCAGAACGCTAGCACGCAGCCTCATCCGAGCAGGGTTCTGGTGGCCTTCTCTTCAGAAGGATTGCATGTCCTTCGTCAGGAAATGCCCAGAATGCCAGAAGTTCGGAGTACTCATCAAGCAGCCAGCCGAACAGCTTCACAGTCTGTTCGAGCCGCGCCCCTTCGCCAGATGGGGCATTGACATCTTGGGCCCCTTTCCAGAGGCCCAAGGGCGCAAGAAGTTCCTTTTTGTGGCCATCGACTACTTCACCAAGTGGATCGAGGCCGAACCCGTTGCCACAATCACCGAACAAGCCGCGTGGAAGTTCGTGTGGAAGAACCTTCTCTGCAGGTTTGGCATCCCTAGGGTGATTACATCTGACAATGGGAGGCAGTTCGACAGCACCTTCTTCAAGGAAAAGTGCGCCGAGCTCGGGATCTACAACCACTTCACCTCCGTGGCTCATCCCCAGGCTAACGGTTGGTCGAAAACGCCAACCGAACATTGCTGCACGGGATCCGAACCAGAGTAGAGGCTGCAGGTGGATCATGGATCGATGAGCTCCCAAATGTCCTTTGGTGTCACCGGACAACTGCTCGGGTAGCTACGGGGGAAACACCTTTCCACCTAGCCTACGGCTCAGAAGCAGTTGTACCTTTGGAAGTAGCCCTTCCAACCATCCGAACAACCCACTTCGACGAAGCCGCCAATAACCGTGCTCTCCGTGAGAACTTGGACATGCTGAGCGAACGACAGAGCGACGCCAGCATTCGCCTCGTCTTATCAACAACGGCTTGCGCAATATTATAATGCGCGAGTCAAGGAGAGGCGGTTCAACGTGGGAGATTTGGTCTTGCGCCGGTTCGGCTTCGGACCCCCGAAGAGCAGTCGGCAAACTTGCCATCAAATGGGAAGGACCTTATCAGGTCACCCACGTCCTTGGAAAAGGCTCATATAAGCTAACTACTCCTAGTGGCGAGGCCATTCCCAGGACATGGCATGTTTCTAATCTTAAGGCTTATCATCTATAAAAGCCTTCTTTCAGCATCCAACCTCTCTTCTCTTTACTCCTGTTGCTTCATGAGCATTTAGCATAGATACCTGATCGGAACCTCCTTTACGGTACCCATGATCTGTGTTACATGCAATACTCACGAAGCTAACGGATTCCGATCCGAGCAGGAACAACCACAACAGGGAGAAGATAGAGAAAGTGACGCTACAGAAAAACTCGTAAAGCAGAGGATTTCATTTATAAGAAGTTCTTGTGCTTACAAAACAGCCTTCCTTGGCCGATGTTACAAAAAGCGAAGTACAAGAAGACCTGAGGCAAGGGGATTAAGGAGCTTGCTCGGAAGGACCAGCATCCTCACCCGAAGAAGGCATCCGCCCAGACTGAAATTGTGCGAACCGCACACACCATCTAGCGGACGTCTTGGGTACGGCGTCGACATTCCCGAACAGCAGCCTCGAAGGCTTCTTGGGCGCGGTTGGCCCAGGAAAGCCTCTCCCCCACCTCCTTCCCAGCATTAAGGCCCACTTTGTAGCAGCGAGCCCCATACTGCTCCAAGTCTTCCTTGTACTCGGCCCAGCCTTATAGTTAGCAACGGCACGGGCCTCCGCATCTACTACTACCTTGGCTAGGGCGTCCTTTTCGGCCCGCGCCAAGGTAGCATCCAGCTTCGCGGCATGAAGAGCAGCTCTGAGGTCCTTCACCTCCTCCTCCAGCGCCGCCTCGCGAGCTTTATGCCTTGCCGAAAGGTCATCACAGAAGGCTACCTGCGCCTCGTAGAGATACTTCTGTCTCTGGCCCCGAACAGCTAAAGCCTTCAGAGTGGCCAACGACTTGGACATTTCGTCCGCAAGCATCTCTACGTCGACGTCACTCAAACCATCTTCTGTCTGCCACTCCGGCTGGTACCCTTCCACTGACTTCTCCGGAGTCTGTTCGGAAGGAAGGTCCAAGCACCTTGCCAACCGTTCAAGACGAGAAGCAGTGGGGCTCGCAGGCAGCTCCCTTGGCGTATCCTCCATCCGACGAAGGGTCGCCTCCAGCGCTGCCACCGAAGGAGCTCCAAGAGGTTCTCTCAGAAGCACCTCACTAAGAGGCCTTCGGTCGTCTTCGGACCCTTCATCCCGGGCAGCACCCGCAGCCTCCCCCCCAATGTCTTCGACTCCTTTGGAGGTTGCTTCTGCGTTAGCAACCACCTCGGAGGGGGGCAGGGGGGGCAGGATTCTCCCCTTTGAAGTGGCAACCTCTTCGGACGCCCTCGCCGTTGCGGCCGCCTCCGCAATGGTCCCTGCTGCAGGAACCATTCCTGCTCTGAAGGCGCTGCTGTCACCACGCTGCTCGGAACCACCCCAGCAGGGGCGGAAACTCCCGTTGCGCAAGTGTCCTCCTCCTGCCGAGCAGGTGACGCCGTAGCTTCTCTGCTCCTCCTAGAGGATACCTCCGCGATGTTGCTGGAAACACCGCGCTCGGCACCTCCAGCATTGGAAGCACCGGAGGGCGCCCTATCTCTCGCGCAGGGGGAGCCCCCGGCTTCTCCCCCGACAGGACTCTCAGATCCTTCGCTTACAAAAATGAGCCCCAGCTCGGTCGCCATCTTCTGTGCGACCTCGGGGCGAGTTGCGGGAGCCACCCATGGCACCCCCTCATCGGCCGATTGTACGGCCCTACTCTTTTTGCGCAGCAGCAACTGCGCCCCTTCCTCTTCCTCTTCGGTCCCCTCCTCATCGTGTGGAGGAGTAGCTTGGACCGCCCTCTGCTTCTTTCGAGCACGGAGTTGTTCCGCTTCCTCCGCGCTCTCGTCAACCAGAACGGGCCTCTTCTTCGCAGAAGGCCGGCTCGCTTGGTCGTCCTTCTCTCGAGGAGCCCGAGCTCCGGCCGGTACCACCTCTCTAGTGGCCTTCTTCTTCAACCGAATCTTTCCAGGCCCCTTTCAGGAGCCTGCGCCCTGTTCGGGCGCCCTTCGGCAGTTGATGGAGCAACAAGTGCCGTTGTCACCGCGGCACCAACCCTCACCGCGGAAGGAACCCGAGCAACAGCGTCGACGTCGTCACCTTCATACACCCTGTGCGCTACCACAGGGATCTGTTCGGCGAACTCGTCATTCGCCTCTTCATCTCTTCCTGCCTCCAGCTCTGCAGCCGCTGCGCACAAAGAAGATGGGAAGAAGAAAGGTTAGTATGAGGTCACCAAAACTAAGAGTAAACCACTGAGAGACAGTATACTTACTCCATGGTTTGCTGAGCCCATACTTAACGAGCATGAACTCGGTCACATACCCTTCTCCATTCCGAACACCTGCTCGGAGAAGGGCATCTGATGCCCTCGCCTCATCCTGGATAAGCTTCGGAAAGCTATCCTTCTGTGCTGGGCGAATGACTGTGGGGAACCCCCACTCGGCACCACTCCGGTGGCGCACGAAGAACAGCCTGTCCATCCAACCCTTGTTGTTGGAATACTTGCTGGACAGGCCGATGTGCATCCGTCTGTTCGGTGCTTGGCGTAGTAGACATCTGCTCCTGACGCCCGCGAAGCAGACAGCTTGAAGTGCGCTCGGAAGACGTCCGCCGAGCCCCGGATCTCCTTCAACTTGCAGACAACACCGAAGATACAGATGTATCTCCAGGTGTTGGGCGTCAGCTGTATTGGCGAAACGCCCCAAGTATTAAGGAGCGCCTTCGCCACCTCCGGCAACGGCAGCCGGAAGCCTGCCTCCAGATGGTCCACGGATAGGAGCAGGCAACCTGGTTTATTCACCAGGATCGTGTCGCTTTCCCTGGCGTCAACGATCTCGTACTCATCCCCAATCCGGAAGCGCTCACGAAGACCACTGAAGTGGCGGTATCGTGGTCCGCTCGGCACTGCGACAGTCACCCCGCTAGCTCCGGCAGCGGCTTTCCCCTTGCTCGCCATCGCCGGAAGGACTGCAGAAAGCGGCAACGGCGCGAGAGGACGAAGCAGAAGACAGGGAGAGGAGAAGGCAAGGAAGCACGAAGATCTCAAAGATGGAGGGTTTCTGGGAGGCGTAGCTCCCGCTCGTCTCGTCCCCTCCTTATAAGGAAAGAGGAGGGAACGAAATTCGAGGCGGGCCCTAAAATGCCGCTCCTTCCGATTTTTGAAAGCGCCCCTTCGGGTACAGCGTTGGCAACCGTCCGAACGCAGCGGCGGCGCCTCAAGTATGGCGCGGCTTTGCACCCATCATGATGGGTTAGCCGTTTGACAGGACCCTGGGCGGCGGCATCCCGTAACGGGCCCTCGCATTAAATGCGGAAGCGACGCCCTCGAAGCCCTCGTCCCAGAGCCATTCGAGGGCGTGGGGGGCAAGTGTGGTGGCCAAATCTGGTCACCTAGGCCCATGATGGCTCGTACGGCCTATTCCCGTCCTGTCAACCAACGTGGCACCGTCATCGAAGCACGCCCTCTCCAGGATGGCTCAAAGACCTCCATTGTGTGACTCCTGTGATCGGAAGCCGTCAGGTTCCGCTGCGGCGTACCTCCGAGCAGATCACCCGCCTTTCCTTACCGAACAGCTATGAACAGCTTCCGAGCAAGAACAGTGACTCCGCTCGGTGAAGCTACCCTCGATGTTACCGAACAGCATGTTCGAGCCCCCACGTGGGTCACCTGCTCGGAAAGCATTTCCAAAGGGTTCCGAGCAGGCTCTCTGGCTTCCCAGAACGGTTGTAACCGTCTCAGGCCACGTTCTCCACCATCAAGGGGCGTGAACTGCCTGGCAGCCCAACGGGCATCAGAGTCATAACTCCTCCCGTTATGCGCGGGCGTCAAGGCGCCTCTTCAGGCACGATCTGCCCAACGTTACGCACGTTGGCCTCCGCACCAGCGCCTATAAAGGCACAGGTACAGTACCATGCAACGGTACGTTCTCTTCCCACGCGAACACACTCTCGCATTACGAAACCCCTGCCTCACAAGCTCTCTACTGACTTAGGCATCGGAGGGTTTCCCCCGGTCTTCACCGGGCCCTTCTGATCCCATTCTGGTTTTGCAGGTCTTCGCCCTCACCAGCGATCGTCCTTCCTCTCTTATTCCAGTGGAGGCCCGTTTGGCTCAGGCCCAAACAGGATCACACACCACACAGATTACATATAAGCCAAGTAAATCCCTCGTCTAAAAATCAAACTCGGGACTTGAGAGAAAAAGGTATGACAAGACTTTTTTAATAAGTATTTGAAAACTAATCACATAAATTTGTTATCATACGGATAATAACAAATGTTTCAATACTCCTGTCTTAAAAGAGATACAAGAACCCTCGGAAAGAAAATGAGTACACCGCATAGGGCAATTTAAAAAAATATTTAGTAGACAACAAAATCAGAGTGCCCAAAAAAGAAAAAAAGAAGTCTACTCACATGAAGTCGTCATCAAAATGTCCAGGCACAATCCTACTCTATTCATGTCATTATGGGCAATGGTTTCCTAGAAGTATCCAACTTTTTGCAGCAAGTTAAAAAGATGGTCGAGATCATTAGTACAAAATTAGAGAGCGATGAGGGAAAATATCCCACATTCAGAAAATACTAAAATATTAGACTACAACTAAATATTAAAAGAACAACTCTCTTATATTATATAAAAAAATTATAAATTCCAACCACAATCCTCTCCAACTGTAGCAGTAACTATAGCGGTGGATCCTTAGAAGCTCAGGTGAACAAGGAGAGACAGAAGGTGGAGGAGGCGGAAAAGGTTCGGGAGAAAGAAGAAGAGTTGCCTTGTGTCTAGATGGTTAAAGTGTAAGAAAAACGAAGTAGGGATTTATGTAATATATTTTCTAAATTTGTAAGAAAAACGAAGTAGGAGTTTATGTAATAGACAGATGATACGTTCACAGAGATCAGAAAATATTTATCTGGTTGAAACGCCGGCGTGTCGACTATCTTTAGAGAATATATTATCGCCCTATGGTGCAGAGGTTCGCTGGTAAAATCCTCTCAAGATCCGACAACCACTCGCGTCG
Source organism: Colocasia esculenta (assembly GCA_014218235.1). NCBI lineage: Eukaryota > Viridiplantae > Streptophyta > Magnoliopsida > Alismatales > Araceae > Colocasia > Colocasia esculenta. The sequence continues at coordinate 1,372,759 of CM024764.1, read as the reverse complement.
TCCGTAGGTGCACTCCAACACGGACGTCGCCCACGGAATCAACCTCAGATCGCCTCAGAAAAAGTCACAGGACATGCAACGGCACAGCGGAACAGAGCGGGACGAAACAGAAGCAGTAGCACACAGAGGAGCAGCAGTGTGTTATATTAGTTGACTTGGTCAAAATATATTTTTATAATGGGTATGGGTTTTTGGTTACCCACTATCCCAACCCGTTACCCCACCTAAGACCCATGTTAATATGGTGGGGAAATCCAACACGTCCTTGCGTACGCAAAGGACGTGCTGGGAATTAAAGGGGATTTTTTCCCCTTTTTTGCTGGTTCGCACGGAAGGAAAGGCGGCTGTGAGGGCTGTGGCGGCTGTGCCGTTTTGGGGTTTCCTCCGTGTTCTTTCTTCCTCCGGTGATCGGTTCGTGGAGATCGTAGGTGCTGCTGTTCGAGACTCTACAGAGTTATTTGAGGGGCACCGGTTCAGAGGAAGAAGGCGTCGTTTCGAGGGTTGATTGCTCTGCTTTGAGAAAGATCGCTCGGTGTCGTTGTAAGAGCATCTTTCTGATTTGTATTACTTCTACATCATAGTGGTATCTCTCTGCTCTCCCCGTGGATGTAGGAAGGCACATCGCCTTTCCGAACCACGTAAATCTCGTTGTCTCTCTTTGTGGTGTGTTTGTTGATTTTTGTCGCAGAATTTTCTCACGTGTTCTCGACGCACGCATCGCTTGTCGATTCACACTTTTGATTGTCCGTATTATTGCGGACATATATTGCCCCACTGTTATAACTGCAGTGCACACAGAGGAACAGAAGCGTGCACAAGCAAGGGACGCCCTCAAGTTCGCACACAGACCGAGAACACCGTCGCGCCTGGTTAAAGGATTTTCAGCTCAGGCCCCCCGGAACCACCAGGTTTGGGCTCGGCCCACGCGTGCGTGTAAGTCCCCTTAACATATCTAAGTATGTAAAAATGCACCTCATATTTAAGGCCTTCCAACTTTCTTAGATACCTAATATGAGACAAAACTTTACACACACACACAACCAAACAATGGGAAATATTTAAATTCAAAACAGAAAACCAACATAAAACCCATGGAGCAAATCAAGCTGAGCTACCTAAACGATCTCATTAGTCGCCACGAGGACAACATGCTCAACAACTACATCTAGGAGATTCGCAAATGGGAGCCCCAGGCTCAGAAGTAGTACGTGAAGGAGATTGAACTGACTCAAAATGAGTTGGTGAAGATGCTCGTTGTGAATGTCTGCTTTATTATTGACTACTTTGTCAAGAAGATTTTCAATGAAACAAAGCAGACTGCCCCACTGGCCGGCGTGATGAGGGGTTTCGCTTACCTGTGGAGGGACCTAATGCTTTTGGAGAACCATATACAATTCTTCGTATTGGTAAAGTTATTTCAAAGATCTAAGATCTCGTTCATAGGTACGCTCGTGCACCTCTCACTCTTATAGATATGAGAAATGTTATAGCGCTAAGGAGCCGTGCTCTTCCACAGCGCGCCATGTGGAGGAGCAGGGCCCCAACGCATTTAATACATATTTTGTTTTTTATTTTTTAACCCTCAAACAGTGCACACAAATACTTATCTAGTACACACAAATACCTATGTAATGCACGCAAATACCACAATAGTGCATACAATTAGTATAAGAATTTGTATGCACTATTGTGATATTTGTGTGCATTCTTATACTATTTGTATATACTATTGTGATATTTGTGTACACTAGATAGATATTTGTGTGCACTGTTTGAAGGTAAAAAAAAAAAAATAGTGTACACAAATATCCTTCTAGTGCACACATAGGTATTTGTGTACACTATAAAAGTATTTGTGTGCATATTTGAGGGTGAAAAAAAAATATAAAATAAAAAGTGTATTAAATGCGCTGGGGTCCTGCTCCTCCACATGACGCGCTGTGGAGGAACACGGCTCCTTAGCGCTTCCCTATACTCCCGACACAGCCGAGAGCATAGCATTTCTCTATAGATATTACCTTGACATTCCTCGACGTGGATCTGCAAATGATAGAGCTTATAAACGTTGACAAAGTGCGCCATTATCTGCACCACATTTGTCTAGGTCCCAAGGCCGTACCAGATGAGCCTTCCCACTGCACACTTGTGCAGGTTGCCGGCTACCCATTCGAGATGTCATATATCTTGCTCTCAGCAATCGTATTTGGCATCCTCTACATGTTGTTTATTCCACAAGTTGCCTTAATGTTGCTGCTTCCCCCTACACAGAGGAAGAACAGGTGCCCAGCTGGAGCAACCCTTGTGCCACCGAGCTCCAAAATTGTGGCATCAGGTTAAGGAAGGAGGAGGTGAGCTCCTATATATCTAAAGGTGTCATTTGTGGAGGGGACACTAGAGATCTCATTCCTGCAGGGTCCAAGAGATGACCAACTCGGAGCTGCGTAATTTTCATAGACGTGAAGCAATGCTTTTCCAAAGTTGAGGCCACTTCACAAGTTTTGCAGTACGCTGATGAACAACATCATCAACATTGACGTGACGTCGTGATATTTCGAAAGTGTGGGATAAACGAAAGTAAATTGAGATGCGATGACGAGGTGGTCAAGATGTTCAACAAACTATGAAAATGGTGCGCATGTCGACTACAAGAATCATTACAAACCAAGGTTTGCCGGATCGGAATCGGGAGACGAATCGGATTTTTCTTGATCCGATTCGATTCTCTCCGAATCGACTCGAATCGATTCGAATCGGATCGATTCTCATGGGTATAATATATATTATATATATAATACATCATATATATGATATTTATAATATATAATATATATTACTAATATGATATAATAATATTATATATATGAGACGAATCGGACCGAATCGATGGAATCGAAAATCGAATTTTTCATAATTCGCCCCGATTCGGGAGAATCGGGCCGATCCAATTCGATCCGCCAAACCATGTTACAAACATTGATCTCTTCGAGCGGGTGCAGAAGTACAGTGAAGTCCCTCACCATAAATGGCGAGCAAGTTTGATGGCCACCTACCTCAAAAGCTCGTAGTCCACAACTTCCTTCATGGTCGGGATTCTCGGCTTTACTCTAGCGATCATCCAAGCTTATTTTAGCATCACCTAGTATCCGAAGTGATAACTTTCATTCTCATATGTAAGCAACTATTTATAGCCTTTAACAAAATAAAGTCAACCTTCTTGTAACTTCTTGTGATAACTGACAAAAAGGTCAAGATTGTCGATCTTTTTTTATATATTTGACATGTTGTTGACACCAAAAAAATGTACGGGGGTGTGGCGGGCACCAGGGGCAGACGCACATGGAGTCCAGTGGGGTCCTGTGACCTCACTGGATCTCCACTACCCAATCTCATTTGTCCCATTAGATTTAAGTATAAATTTTTTTTAATATTATGGTGATCTCACTGAAAATTTTAAAATATTAATGAGTGCACCACCAATGTGACGGTAACCCCACTAAACAAAATGTCTAAATCCGCCACTGGCGGGCACATAGGTGCACTTGGCGCGTCCCCTTCCATTTCGGTAGGAACCCTATCACCACTACAATTTAGCATGTGTGTACAAAAAGAAAAGGGAGGGGGGGTGACTACGGCTGCGTCAACATTCTTGTCCCATTAGATTTGCAAGTGGGAGCCCCAAACTTGGAAGTAGTACACAAAGGAGATCGAACTAACTTCAGATGAGTTGGTGAAGATGCTCATTGTGGATGGATGCTTTATTATTGAGTACTTCATCAAGAGGATTTTCAATGAAACAAAGTAGACTGCCCCACTGGCTGGCATGATGTGGGGGTTTTGCATACCTACGAAGGGACCTGATGCTCTTGGAGAACTAGATACCATTCTTCGTGCTGGTAAATCTATTTCAAAGATTTAAGACCCCGTTCATAGGTATGTGCAAAGAACCTCTCACTCTTGTGGACATTACCCTGAGGAATATCTAATATCCCATTGTGCCACCAAGCTCCAAGACTGCACCATCCGGTTCAGGTAGAAGAAGAGGGTGAGCTCCTATCTGAAGGTGTCATTTGTGTGCCTACTTGTGTTAATGATTCAAATAGGGGAGGTCGAGAGAGCCCTCTCAAGAGTTTCTAAATAGGAGGCGGTAGGGATGTCAACAGTAATTAATAACTCGATAACCATCCTTTTCGTTAACTTAACGAACACTGAAAAGATATTATTTTTTCACTAATAAATTATTGGATATGAATACAGATATATCTTGTATCTTAACGAATACGGAAACGGGTACACTCCATATCAAACGAGTATCCTTTGTTACTGTTAAGTAATATAATATATATATATATATATATTATAATATCTCTTAGATTTAGATCAAAAGATGGATAGAAAAAAGTTGTCCTAACCCATGGTAATTTATTGCAGTGCTCCAATGCTCAATACATATTTCCCTAAGTCGACATGAGATCCCTTGTAAAAAGTCTTATTAATATTTTTTTTTCTAGTTCATACATTTTCCAATCCAACATGAGCCCTTGCAAGCGCTAGCGGCCCAACGCAGTTGACCTTTCCCAGTTCCCATTTTCCACCACAATCAGCCTCCTCTCTATCAGCTTCTCAGATTTCTCTCAGCTCCTCTCTCCTCTATTTTGGACCCCCTCTGTGGCCGGTGCTTCTGGTTTGCTCATCATCCCAACGGCTTCTCTTGGCCTCTAGTGCATGGCCTCTTCTCTCCTTTCTCTCATTTGGGTCTCCTCTCTTTCCTCCCCGCAACACAATGTGAGGATGGTGGCAATGCGGAAGACGGTGGTGTGAACGCCCAATTCCCATCGCAGTCTCCTCTCTCCTCACTCTTGGCCTCTTTTATCCTCTTTCTTTGCCTCCTCTCTCCTCTCTCTTGTCTGGGCCTCTTCTAAGGTTGAGCATAGCTTACTTTCTCGTCTCTCTCTTTCGGCAGACAATGGCGTGACAACACAATGAACAGTGGCGCGGTGTTAATTTCGTTTTATGTCGACTCATGAATGATGATGATATGAAAACTATGTTGAAATATGTTTGTTTATCATATGGATCTTTTGTTTTAATTTAAATTATATTCTAATTGAATTTATACCTTATATTTTAATTTTGTATATACTCTTATGACGAGTTTAAAATCCACTAGCCATCTGTTAACCGTATTTTTTCAGACACTCAAAATGGTTTTCGGATACATTATCATCTCAATTCTTAGCGAACAGTAAATAGATGCAGTCCTCCTTTCATTGATACGGTTAATAAATAGTGTATTATCTGCACAGTATCCGACCCGTTGACATCCTTTAAGAGACGGTGGTAAGAAAATAAATTTTTAAACCTTCTTCCTTGACAATAAGAAAGGGGAAGTTGATAAGATTAAGTACATTAATCAAGATAATTCTTTAAAAAGGAGAAGTGAACTACCAAGAGTCGGTCTCTACGTAAGATGACTAACTAGTACAAACATTGATAAGCCATTCTACTGCAGCTTTTATTACTCCCTTCCTTCGATCCTTTCATTGGGACATGCTCGTATGCCCACTCACGTTGTTGGGCAAAAACAAAGGAAGACGGCCCAGTTGTTGGGGAAACAAAGGAAGCGGGCCCCGGTAGATAGAGAGGACCAAAACAGACTTGAGCCGGGAGAGGCAAAAAAAAAGCACTTTATATCAGAGCCAGGTTTCGATCCTGGGACCTGTGGGTTATGGGCCCACCACGCTTCCGCTGCGCCACTCTGATTGTTGTGTTTGATGGCGAACAATACTATATATATTACCTCTTCAGGTTTCCAGTCAAATATTACCTCGCCACCTTCAAAAACGAACTATAGCTAGAAAAATTATGTTACTCGTATTCTGACTTATCAGTGGAAAGATAATCACATTAACAAAACAAATGATTCAAAATATCTTTCTGCTGATATGTGTATTTTATTTTTGAGGTGAGTTAAAACCACAAGAGTTTGTGTCTACAACAAGAGTCTCCAAAATCCATTTAGTATTTGGGTAAAGATAGGATAAGACTTGGTATTCCTACTGTTCACAAGATTTAAGGAGGGTTAAGAGGAATAGAGATAACCCTAAATATAAGGTTAGAAATGAGGTTAGCTTTATTCCATATATAGGAACTCCTGAAATAAATAATACCCACTTTTCTGTCATATACTAATTAGACTTTAGATAAAAAAAATATCAACATACATAGTGATATTACCATGTTAATATATTAATTAACATATTAGCAACATAGTCAAATTATGATTAGACATAATAAGACAACATATGAACACAATCATTAATGCACTATTATCACAATTAGTATAGTAACGAGCCTAGTAATATCACTATATTATATATGACTATTAATTAATATATTAACATAGCCCAATTATTAATAAACCTGCAGTAAATTATGATTACACTTAATTTAATAATATTACTATATTACTTTAGTCATTATCATAATAATGAACATGGTAATATTACTAGTAATTAACATGGCAATACAATCAAATTATACTTAGCATTACAATAAAAATGACTAGCCTTAATATAATAATATATTAACAAAATAATATTATAACGTATTATAGTAATTAATATTATTATGGTTGTAGAAGTCGAAAAGCAGTCGACGTGCTTCTACCATCTGATCTTCGTAAGCTCTTAAATTTTTTAATGATGGAAACGTCGTCATAACTATAGGTAACAATAAATAGTTAGGGAGTTTCAAGAGCATTCTCGGAGAACTCTTTAACACTCAAGGAACAAGCTGAAACAAGGATGGAGAGAGAGAGAGGAGGGGGAGAGTGGGCTCTCGGTTCTCTTAAATATACTTGTGAGATCCTTCAAAAGTCATTCTTCTCTCTCTAGATTCTTGAAAATACCATCTTAAATTTTCAGAATCCAAAATTTTTCAAGGAAAGGTCCCATCCCTTCGATACCCCCATGTCCCGACCCTGAAGGGGAATGTAAAGTCAGGGACACTCTTGTGGGTCGACCCTAATGATCAACTTCTTCCATAATAATATCTATACCACCTAGCATCTTTATGATATTTATAAATTTATGAAACTTGGCAGACGAATATTCATCTCTAAAGGAAAACACTCTGGCCTCCTATAAGAAAAATGCCCAATTTCTCTTTTGGGGCTCCTACTCTGACGTAAAGTTCTTGTTTTGAACAGTCTATGGCTTATGGCATATCACTTGCAGCTTAACTTTCTTATTCATTGTTTATCCTCTTTTAAGCATATGTAAGGGGTTCTCCATACGTGCTATCCTCTCTGAGTCATGTTGTTTAGCCATTGAGAGTAGTTAGAAGTGTATGTAAAATCGATGTGGCCTCAGAGAGGGTCAGAGTACCATCTTGCCCTATTGGTGAGGCAGTGGAGTAGCCATACTGTCGTTGATGTTGTCCAAGGGAGAGGGGACGTGCTAGGTAGGTGGCAAGCCATCTCTTGATGTAGCACAGATGTGCTAGACAACCAACCTTGAGAAAGACTTTGTGCACTTCTCAAAGTGCAAAATTGTCATGTCATCTTGCACTTCCCCCCTCCCATTGGTGGGAATCAAGGTGCCACATGGATCTCTCTCCTCTTTTTCACCAATGGGTGGGGAGAAGTGCAAGATGACATGACAATTTTGCACTTTGAGAAGTGCACAAAGTCTTTCTCACCAACCTTACCCTTACACAACATGGGATTGCCTAGTGGTAGATGTGATCGCCCATTTGGCATCTCAAAGGCAAGTTTTACCATGGTTCAATAAGCTAAGAACTCCATCTTAGCAAGTGGAGGGTCGTCTAAGGATGACGGGACTAGAGGGATGCTTTCACTTGCTTAAGATTGAGTCATGGTTCGAAGAGATTGGACTCTAGTGGATTAGACTCAAGTCCTTCCTTCAGTATGGACCCCATCTCAAAGGGGCAAAATGACGACTGAGTGTAAGCCTCGTTCTTTCGTCTTTCTACACCTCCACAACATGGTTATCCTCATTGTGCACATTTTTTTGTAACCGAGCAAGATATAAGTCATGCCCCTCGAACTTAGAGGATAAATTGATCTGAAAAAACTTATTTCTATTGCTCTCCCCCGTGTTCGCCAAACTAGAGATAACTTTCAAAATAGAGTTATCTCCATATATACCAAACGAGGTTAGTTAGTATAGAGAATGAGGATATCTAAAACTAACTTATGTCTATTCCCCTCTCTCCTATTCAAATACCAAAAGGACCTCTCGATGACGTAATCTTAAGCCACATGAGGACTAACCTTCGTTTGTCTTTTTAGGAAAATACTTAATACTCGAGCGCTCGAGTAAATGATTTGTCCGGGTGTCCAACTGACACGGCCCCCATTGAACAGCACTCTACTGTCTGGACCCCACACCCAGACAGCGCCCAATGAGAGCCGCGCCAACCCCAGACGTCCAACATTGCTCGTCTTTTTATGTTTGGTCGAACTCTCATCATGGAGACTTGGAAGGTAGAAATTCTGTGACCGGGTGGAGTATCTGATTATGCCACGGAATGTGATAACTTTGATGTGCCTATGCATATTTTATGACATGTGAATTCTCTCAAGGCTTCTCTTTCCATGCTAATTATATTGTATGTAGAGTTGATCTAAGCTCACAATATATGTGATCCAAATTACCTAATTTCTCATTTTCATAGACTTCATGATGCCATGAAGTCGACATGTACATAGTTTACATTCTAATTCAATACATCTCACCAGTTTACCTACCCAAAAAGATAGTTTCATTTTATTAGAAAGTGTTGGTACAAATATATCGTCTTAATTTATTAAAATGTTATTTAAGGATCATTAACAAATCTTTACAAATATATATATATATATATACGAATGCGGTTAACCTCCATCAAGAGAAAGTGATTTTTTTTCTCTCTCAAATATCATTGTCCCTTGTTACCGGGATCTTTTCCGACCAGGATAAAAATATTATTATCTCTTTTAGGGGGATGTTGTAACAATCATGGTTTGACCCATGGTTAGCTGTGCCGTTGTAGATTGACGTGGCACAGCGCGGTATGGTTAATTTACTTTTTTTAATATTATTTAATATTATTTTGTTAAAATGTACCGTGCTAAATCTTAAACTTTAATTAAATCTTAAAACTCGACACAGTCGAGTTGTCCAATCCGGTCAACCTTGCCTTGACCTGCAAGTAATTTTGTCATTTCCTTTCAAAGGTTGTACTTGTAGCGGTCCTCGTCGTTCAAACCCGTTAACCTAATAACAAGTTTGACCCGACTCCGTCTCCCACGAACAAGTCGAAGTCTCGCAAGAGATATCATTCACAAGTACGTAGAAATATAAAGAAAACTGCTCAAATATATATAAGATTGTCATCTCACAAATATTTACATGAAATATACATAGCCAGTTCTCAACAGTAACCAGACACGAGTACAAGAAGACCTGGGGCATATCCCGAGATGTACAAGAAAGAAAATTACAATGCTGGTGGTGGAGACCCAACTCCGCTATGACGCAGCTCTGAACTAGACGAAAGGCGAGAAGCCTCCTGCTCTCTCTCACCTGAAAAGAGTAGGGGTGAGTCTCACAAGTCACTGGCTCAGTAGGAAAACTCTCACAAAAATCGAGCAAAACCAAACTCACAAGTAGCAAAGCAGGAAGCTACGCTAGCAATTTATAGAACTAACTAAGCATGATATTAAAGCTGTAAATGTCACTTACCACATGCTATTAACTGAATCAACTTTAATAAATAAATTGCAAACCACAATCAGGTGTACGTGCTAAAGTAAGAAAATGCCACACTCGGGCCACGAAGACTGGTTCGCGACACTAACTATCGACCCGAACAAACCACACAGGACTACCTCTCAGTCTCGCAGCCACGGACTAAAGACCAACCAACACCACTCCTGCGGACCACACTGTCGCACCTTTAGGGACTCCGGCCCGAGCTCCCTAAAGTGAGGCACTAGAAAATAGGACTAGCTGGGGCCCAATACGTCTACTAGTGTCCATAACCCCCAATTACGAGCGTGCTACAAGCGACAAACACAAACTCTCACAAGTCGCTGTCTCACTGCCGTCTTTCCCTCAGCCGGACGTACAACTCTACACAAAATTGAGGGTGTCCAGGAAGACGACACAGACCTCGACGGTACACAAGTTCCGGGACAAGTCCCGAGCACTCACGTGCCTGGCTCACACAAAACCTGAGGCTTCCAACTGAAGAGGTAACCATGGTAGGCGTCGCACTACTCGCCACACACACACAAACCACGAGCACACCGCTCAAACCACGTGAACACCACGTCAACCGCGTGAACCACACGCTCCTTGAGATCTACAGGTGCCAATGCACCGCTTACCATTGCCACACAGAACACATATCGATAATCCAATAACGACATAACCATGCACAAGCATACAGCCCTCGGGACCCTTAACGCGACAGAGGCTACAGTCGCCTTCTGAACGCGACACCCCGATAGGTCGCGTTTAGAAGCAGAACGCGAAGGGTCGGGCTGTCGCGTTCAGAACGTGACAGACAGGACCGTCGCCTTCACAGGCAGTAACCCTAATTCGGGATCCCATCTCCGGATTTCCCACACAAACCATATAAAACACCGAAATAAGCATTTAAACATGTTCTACACACCAACATGGTATCTATCATTTATAAAGCAAGTAACAAGCTATTCATGCTTCACATGCAATTCACAACGTAAAACGGAACGAAATCTCCCTACCTTCGCGAAGAACGTCAACCACCCGGCGTTTCCCCCGTTCCGTACGACGTCCTCGCGGAGAGACCACGCCAAAAACAACCTCAAAACGTCGGATCGCCCCAAACTCCACCGCAAAACCTCCTCCCTGGCCGAGCAGAGCTTGCTGGAGCTCTGTTTGGCCGACCTCAACTAAAAATGCCTCACAGTTGGGAACGTGACGCACCCTACTGTCGCGACAAGAACGCGACGTAGGAGGCCGTCGCCTTCCCACTGCCGACGTCAGCAAACCCACCCGGCGCGCGACACGCGACGGACATGCAGACGAATACCTCAAACGGCAGTACCCAGAATGCGACACCCAGAGCCGTCACGTTCAGAGCGCGATGCCCAGACCTGTCGCGTTCACAAACAGTGAACCAGCGGGTGCTTTAGGCCCGAACTGCCGGCCTACAAAGCCCCGAAAACCTACGTGAACACTTGTAACACACATTAATAGGCCACACACTGACCTCCACAACAACTAAGCCACGATCCGAACGATCAATACACTACAGTACTTCTTTGGATTTAGCATAACATCCACAACTTTTTTACTTAATTTGGGATTTAATGTGACATTTTTTAACAGTATTAAGAAAAAATGACAGCTTTATAATATTCGTGACATATATATATATAATACTCTAATTAACACAATGTGTGTCGTACAACAATCTTGTCTCAAATAACAAAGAATCATGTCGTGCATTGAAGGATAGCCATGAGATAGAATACCCCCTGTAACAAAATAATTCTCTGTCTGTCTGCCCACCAACTTAGCCGGATCTTGTTTATTAGGGACGCAAAAATATTTATTATAGTTTTGACAAGTGCCCTTATTTCATTTGTCAAGTCATGCGGCAACTCATGTGATATAATAGAATTGCCACACAAATTAACATGTCACATAAAAAAATGCAAACATCTATTACCAATTAACCACAACTAACAAAGGGCGAGAACAATAAAGTGATTGCAACTAATGATGGGTGATCATGATTGACAACGGATACAGGCAGTGGGAGACAACGGTGACAAATTGCAACGAGGTTGTAAATTAAAAATTAAGTTTATAATACTAATTTAGAATTTAAAATATTAATCTTAAGATTTAAACTACCAATTGGACCTTTAAATTTTTAATAATAACTTAACCTCACAAACACAAACTTTGAACAAAAAAATATAACACTTAAGTTTAACAAATATTGACTGAACTTTTATAGTAATAAATTTGAACTCATGACTATCAATTTTGGATTCAAAATATTTTTCTTTAAGGTTTAAAAACTATTGTTTGAACTTCTAATAGTTATTTAAAACTCATAAATAATGACTGAGAAAGATTTATTGCACTTTAAATATAATATGACTAGGCAACAAATCCATGTGACATCCAACAATTGGATTGCCACTTCCTCACTCCTCGTGTTCCGGCTCAGGCGAGCTCCCCCCGCTGTGCCAAGAGTTGCCGCGGGCCTGCTCATCCCTGCCGTCTCTTCGCCGAGGTTCGTCGGCATCCACGCTCGGCAGTTCTGTGCGCCTCCCGGCTTCGCTTATGAGACTCGTTTGTTAGCGCCTTCTTGTGCGCCCCTGTTCGGATGCTTCCCCGGTCAGAGATCATCGGAGTGGTGGGTTGCTAGCGACGGTTGGCGGTTCTCCTCCATCGGATGGCGGTTCTCCTGGCCGTCTTCCTTGCCTCCGACGTCTTTGGGTTGTTCCCTTTCTGTGTTTGGACCATTGGTCTTTCGGGTGGCTTGTTACTTGGGTTTCCCCGGCTGTTGCGCGCCATTTCTTCTGATGGCTGTCTTCTCTGTACTCCATGTACCACCTTTTACGTGAATGCTACGTCGTCATTTAAATGTCCAAAAAAAAAAGTGAGGGGTGCCACATACGCTATTACCTAATCATATTGCACTTAAAGTGTAATATATAAGTGCAATAAATCTTTCTCGTAATGACTAAGTAGCGATCACCTATTGCAGCCCGCCTTAGCACCACACATAGGCTGCTGTGTCATTGCACAAGTACATTTGCGGGACTTTAGGCAAAGTGTAATAGTCAGATTTTTCTCCTTGCACAGAGAGGAACCCAAGGAAGGCAGTCCCTGCACATTTGCCTGTGTATAAATATACAAACCAGAGATCCGTCCAAACCTAACTGGGCAGCACCGAGTAATCATTTGACAATATCTTTCACACAGGAAAAAAGAGAACATGATTTTTGTTTCCTCCTTGTAACCTTTTTTGCAATTAATTTTCATCTCAGAACTTCCTCTACATGAATCAAGAAGCTTAACTCTCTTTAGGAATAAGTAGCTTTAAAAGACTAAAAACTAATTTGTGAGAATCACAAAAAAGCCCCTAAAGGGACTCTTTCTAAAGAAACTTAAGTTTCTAAGGTCAAGAGCTAAATAGTCAAGTTGCAAAATGTAAAAGCTAATTACAAAAGATTGCATAGACTAAACTTTAAAAAAAAATCAAAGAAAACAAACTGCTCTGCAAACTAAGGACAGGATAGACTAAAAGCTAATATGTAAGAATTACAACAACAAAAAAAGACCCTAAAGGGTCTCTTTCTAAAGAAACTTAAGTTTCTAAGGTCAATAGCTAAACAGTCAAGTTGCAAAAAGTTAAAGCTAATTACAAAATATTACATAGAATAAAACTAAAAGAATCAAAGAAAACAAACTGCTCTGTAAACCAAGGACAGGAGGAGATCTTACCACCCTTTTGTCGGGGTTTCCCATGCATCTAAATGTCATGATCTTAGAAATAATAATTCACATGTCATGAAATTTAGTACAAGTACACTCCCCACCCCCCAAAATCATTAATGAACCACGGCTAGAAATTTTGTAACCATTATCAAGACCAATAAACAAACTTCCATCCGAGGATGACATACAAAATTTGAATAAACCATGCCATATATTACTTAGTACTACAAAATTTGAAACAGACAACTTACAATGCAGTTACTAAACTCCGGCTTCATGCCAAGATGGGCGTCCTCAAACTGTGCAGTGAAGGAAACAGAGAACCCAGCACCGGCAGCACCAAGGAACCTCAGAAGGCAGGCATCTCGTAGGCGTCAGATTGAATACAGAAAGTTTGGGGCACGAAAAGCACATATAGAGGAGACCTGCCATTGGCTCATCCAAATCATCTGATTATGCAAATCATACTTACGCCATGCGGGTCTTCATGACTTTCCACACGATCGTCCGACATTTGCAGCAGAAACAAGGCTATGAACCATTTTCCAAGGGGATGTTAGAAGATGATGCTGTTTCTCTTGAAAGACTGGTGATAATTGGTATCGACAGCAAGCATTTGGGTATCGTAGCATGTGCGTCTAACTCAAAATCATATTTTTGTTGGAGCTCCGTCGCCTCCGATTCTGCTGCTTCAGCCTCCAACAATAAAGCATTGCCTTCTTCAGAATCACCTGATTCAAGAGCTGCTGAGTGCTCAGCCCTGGCAGTCGCAGCAACTAGACGTAACCTCTTGCATCTTGCAAATGCTACTTCCTTTTCCTTGGATAAGACCAGCATTTCACTTTCTTGAATCTTGTCGAGGATGTTTTTAATCTCCTCCTCCATCTTCTCTAAGTCTGATGTACCTTTCTCATATTCAAGCTGGACACTTTCTTTCTCTGAACTTAGCGCCTTTGCCTCAGCAGCAATTCTACCTGCTTCTTTGAAATTCCTAGCAGCAGCAGCAACTTTCTTTTCTGCCTCCAGCTCTGGTCCTCTTTTGTCTATGAAGCTTATCCTCTGCTTCAACAAAGCAATTGCTTCTTGGAGGCTTGCCCTACTTGTAGATAGATCCTGTAAGTCAAAAAGTTATAAAACTTTTGGCAGCAATAATCGCAGGAAAATAAACTAAAACCTTGAAAGAACAGAGAGACAACAAAATGGCATCTTGGAAGCCAATAATATTGCACCTGTACACAAATTTCTGCAAAACCAAAACACCAAATTATCACCACACATTTGGTCTTATATCCTAAACTGAGGACACATCCGTTGTTGAAACAGATGGCAGCAGCAGACTGGAGTTAGTCTATGGAGGCCAACTTGTTAAGTAGTATAAAGTTAGAAGCTAAATACAGAGGATAATATTTTGGTGCAAGTTAATAGCTAAAGAAACAGCTTCTACGATGATAGGTAGGTCAGGTTTGGCATCTATGTCCCCTACCCTCCAAAGTCCAAACAGTATGGGAGCCTTTCAGCTCCTAAATTTTAGAGAACAATAGGTGATGCGGGACCAAGTGGGGAAGGAGGGGACAGGCCTCACGCCTAGGGAGTCTCACCCGAGAAAGAAGGAGAGGAAGGAGGCAGCTCTCACAGCGGCGGCACACACAACAAGGGTTTTTTACTTTTCATCTTCATTGCCTCTCCCCAAGGGATGTACAAGCATATAAATAGGAGAGGGGACACAAAACCCTAGGGTACCTTTTACAAAAAGGACCAAAGTACCCCAAGGACCAAAAAGGGGTAAAATCGCATCCCAAAATACATAGAAAATGGAAAAGGCCCCACTGGGCCCCAAATGGGCCAAACAACCCCCAAAAGAGGTACTAAACAAAAGGAAAATACATCAATAAGATAACAACTCGTCCTCTAGCCAAATGGATGCCGAAGTCGTAGCCGGGTGTCGTCTCCGTCGATAGACGCGTGTCGGGTCGAACCGTAACCGAGCTCGGGTGTCCTCACCAACTCTCCCCGCCTGGGAAGAACTCGACCCCGTCGAGTAGGGGTCCTGGACGCTCTGATGTCGCTCCAAAAGGTCCGGGTCGATCTGCTGCAGCTCCTCACGTGTAACCCAGGTGTCCTCGGAAGGCGGCTGGCGTCTCCAACGAATCAGGTAACGCTGATAATCGCCGGTCTGAGAAGTAACTACCTGCTCGTCTAGTATGCGGTCAATTTGCTCATGTCGTGCTCTGCTGGTGGCTGCAGGTGGCGCAGGTGGACACTCGGGGGTAGGGTCACTCTCAAAGGAGGGAGAAGGCTCAAAGGGCTCTCTGGGAATCACTGTCGGGTCTCGATATGCTACCAGGTCAAAGACATTAAATGTGGGACTCATACCATAGTCGACTGGTAGGTCAAGAACATACGCATTGGGCCCGATTCGTGTCAGCACTTTAAACGGGCCAGCTCCCCGAGCTTGTAGCTTTTTCACGGTTCCTGAAGGAAACCGCTCAGGTCTAACCCTGACCATGACGTAATCTCCTACTTGAAATTCTTGGCGGCGACGGTGTAAATTTGCTGCATTAGCGTATTTCTCGTTGCTTATTTCAATTTGCTTACGGATGCTCTCATGCAGACTTCTAATGTGTTCCGCTAACGACTGGCCGACTCAGAGACACGGGACTGACGATGCATAGGGACGAGATCTAAAGGCCTGCTAGGTCTATAACCAGTGACTATTTCAAAAGGGCTCATGCCAGTAGACCTATTGACCGAGTTATTATAAGCAAATTCAGCTAAGGATAAGATGAGGTCCCAACTCCTTTCATGCTGACCCACTAAGCAACGCAACAAATCACCCAGACTCCTGTTAACTACTTCAGTCTGCCCATCAGTCTGGGGGTGGTACGCGGTAGAGAACTTGAGTTTGGTGCCTAAAAGAGTCCAGAGGGTTTTCCAAAAATAGCTAACAAATCGAACATCCCTGTCCGAAACAATCGTCTTTGGAAGCCCATGTAAACGCACGACCTCAGATAGAAAAAGACGGGCTACCTTCGACGCATCGGACGTCTTGGCACAGGGGATAAAATGAGCCATTTTGGAAAACCGATCTACCACCACCAAAATGGAGTCGTGCCGACGGACGGTCCGTGGCAGCCCTAAGACAAAATCCATGCTCAAATCTTGCCACGGACGGTTCGGCACGGGTAATGGAGTGTATAATCCTGTGTTTTGCTTTCTTTGTTTGGCCGTAGCGCAAGTTCGACATTGAGCCACGATGCGAGCCACATCGCGCTTCAGACTTGGCCAATAAAATCGGTACTCCATCAATTCAATGGTTTTGTTGCGCCCAAAGTGGCCAGCCAAGCCACCAGCGTGCACTTCCCATGCAAGAAAATCGCGAACGGAGGTCCGGGGAACGCACAACCGGTCGCCCCGAAAAAGATACCCGTCATGAAGAACAAAATCACTAAATGCACGGGAGGGACCAGATTGGAGGGCAGAGAAGATAGGGCCAAAATCCGGGCAATTGGGATATTCATCACGAAGTCTTTCAAAGCCCGTGACCTCAGTGCTTACAACAGCCAAAAGAGAGAAACGACGGTTCAAGGCGTCAGCTACCCGATTCTCCACACCAGCTCGATGTTTAAGAACGAAAGTGTAAGCTTGAAGGTACTCCACCCAACGACTGTGTCGGAAGTTGAGCTTTTTTTGTGCGTAAAGGAATCGGAGAGCTTCGTGGTCCGAATACAGCACGAACTCCTGTGGCAACAGGTAGTGCCTCCAATACCGAAGAGCTTGGACCACAGCATAAAATTCTTTATCATAGGTGGAGTATTTCTGTTTGGCTTCATTTAACTTTTCGCTGAAGAAGGCTATGGGGTGGCCCTCTTGACTCAGCACTCCACCTATACCAACACCAGACGCGTCACAAGAGACCTCAAACACCCTCGAAAAATCAGGCAAACGAAGAACAGGGGCTTGGGTCATACACTCCTTAAGCTCACGAAAGGCTAAAGCTGCGGCCTTCGTCCAGACGAAGGTTCCCTTTCGGATGCAGTCAGTAATGGGAGCGGTGACGGTACTGAACCCACGGATGAACCGACGGTAGAAGGTGGCCAAACCGTGAAAGGTACGCACGTCATGAAGGGTCTGCGGCTCTGGTCAATCTACGATCGCCTTAACTTTCTCTGGGTCAGCGGAGACTCCCTGGCTCGAGACAATGAACCCTAAGAATGTGACATGATCCGACATGAAGGCGCACTTCTTGAGATTCCCAAAGAGGCTTTCCTTGCGAAGCGTGAGACAAACTTGTCGCAGGTGGTCTAAATGGTCTTCCCTAGTGCGGCTGTAGATAAGGATATCGTCAAAGTATACCACAAGGAACACCCCAATAAATGGGCGTAGCACTTGGGTCATCAACCGCATGAAGGTGCTCGGGGCATTTGATAGCCCAAAGGGCATGACCAACCACTCGTAGAGTCCTTCTTTCGTCTTGAAGGCAGTTTTCCACTCATCCCCAGGTCGGATTCTCACTTGGTGGTAGCCACTCTTCAGATCAATCTTTGAGAATACAGTGGCCCCCGCCATCATATCCAACATATCGTCCAAACGGGGAATGGGAAACCGATACTTCACAGTAATGCGGTTGATGGCACGGCTGTCAACGCACATTCTCCAGGTACCATCTTTCTTTGGAGCCAACAGTGCGGGGACGGCGCAAGAACTCAGACTTTCTCTCATGCGACCTTGCCTCAGATATTCCTCAACCTGCCTTTGTAATTCTGTGTGTTCCACCGGATTCATTCTATGGTGCGGCAAGTTAGGCAGCGTAGACCCCGGGATAAGATCGATGGCGTGCTGAATTTCCCGCATCGGGGGTAAACCATCAGGCAGCTCATCAGGAAAGACATCGACAAACTCACGGAGGAGGGAAGTGACTTCCTCTGCTTGCTCACATGAAACTTGTGTGCGATCCTCCTCTGGAACTTCCCGACACATAAGGACATAAACGATATCACAGTCATGAAGTTCTTGCTCGAATTCTCGGGCAGTAATTAGCTGTAATGTCATGGCTGGTGAGGTACTCGCTCTCGGGGTAGTGGTTGGATGAGAAACACCAGGGGTGGGAGGAGGGATCGAGGGAGGGGAGCCGGAAACCACAGGTGTGTGGGGGCGGTGGCTCTCGCCCGAGGCAGGGCGTCGAGGACGGGAGGGTTGAATGGTGATGCGTTGGCCGCCATGCTCAAAGACACAAGTGTTGGAGCGACCATAGAGAGTCGCATCCACATCATAAATACAAGGTCGGCCAAGAATGACGCTCCCGACTTCCATGGGTAGGACATCACACCAAATTTGAGCCTCGTAAGAATGTAAACAGATCGGGACGAGGCATCTCAGGTGAATGGGAATGGATGTGGTGTCAACCCAAGATACATGATAAGGGCGAGGATGATCTACAGTCGCTAAACCCAATCGGGTGACAGTACTTGTGGAGATTGCATTAATGCAACTCCCGCTGTCGACGATGACCCGACAAACCTTACCCTTAAGGCGACAATAAGTCTGAAAAATTGATGTGCGGCGCCAATCATCGCTCTCTCTAGGCTGGGCTAAGATGCACCGAACGACTCCAAATCTTTCTCCACCAGGTGCATCCTCAAGGGTTAATGCTTGGACAGTTCCAGCCACTTCTTCCTCCATAAGAAACTCTTCCGCCAGATCATCTCCTGCTTCATAATCTACATCCACAGGATGCTGTGTGGGGTCAACAGGATCTGCCGTCTCAATGGCCAGAGCCCTGTTGGGGCAGGAGAGAGCATAGTGTCCAATACCATGACACCGGTAACAACGAACGCGAGAGCCGCCTTCCTGCGGAGCTGTCTCTCTCATAGGAGCCTTTCCCTTATCCTCGCGTGGTGCGGTGGGTGCTCCAAGAATGGGACGAGAAGTAGAGGGGAGTGGAGGCTGAGCAGGAGCAGCCCCCTGTTGGGGAAAAGAACGAGGGCGGGCCATAGGGTCCTGGCGCAAGCCCTCAGGGAGTCTAGGGGCAATGCCCCTCTGGGGAAGACTGGAGGTGAAACGCTGGTCACTAGGACGCTGATGGAAGGGCTTCGCACGAAGGGAGGAATCTCTATCCAATTCGAACTGTTCCATCTCGCGCACAACTTGATACGCATGGTCTAGGGTAGTAACACGCTGGCGGAATAGTTCTTCTTAATAGGCCTGGTGAAGCCCCTTTCGAAATCGGGACAAAGTCAAAGCCCCTTCCTCACGGGCTCCACACCTCAGCAGGAGGTCATCAAACTCATCAATATATTCAGAAACAGTTCTAGAGCCCTGAGTGATGTTCTGCCATCGATCAATCAAGCGATGGCGATAAGTCATAGGAACGTATTTCTCTCGAAGCCTAGCCTTCATTTCCTGCCATGTATCAATAGGCCCCTCATAGCTTTGCGCCAAGCGTCCCTCCAGGCTTGACCAAAAGGTCAAAGCTCGACCCCTTAAGAGGGTCCGGGCAAAAAACACACGACGGGGGTCGTACATGCCCATCCAATCAAAATATCGGTCCACCCTGGCCTCCCAATCAAGGTAAACCTGTGGCTCCAGGGAGCCATCAAAGCTGGGGGCCTCCAGGCGGGCGTTCCGAATGTCTTGGTCCCGTTCACGATTAGCCCCGTAGTCATCCTCATATTCCGGAGCATGCCTCCGGTCAAACCTCCTATACCTACGGGCGACTGGGACTCTGGGGTATTCATCCATCGCCTCAAAAGACTCACGGTCAAGCTCCTCATTCCTACCATGGTACTCCTCTACACGGGGTCCATGGGGGAGAGGCCGCCCAGGGGGAGGTGGAGGTGGTGGTCGCCGCTGGGGGTAGGGATCCCCGTTCTGCTCCTGTCTAGGGGTGAGAACAACCCCTTCTAAAACAGCAATGCGTCCAACCATTCCTTGAACTGTGCGATCAGATTCAGTAATTCGCTCCTCTATACCAGCTAGACTGTCACCTAGACGCTGCTCCATCCTCCTAACCTCATTCCTAAGCTGATGTATTAACTCGGTCAAAGCGGGATCTCTAGGAGGGTCAACACCTGTGTTGAGGGCATGCACATGAGAGCTAGACATATCCTGATGTGGTCCTGACATTGGCGCTGGTAAGTGGTACGCAGCACCGCTACGTGTGGGCATGAGACACACAAAAGAAACTACCCTCAAAAGCAAAGACAACTACTGGCAGTGAGACACAAATTTTTTTTTTTTGACTGATTTTCAGATTTTGTTTTGTTTTGAGGTTTATGTGCAACTAAACATGCAAAACTAACACTATGATTTTTTTTTTTTTTAATTCTGCAGCAAATTTTCGTCACAAACAAGATCTCAAGAAAAGGTTTCGCGCAAGACAAGGCAAGCTACACTATCGGGGAGTTGCTCGAAGCAAATGTGACACGAGTTCAGCCCAATTGTAAAATGAACTACCAAACGCTAAGTAATATGCTCCACATTTAACAACTCTACCAGATACAATCAAGATGGTACCTCACACTCACAAGTAGACAGTGATAAATCATGCTGGCTAGGAATCCTATCACACATGCACGACGGCAAATTAAACTACATACGAGAAAAGCAAGTAAACAGAAGCGAAATATCCGGACTAACCGACTCGCTGAAGAGCGAGGCGCACAACCGGGGTACGAGGGTCCACTAACTGCTGCTGGCTGGGTGCTCGTCGTCTCCCGTAGTTGAAATCGTCAGTGCAGCGAACTCCGCAACAATAGTGGCCGGGCGCGGGCGCAAACGCGGGCGACGAGTGCGTGGCGGCGAGACACTGAGCGACGTGGGCACTGGCGTGGGGGAGTCCGCGGGCGCCGAGGCTGACTGTACTCGTGGGGAGGACGGGTAGATAGAAGTAAACACGCTCAGTCTCGTTGATGACTTCCACTCGGGAATATTCATCCGCTACAATTTCAAAGATCACTGGACTATGGGACGAATAGGTGGGCCGGACTGGGTCTGGCGTGGCACTGTAGCAGGTGGCCCGGTTTGGCACTGTAGCGGCACTGTAGCAGGCAACTGGGACCGGTCGCTTTGCTTGACCGGTTAAGAGGGGGGGTAACTGGGAGGACCGGTCACTGGTTTGACCGGTTCCCCACAAGCAACCTGCCCCTCCCTTCTTTAAGTTCTCCTTGGTCGGTCTCCTTTCCCAACCTTCGCGTTGGGTGAAACAGCAGGAAGGAGGCGAAGGCGGCTGGGCGATGGGGAGAAGAGCTCGTGGCGGAGGCGCCGGACGGCTCCAGCAGTCGATCGGCCGGAGCAGGAACCGCGGCGGTGGTGCTGGGACCGAGCAGGGGGGGGTGCAGCGCCGGCGCCGGTGGGGACGGCCGCGACGAAGGGGCGAGGTGGCCGGCCGCAGAGGTGCGACGGGTTGGATGGCTCCGGCGAAGGGGGGGCCGCGACGAAGGGGAACCGCTGTAGCGCGAGGTGCCGGAGTGGTCGAGCAGGGACGCTCGCAGCTCCGGCGCCCACCACGGACCGGCCGCGGTCGGGTGAGCTGTGCACAGGCGTGGAAGAGGAAGAAGACGAGATGACGTGGCAGGAGAGAGAAAGAGAAAGAGAGAGAGAGAGAGAGCACGTGGAGAAGAAGTAGAACGGGGGGTTTACGGGAAGATGAACAGTAGGTGGAAGGTAACAGGAACAGGGGGTTTACGTGGTGGGGTTAATGGCGAGGTGGGGTTGATAGCTTGTGGTGGAAAAGGCAAAGGAGACACGAGACCGAGGCGATGGCACAATCGAGTCCCCACAACACACACCCGCGACAGGTACGCGAACACCGGACGCAGCAACGCGCGGACGAGGCTCTGATACCAGATGATGCGGGACCAAGTGGGGAAGGAGGGGACAGGCCTCACGCCTAGGGAGTCTCACCCGAGAAAGAAGGAGAGGAAGGAGGCAGCTCTCACAGCGGCGGCACACACAACAAGGGTTTTTTACTTTTCATCTTCATTGCCTCTCCCCAAGGGATGTACAAGCATATAAATAGGGGAGGGGACACAAAACCCTAGGGTACCTTTTACAAAAAGAAGGACCAAAGTACCCCAAGGACCAAAAAGGGGTAAAATCGCATCCCAAAATACATAGAAAATGGAAAAGGCCCCACTGGGCCCCAAATGGGCCAAACAACCCCCAAAAGAGGTACTAAACAAAAGGAAAATACATCAATAAGATAACAACTCGTCCTCTAGCCAAATGGATGCCGAAGTCGTAGCCGGGTGTCGTCTCCGTCGATAGACGCGTGTCGGGTCGAACCGTAACCGAGCTCGGGTGTCCTCACCAATAGGTTGCTGGAGTTGCTTCAGAGATACATGGTAATCTTAAGCATAATTAAGGATACATTGACTAGGGCTGTTATGGTGGGAAAGTTTGTCAATAAATTTGGAGAAACATAGATGATGGGATAAGACTATATGCAGTACACACCTCTTGAAAGAAGAAACACGATAAAACAGACTCATATATTATTTTAGGATGCACAGCTGAAGAGCATTTTATTGGTGTACTCCTGATGTTAAGGAAAGTTCTGACATCAATCACTTAAGCAGGTATAGCATGAATAGGAGAAAAGTTATGTGAAGACTGTGTAGTAAATAACCTGCAGAGAAGACCGTGCACTTGAAATTTCTTGTTGAAGAATTTGAATTTCCTCTGATATTTTCTCTTCTGTCCTTGCCAATCTCACTTTCTCCTCCCTAGATTTCAGAACATATGACACCAGACTCTTCCTTTGAGCAACCAAATCAAGGAAGGTCTTCAATTCTTCAAGAGAAACATGTGCAAGCTCTTTAAGTCTAGTACTCCTCTGTTCCGAAAGGCTAAGAGATTCATCAATTTCCTTTTTTCTCTGATTTAGGGATTCGCCTTCAGATTCAAGCCCAGAAAGGGCTAACTGCAGATCATTGTACTTTGCATCAATAGTTGATTGTGTTTCTTGAAATTCTGATGCCACCTTGGAAATTCTTATCTCAATTTCTTGTATCTGTGCAGTATTCTCCATAATCTGTGCTTCCTTCTCTTTAACTAATGCTAGCAATTCATCTAGTTCCTTTGCCAGAAAATCCCCCTTCTTGCTCAACATTTCCTTCTCTTTCTGGTCATCTTCAGTTAACTGTTCAATCGAATTTATCAACCCTGCACGAGCTTCATCCACAACATGTGATTCAATGTTCATTTCTAACTTTCTGGCTTCTAAATTTTCAATAGATGTGTGCCATTCCTTCATTTCTTGTGAACAGATTTCTGATGCATCCTTCATAAGCAACTCTGCACCATCAGCAGCATCCTGAATATACAATGAAAATTCCAGTATCAAGAGAGAATATTAAGGTTATAATCCCTAAACAAACCAGATCAACCTTAAGGAAAGGAATTCAACAGATATATGCTAATAACTGCATGAATGCACCTAGTCCTGGGGATTTGAAGTGAATGTACAACATTATTGAGGTTACAGTGCCTAAAGAACGCCAAGTCAACCATAAAGAAAGGAATTCAACAAGATATAGTAATAACTGTATAAATTCAATTCTTCCTAGGGATTTGATGTGAAGATACAACTTTCAATAGCCATTTAACAAGCCCACTCTCCAAAACTATACATCTAAATGAGGAGTTATTGTCTAGCTTTGTGTGTTCTAAATCTACTTCAGAGCTTCACACAAGCATAGGTTACAATTATAAGATGCAGAAAAATACTGATTCAGTGAAAAAAACATACTGCAAAGTGAAAACTGACATGAATGCTTAGGATGAAAATCTTTCAGTCGGTGGAATATAGTCATCTCTACAACCTCAGGACTGCCTTTGGCCATGCCAAATCTTGCCACATTTGACCATGCCGACATGAATCATGAATGCACAATGTAGTAACCTGGCTTTAAAGACATCATTTTGCAAACACATAGGCAGAAGCAAAAAAGATAGTAAAGTAGTGAGAAGGGCACCCAAGGGACTTGTGCTGGAAGCCATACTTTCCAAAACTGCATGAACGAGAATGTTAGTCAATTTAACTGGACCTAAATCATATGAATAAGTCATTTGAAATGACTCGACCAACTCTAGTTGCCTGTTTCCAGCGGCAAAGAAGGAACCACAAGAAAAATCCACTTTCTCAGGTTGTGCATCAGAATAAGCACTATTGTGAAGAATGGGTGGCAGAGTCTATAGCCCACATAAGAACAGGGATACAAGCCTCATATCATAAAGGAATTGATCTATAAAAGAGCCCAGATTGCTGATCTGCAAAATATGCAGTGGTTGTTTCCAGCCGAACCAGGACAGTGCATGATAGCTAACAGGAGAGACTCCATGGAGTACTGAGTAGGGAGGCATTTCTGCATAGTTTACTAATGAAAGATAACATTTGCTGGAAGCCAACAAGGCAACAACTCTTTATCCGCTAGAACCAAAGAACTCCATTCTAGCATTCCATTCCATTTCCAACATAGCTGCTCCTGTTACCATATGCAGGTTTCACCCCTAACTCATGCTGTTTCTAGTGGTGATCAAATGCAACCACAATATGTTAAGACTAGTGATCAACCCAGGAATGGACAAACCAATGCGTTACTTTTTTTTCCCGTAATATTAATATCACCTTAGCCCTGGGTACCACGTAATATTAATCTGCTGAGGCCCATATTACCTTAGCACTGGGTACTACGCAACATTAAGTGCTGGGTACCATGTAATATTAATCTGCTGAGTCCCATGTCCCCAGTCTTGTTCCATTGTAGATAGGCCCTTGTTTGGTCAGCCCCTTTTAAGGATCGCGAAATTCAATGTAAGTTGCTGAAATTTGTATCTTACGCTGCATTGTTCCATTTGCAGATATTCAAGCTATATTCTGTAAGTCTTCTATACATCATAACATGCAATTACATGTTACATTGCACACCTTCTAAACAATATGTTGTAAATTGTAGAGCATTCAATGAATTGTTTAAAGGACTAAATATAGATTCTCAAAGTCATCAAGTGAGGCCAACCAAAATAAAGAAAAAAGACACAAACAGAGACCCTGACATGGAGTTTTCCACCTAGAAATCTTGAAGTGCAACAGGTGATGCATAAGAAATTGCAGATTGACCATGGACAGGATCACTGAAGAGAGTAGATTAGATGGTTTAAAAGGAACTTGAGAAATGATCAGACAAGTATAGGTAGAATAGTTCACAGCCAAGGCGACCATATCACCTTAGCACTGGGTACTTCGCAATATTAAGCACTGGGTACCACGTAATATTAATCTGCTGAGTCCCATGTCCCTAGTCTTGTTCCATTGTAGATAGGC
This sequence comes from Colocasia esculenta, assembly GCA_014218235.1. Lineage (NCBI taxonomy): Eukaryota > Viridiplantae > Streptophyta > Magnoliopsida > Alismatales > Araceae > Colocasia > Colocasia esculenta. Next base: position 1,346,926 of record CM024764.1, on the reverse strand, counting down.
CTTTGTCTGGTCAGCCCCTTTTAAGGATCGTGAAATTCAATGTATGTTGCTGAAATTTGTATCTTACGCTGCATTGTTCCATTTGCAGATATTCAAGCTATATTCTGTAAGTCTTCTATACATCATAACATGCAATTACATGTTACATTGCACCCCTTCTAAACAATATGTTGTAAATTGTAGAGCATTCAATGAATTGTTTAAAGGACTAAATATAGATTCTCAAAGTCATCAAGTGAGGCCAACCAAAATAAAGAAAAAAGACACAAACAGAGACCCTGACATGGAGTTTTCCACCTAGAAATCTTGAAGTGCAACAGGTGATGCATAAGAAATTGCAGATTGACCATGGACAGGATCACTGAAGAGAGTAGATTAGATGGTTTAAAAGGAACTTGAGAAATGATCAGACAAGTATAGGTAGAATAGTTCACAGCCAAGGCGACCATATCACCTTAGCACTGGGTACTTCGCAATATTAAGCACTGGGTACCACGTAATATTAATCTGCTGAGTCCCATGTCCCTAGTCTTGTTCCATTGTAGATAGGCCTTTGTCTGGTCAGCCCCTTTTAAGGATCGTGAAATTCAATGTATGTTGCTGAAATTTGTATCTTACGCTGCATTGTTCCATTTGCAGATATTCAAGCTATATTCTGTAAGTCTTCTATACATCATAACATGCAATTACATGTTACATTGCACCCCTTCTAAACAATATGTTGCAAATTGTAGAGCATTCAATGAATTGTTTAAAGGACTAAATATAGATTCTCAAAGTCATCAAGTGAGGTCAACCAAAATAAAGAAAAAAGACACAAACAGAGACCCTGACATGGAGTTTTCCGACTAGAAATATTGAAGTGCAACAGGTGATGCATAAGAAATTGCAGGTTGACCATGGGCAGGATCACTGAAGAGAGTAGATTAGATGGTTTAAAAGGAACTTGAGAAATGATCAGACAAGTATAGGTAGAATAGATCACAGCCAAGGCGACCAAAGCTCATTTCTCAGTCAGGTTACATCTTAAGCATGGTGAGACTTGGGAAAATCATCAAATCAAGCCGCTCTAATCTACATAAAAGCCAAAGAAAATAAAGATGACCTTAAAACTCAATTCATTGGATTTGGTGTTTGGTGATTACTAGACCATCCAATTATATACAGGTAATGCTGAAATCAAATGCAAGATGCAGTAAGAGCAACAAACCTGTGGTCAGTAAGATGCCACTAACCCTCGACGAGGTAAACCCCGGTATCTAGCTAAGGTACCCTTAGACAGGAGAGTTCGAAAGAAATTCCATAAGCCCAGTTGAAAGATAGAATACTATCTCCTTCAATACATAATTCAAGCTCATATAACCTAGAGAAAAATTCACAAATGCTCCCTAAACTTTAGAAATTCAGATAAAGAAGGAAAGAATGAATCTTGATAAGAATGCATACTCTTTAACAGGGTAACCATCAACAAAAGGATGAAATGAACCCTTATGTGTTCTCAAAAATTGAGAAGAGCATTCCAGGACAAACATTCTATCTCAAAGAAAAAAATGACTCTCCCCTTAGCAATTTTTCAAACTCAAGTAGTCAACATCTCAAGAAAATGGAAATCTCCTCATGGACTTCTGGCATCTAAAAACTCATTTATTCTTATGCTTTCGTCTTGACAAACTACCCACCAGTTCTTTATGTTCAATCTCCATGATATGCAATCTTCACGTGCACGAACATAAACAAGTATCTCAACTAAAGCATTTCATACAACAGTGGAGATATCTTATGCCTTGTACAACCTCCCCATGATGCATAGATCATGATACAACACAAAGAATAAAACCTTGGTATCTTCTTAAAATGGCATACTAGGCATGCTTTCACGAGACAAATGGTTGAATTGGAATCTACAATTCCCATTATGTACCAAATAGTTGAACAGGAAATCCGTACTGTCATTTTCAGCAATCCCTTTCATTAACTTCAGCAGGAATCAAGAAAAAAGAAACTTTTAAGGCATTCAATTTCATGGTGACCAAATCTAGTTTTTCCTCTGCAAAAGTGAGCGTATATAATATTAATTGGTTGAAAAGAAAAGGGGTCTGCACGAACAGGGTAGTCAAAGTAGGCGATGGAGAAAACATAGCTCGCGTACTTAAGATATAGCACATTAATTGGCTCAAAACAAGAAGAGTTCTAACGGGCGCACGGTTGTGAGAACTATGTACAGAAAAAACATAGCTAGGCTACTGAAAGGTGGAAGGCATTTTGTTGTACCTTCGAAAACTGTTCCAGCAGAACCACGCCATCCTCTTCGGCAGATATCTGCATCTCCAGAACCTCCTGCATCTTCGACTCAATGGCGTCGCAGTCCTCTTCGGCTCGTCTGAGCACCCTCAGCAGATCATGCTTCTCCTTCTCTCCCGCCGCGAGACTCTCGCTGACCCTCTCCGCCTTCTCAAAGTCCTCCACTTCGCAGGCCTCCTCGAGCTCCCTCTCCAGGTCCCTGTACCTCATGGACACTGCAAGCATGCTATCCGCCGCCTCCCGGCACCTCCTCCTCAACACCTTCCTCTCTTCCGAGAGTAACGCTACATTATTCCTAATCTCACTCAGATTCTCGGAGATTTGAGCTCTGATCTTCTCCAGCTTTGCCTCAGTGGAAGCAACGGCGTCCTGCACATTCTCTTCTCGTTCGGGCGGAGGGGAACTGGGCCTCTGTTGTTGTTGCTCTGCTTCTCCTTCTGCTTTTCTTGCTGCTCCGGACGGATGGCGATCCTCCCCTACTCCTCCTCCTACAATCTTACACACTTCTTCCTCCGAGGGGTTAACCGATGAATGCAAATTATTCTCGTCGACGGCCATGGCGGGTCTCGACTCTGCCACAAGGGAGGGTAGAGAGGACGGAGACTGAGAAGGCAACGCGGTTGAGGAGGAGTCTAACTGCAGGGAGGAGGGCGAAGAAGATCCCGTCGCATGGTCCGGCTGCTGCTGCTTTTGGTCGTAGGAGTAGGACTCGGGAAGCGAGAGCGGCGACGGCTCCGCATCTGGCTCATCCTCCGCAGCAGTGGCGGCGGATGAGCTGCCCAGCCATCCCAACGCCGACTCCCGGCCGTACCCGATCCTGATCGCCCTCTTCTTCTTGCGCGAGATCTGCCGCACAGGCGGCGCCAAGGGCGGTGTCTCCGGCGTGGCGGCGGACCTCGCCGGCGCGGAAGGGAGATCGGAAGGTGCAGCGGCAAGGGGATGCGCCGGGCTCTCTGACGAAGAGGAGGGAGAGGCCGGCAGAGGCGCCGGTTGCAACGGCGGGGTCGATGGGGTGAGCACTGTGAGCTCGGAGAAGAGGTCCTCGTCGAGGGGCTGGGAGGAGGGGGACGGGGAAGTGGCGGCGCCGTCCGCCTCGGGGACCGGCAGTGGTGATACGGTCACCGGAGGAGGAGGGGAAAGGTGGCGGGGAGGGGACGAGGCGGGCGGCAGAAGGTCGGAAGCGTCGAAGAGGACCATGCCCTCGAAGAGCGAGGTTGCGTCGCCGACTCCGCCACCTTCCTCCACCGCCTCCGACGCCATGATCGCCGCCTGGTGGCGCTGCTCTCTTTGCCCACCAACCACGGAGCAGGAGGAGAAGACGACGACGACGGGAGAGGAGAGGGGACGACGAAGGGGGGGGGGACTGGGGAGGGAGTCCGTATATAATACGGATATCGGATCCCAAGCAAGGAAGTCGTGTACTCGTGTGTGTGAGTAGAGGTCTAAGATTTTATCAAATTTTTAATAATAGAAAAATATGTGTTAAGTAATATATATCATTTTTATCTTTCTTAAAAGATATTAAGTATTTCTCAATCTATTATAAGTTAATTTTTAAGAAAAAATATATTTTTATTATATTAATCGAGAGTCATTACATAAGAGAAAACAAAATAATATATATATATATATATCATTAATTGCTTGATAATGGGGGTACAAATATCGGAACAAAAAGATGGGAGAAAGATTTACTGTACTTTTGAAAAGTGTAGAAAATGCAAGTCACATGGGATGGCAGTCCATGTGAAACCACATGGGCTGTCATGTGTTTTTTTTTTTTTTTGTGACATCACATGGGATGACATCACATGAGCTGTCATCCCATGTGACTTACACTTCTGCACTTTTAAAAAATGTAGTAAATCTTTCTCAAAAAATGGAGGAGCCACAACATCAATTAAAATGTCAAATCTTATTTTGAGAGATAAAAGACTATTCAATAATCATGTAGCAAATAAGAGGGGCACAAGCAACACACATCATTAGATAGTGTACATATATGTCTCAATATGAACTTCACCATATGCACTAAAACCCCAAAATGGGGAGATCTAAAGTTTAAAGAACTAAAGAAATGTCTAATTAGATATGAGAGCTTTCATAAATAGCTGAGGTCTAAGTCAATTATAAAAAGCATCGTGGCACACACAATATATAAATGAGGTGGCAACCGAAAACAATGATGGGTAGAAACAATCGACAGTTGGCGATTGACTAGAGCTTAAAAATATTAATTTTAGACTCATAAATAAATACTCAAGTCGTGTTGAATAAGGGTTCAATTTGTAGATTTTTTTTTATCCAAATCAAACCAAAATAATTTGATTTGGTTCGCTTCAAATTAAAAATTTTATAAATTCTTTGAATATAAATATTTTTAATGATGTATTTAAATTTATGATTGAAATAAAAATACGTATTTGTATCTAAATTTATACATAAAACTAAATTCTTAACCATTTACAATATGTACATGATATAACATTTGTAATAAATTATGTGTAGTCTAGTTTTACAACTTGTGAAATCGAATTGGTGTTCGAATCAAACCAAACCATATCGAACCATTCAATCTGATTTTTGGTTGAACTATAAACAATGAACATTTTTATCTTAAAGTTAAAAATATCTATTGGACTTTTAATAGTGATAATTGAAGCTCATAAGTGCTCTCTTATAGTTCAAAAGTACTCATTGAACTTTTAGTAGTAATAATGTTGGGCTCATAAATATAGACTTGGGACCGTAAAAGCTACCATCTATCACCACGTCAACCGGCCATTGTAACAGCAAACTGGGCAATAAGGCTCTAGTACTAAGTGTTACTATAAAAATAATTATCTTATATAATTAATTTTTTGAATATATATATATATATCTAGAAATAGATAATTAGACAAATTAATTAGGGGTCTCTTGCAGTGAGGGTGCCTTAACTGCGGGTCCCTATTAGAAATATCAGTGTGAAGAAGTCCACGCGTTTTCGCGAGTGTTAACGTCTAGTCCACAATTTTTCGAGATTCGTATTGGACGATTCTCGAGTGACTATAGACATGTCAAATTTGACACCACACTAAGCAAATCGCATGTCACACCATAATGTCTCAAGTGGCCATCTATTTTCGCACTTTGTGAGTGTTTTTTGTTCTCCATATTTCTGGGTCTACCCCATTGTCCCCTAATTCTTCATTGCTCTCTCATATTTTTCCTAGGTTAATGGAGCACCTTCTGGTCCTCCTTAAATTACGTCAGCCTAGGTGGACTATTATCTTTTAATAATTGCGTCATACTAACCAGACGCTTTTAATTTGTCAATAACGCGTCAGGGACACTAGATGCGATTTTCCCCATCAATTGGTGAACATTTTTCGATTAGTGAACATCCATGAACACGTCAACCCATCCGGACATGATTTAGATAATCGATTGATGTTAATGTGTCGGCTTCCTGCGACGTGATTCTGCAATAATCGATTGTTGACTGAATAAGCATTTTGAAACACATCAGTCTAGTTCGACATAAATTTAGACATACATATTTCTCAGAAATTTCCATTTTTAGTTTTTGTACATGCTTATTGCCTTTTATGAAACGCATCATGTGTCCATGACGTGACTACACTTTCTAAATTTCTCTTTTGACAACTTTCCATAAACCTTTTTCAAAAATTCATGAATGCATCAGCATTCCCTAGCATGATTCAACCTGCTATTTCTGTCAGAATTCGATTAAATTTAGAAATTCATTAATGCGTTCGATTGGTTTGATGCGATTCAACTTTAAATGTAACCACTGTCCTTGACGCGATTTAGGATTATAATCTACCTCGGACTTCGAGCCTCAAATATATATAAATACACCTCGGGTCCGTCATTTCAGAAGGTTGGCAAGTGCGAATTCCCTTCTTTCAATGAGTTGAGAGGGTTGATTCAAGAGGAGATGTTGCTGGATCTCCACTTCTAGCTTTGAAACAACGCCCTCCTCTCCACAGCAACCCTGCCTTCAGGAGTAGCAGCATCGGCGACCTCTTCTTCCCCCTTTCAAGCTTCATCAAGCTTCTTCCATACACCATAAATCATAAGGGAAGTTGACCTCTCTCCTCTCTCTCATTGTTTTTTTCATTTATTTCATTCAATCTCTCCATAGTTTCCACGTGAATATCTCTCTCTTACTCCCATGCGAGCACTTTTTTATTAATCATCACATTACACACACACATGCTTAGTCAATTTCTCACGCATGCACACACCCACCTATTGTCATAGGGGTTTTAAAAGCCACAAAATGTGTGTTCTTCTCCATGATTTTTATTGTTCGTTATTTATGAGAATTTGATTCCTACACAACTTGGCTAATATGTTCTTCATATCTCTCTGTTGTGTTTTCTTTCAAGGGTAATCAAAAGAGCCTTCTATTGCGGCCATCCATGTTGTAGAAGAAAGAGCGAACTCACGTCTCCGCACAATCTCCCCACTTAAAGGCACTTTTCGCGATCGCTCTCTTTTGATGATCAGTCTGTCCCCATGTATTTTTAAATTAATTACATATATATATATTGATGATTAACAAATCCAAACAATAAGTTATCAATTATATATAATGAATATTTCATAAGTCTTGAGCACAGGAAAAATACCAAGGTCAAACAAGCCAATAAAGGTATGCATTACTTCTCTGAAGCCTTAATCTCTTTAACATGTCATTTCTCTAAGTCCATATCGATTTCTGTTGAAATTCATAACGATTTCCTTATAAAACTGGAAAGTCATGTTGTTTCAAACAAGTCAATGCCACAACGACTCTATAAGTTATCGCAACGATTTCTTTAGAAAGCGTAACGACTTGCCTGTCATAACGACTCTATAAGCTCGCTATAACGACTTCATAAGTTATCATAACGATTTCTTTAGAACTCGTAACGACTCGATCGTCGCAACGACTCTATAAGTTATCGCAACGATTTCTTTAGAACTCGCAACGACTTGCTAGCCGTAACGATTTCATAAGTTATCATAACGATTTCTTTAGAACTCGCAACGACTTGCTAGTCGTAACGATTTCATAAGTTATCATAACGATTTCTTTAGAACTCGCAACGATTTGTTCGCCTCAACGATTCTATAAGTTATCATAACGATTTATTTAGAACTCGCAACGATTTGCTCGCCGTAATGATTTCATAAGTTATCATAACGATTTCTTTAGAACTCGCAACGACTTGCTCGCCGTAACGATTTCATAAGTTATCATAACGATTTCTTTAGAACTCGCAACGACTTGCTCGCCGTAACGATTTCATAAGTTATCATAACGATTTCTTTAAGAACTCAGAACGACTTGCTTGTTGTAACGATTTTACCAAATACCGTAACGATTTCTTTAGAGCTCATAACGACTTGTTTAAGTGTTTCACAACGATTTCTTCTGTGTTATAACGACTTGGTCAAACTGACTTATTCATAACGATTTCATAAGTCATATAGTCATCGATTTCATATTAACTTGATAATATCTTTGTTGACTAGTCAAAGACCACGTATGCATCTCTCTGACGCACCTGCATTTAATGAGACCTGAACGTATCTCTGCATGTATGCAGACAGTATCATCCATTATGGTGCTTACTCTGATTACGTCTTTTAGACTTAAGCTATTTTGCACTACTATTTTCATGTCTATTGCTACTGACGTTGACTGACATCAGAGACAGCTTAGCTGTCTGCTATTTGAGATTGACATTTGTGCAGACCTCTGAACTAGCTTCATAGTACAACGTTAAACAAATAGAAGCCAACGGATATTTCTGAAGATCTATCTCTTTGCGTGCTCAAGAGATCAAAAGACTGTTGACTGGAAGCTTCCAAGATTCCTAATGTCATTCAGTCTAACGACTACTCAAAAGAGAGACAACGGACACTTCAACGTCTACATTTCGAATTGAAGATATAAATACAAGTCAGAAGAACAGAAGAAATAACGAGAGTTCCAGCATTCAAATTCTTCTAAAGAAAGTCAAGAGCCTAGAACTTCTTTTCTCATATTATTTCAGCTCTTCACTCTCTGTGCTGTAATAGATTTTCTAAGAGAGCCCATGTAGTTCTGAGAGTGTGCTTAGCTAAAATCTCCTCCTCTCAGTTTTAGTTACTTCAGATCCTTGCTTGTTTAAGCTTGGTCTAGGGGCTTGGTTTCAATCTATTTCTCTGTGTGTTGTTCCCTTCGGTTGTGAAGGAAGACCTGGTGGTATCCAGGGTGTTGTTCCCTTCGGGTGTGAAGAAAGACCTGGTGTGGTATCCAGGGTGTTGTTCCCTTCGGGTGTGAAGGAAGACTAGCTGAGCTGGGTGTTGTAGTGTCCTTAAGGGGGACTGTACCCTTGTTAGTGAAATCCTGAGAGATTGCTCAGGGACTGGACATAGGACTCCTAAGGAGATGAGGTCCGAACCAGGATAATTCATTGTCTTGTGTGATTGCCTTCTTTGTGTGTGTTGATATTTAAACTAACAGTCACTAACCTATTTCGAAGAACGTTTGTGTGAATGTTTTTAGTTACAGGTATCTTCTAGATTAATTTTTAAAGATCCATTCACCCCCCCTCTGGGCTCGTCAACTGGGCAACATCTTTATTTGTTTGTTTTTCTTCTTCGAGACACACACGTCTCTGGTGATCATGATCATATCTAGTGTTGTGTGTCTTCTTATTATCATCTTTTCTTTGTGGGACCATAAGAGTCACGACGACTCCGAAAGTCATAATCCACATGACGTTTTCCATCTTCTGGTCGTGAGCAACTGATATTTTAAAACCTTTCAACTCTTATCTTAAGCCGTCTAACTTACACTTTAAGTTATGTCAACAGTTATTTTAAGTTTCACACACTTTAACTCACAGTCATACATACTTAACAACTCCATCGTCACACAAATTTTAAGCATCTACTTTGGTTGAAGGTTAGACTACCTAAGGGTAGCTTAACCCCAAAAGATACATATTTCACTTGGTTGCTATTTTTGAGATGGAGATGAGTTAACTCAATTTTTTGGGTCAACTATCATCTTTGACTCCACTTATTTTTATGTGAAAAAATAAAAAATATGAGATATATAATAGAATAATATTTAAAATTTTATGATATTTTTTTCAAATATTTTAAAAAATAGAAGAAGAAGAAAAAAGTTACCCCGGACTTACCCCGGGGGGTAACCCTTGCCCCCTCCCCAAAGCTAGAGGAAGGGGTTAACCGGGGTACCCCTTATCAAAGTGGTTTTATTTTAACACCTTCGAACTTAAATTATAAGTCATGTCAACAGCAACTTTAAGTCCTACACACCGTAACTCTCTATCACACATACTTTAACAACTTCAAAATCTTACTTTAACACATTTGAACTTAGATTTTAAGTCATATTAACAGTGATTTTAAGTCCCATACATTTTAACTCACTATCACACACATTTTAACGACTTCAAACTCTTATCTTAAATGTTTACAATAGTTACATATGTAATAAATTGTGTAACTTAGAATGTCGAAGTGAAACTGTAAACCTTTAAAGTAATAAATAGTTTGTCTTGTTGATCGACATCATTTTAGAGCACCCATTGTTTAGTTTTCGAAGATTGCAGCTTCATTGCACGTGCTCAAGTATGTATGTCAATGTGTTTAAAGTACATGTATGAATGCATTAAAGTAACACTGTAAATGAGTTAAAGTAGAAGAGAAATCTGGTTAAAGTACAAGAACAGAGAATAAAGATGCAAAGAATAAGTTAAAGTAGGCGAGGAAACTGGTTAAAGTATAAACGAAATGGCCATACATACATGATGATAAGGAATAAGGGTGCGCATTGATTAGGTCTACTCACTAACCCTGTTTGATATCAGGATAAGAGGGGATATCTATCATCTATCCTTAATCTTATATTTGATATCATTAAATTTATAGTGATATTTTAATAATAAATTAATTTGAGATATCCCTAAAAACAGGGATATCACATGAGATAAGTTAAAAGTGGGAATGAAGTATCCCCTCGTATCCTCCATCGTATCCTCTCTTTTTTCCCCTCCCCCGCCCCCTTTACCCCTCTCACCCCTTCAAGCCCTAGGCCGCGACGCCGTCCGCCTCGCCTCCGCCGGCTCCACATCACCTGCTCGCCGACGCCGTCGTCCGCCTCACATCGTTCGCCTGCTAGTCCCACATCGTTCGCCTCCTCTCCGGCTCCACATCGCTCGTTGACGCCGTCGTCTTTGTCTCTCTGGTGAGTCTTCGCCGTCCTCTCGCCCCCTTCCGTCTATGTCCCCTTCTGTGTGTCGCGCCGGTGAGAGAGAGGGGAACGCGGGGAGGGAGATGGGGACGGAGCGAGGGGAAGGGAGAGTGGGCTCCGGGAGAGAGAGGAAGACAGACAGAGAAACGGGAGAGGCAGGGGGAAGGCGCGGGGGAAGAGAGAGGGCACGACAGAGGGGGGGAGAGAGAAAGAAGCCGCGGGAGAGGGAGAGAACATATCCAGGTGGAGCCTTCCGAAAGGTGCACCTTCTCCCCATCCAGGTTCTTCTCTGTTTTTTTTTTTCTTTTAATTTTCCTGCATATTCCCCTGTCCGTATGTAATATTGGTCCATGATCTTTTTATTCAATTCTGATTTCTCATTCACCTCTGTCTCTTCATCCACAATATTGTGCTCATTGCCTGCTGGTTCTATAGCCATGGTATCTTGGAGGAGTTCGGCCAATGTCTTCCTTGGAGAAGGTTCAGATTTGGCTTCTGCGAGTCCATCTGAGACTGACACTGCCTTATGCTGTTGCATTTTAATGAGAGCGACGACCATGTCGGGGATTGGAGTACTGCCTTGCGATGGAGTGAGGTCTGCATGCATTTTGGGTTGGAAGGGGTGGGGAGGTGGAAGGATACATTTGCAGTCAGCCATAATCAGACACCGGAACAAATACATATATTCCTATAAGTAGATTAAATCTGAGAAAAGTTAAAAACACACAGTGATCTGACCTCCATTAACACTGAAGAAATCGTCTTCACAATCAGATTCAAAGCATTCTTGGGAATCAAAGAAAGTTTCATCCTTGGTGCCTGCAAGTGACATGTAGATGGTCCTCAGATATTAGTTCTACACAGCTGCTAGTGTTAAGCTTAAGGTCAGATGTTATCAGCTAAAAAACATACCCCTACAGCCCAAGAATGAGTTTGTTTAGGAATTGGGTATTGGCAGAGATAGGTAGTTCCACCTCTAATGAGTCGGATAGAATCATTTACAACCAAGTTACTATATGATCTAGACATGATATCCTTACCAAGTTGCTTTGACGAAGCCAACTTTGTATTTTTCTAAAATAAGATGAAATGTATATCATCTACTGCAGTTTCTAGTCTTTAGATCCATAGGCAGCACGAATGACACGAGGTAAACCATGCCAACCAGACACAATATATACATATCATAGGAGCCTCTGTGCTCATAGATGATATCTGGAAGTTGACTTGACAAAAGTGGATTTACTTGGGATTCTTCAAACATCTTCAGAAAGTACAGGAAAGCAAAGTGTGTTCTGGAACAGACAAGCTTCTCAGTTCTCAGAACTGGAAGGAGTCAACTATAGAAGTTTGCATGGCAGGGGCAGATGCAGAGTGGGATGTTGATTATTACATTGTTCATCACCAATATGTTATGCTCAGGTTCATCTAAAGCTGAAGTCTTTCGTCCCCTTGATTATTACATTGTTCATCACCAATATGTTATGCTCAGGTTCATCTCAATGGCCTTTGCACCTAGGCTAACAACAGATGTGCAATTTCCATGGAGGAGTTGAATTTGCTGCTGATCATCTGGCCTCCGGTTATGAGAGCATAAGAAATTTGGACTGAATGAATATCACTTGAATGGAAATGAGCGGACAACAGAAAGAAAGCAAAACCAAGTAATAAGTGTCTCCCAGTTAAGGAACGTTGTTGAACGAGCATTTGGTGTGTTGAAGGCTAGATTTTCTATACTCACAAAGCAAAGGAATTACCCTATTGAGACACAAGTTAAAATTGCCATGGCATGTTTTCTCCTTCACAACTTCATCAAGAGAGAACAGGGAAATGATTACATATTTTGAAGAGGAATGGTGAATCCGGTGAGTGGAGTTGACCATGATGATGGGGATGAAATTATTCTTCGTGGTACTGAACTATGCGAGGAGAGAGCCTAAGAAGTGGCATTGCAGCTCGCCTTTGGGCTAGGCACAATAGAAGAGGGTAATTCTTTTTTATACTTGTTTCTATACACTTTTTACATTGTCGAATAGAAGAATTTGACATAATTTAATTGCTTGTTTTCTTTGACATACGGACGAGGAGAGCAGGAGGTGGAAAGTTGGTAGTGAATTATGTATGTCCATTTAGTATGTTGCTTGATGGATGCTCTTCCATTGTGGCCGTTTGTTTGGAGATCTTTGCCCTTTTATGTTATTTTCATTTCTGTCTTGTTTTATGTAATCTTAATTTCTGTAATATATTAGAGCTTTTAGCTCCTACTCTGACCCAAAAAAGGAGGAATGATATGAGGCCTTGTATTGCAACTAAAACCATGATGTTTGATATTAGAGAAGAAAGCAGCATGTAATAACATCATGGAAAAACAGTAAGAAGAAAGCAGGTGTTTGGATCAGATGATTACACAGTTTTTCTAGCTGGGTGGGTGGGTTTATTACTAACAGAAAAGGCAAGAAAGGGCAATGGAGTCCAGTACAGACAACTCCTGAAGATTTAGGAAATAAAAGACACCTTTCACGTAGGCAGAATTAGAGTTTCCAGGGGAAGGATTAAGTGCTGGTCCCACTTTCTGCTTTGACTATAGTAAGCTTTGGTTGCCTTTGGTGCATGGATGTTCTTGTAAACTGCCGTGTAATTGCAGAATTAGAGTTTCCAGGGGAAGGATTAAGTGGGTTTCTCTCGGATCAGCCTAATGATGAATCATTTTATTTTTTTCCACATTGTGATATGTTTATAATGTAGTAGATTTAATGTAGTAGATTATAATGTAGTAGATTCAATTCTCAGATTGAGGATCCCAATTCAGTCTTATTCTCAGACTGTAAAATTAGCTTATAGATATCTAAGAAACTCTCAAGCAGAGACTTCCTCATCTGCACCAAACCCAGTCTGAAAGTTACTAGGTAGATTCAAGTACAGTGACTTTTATTTGGGAAATTCAAGTACAGCTACTTGTGGGTAGCAGAAGTTAACCTATATCCAGTAGCTTACCCATTGGCTAGTACACGGAATGTTTAAATAAGCATATCCCACTGGCTAGCAATTTCTAATTAGCCAACAGCAGAGAAAAATATATATTTCTGGGTTGAACATATATGGATATGTGGTACTGTGTTATGCAATATCTCACACTTCAACAATTGTAATGCCAAGACAGTGCCAGACATGAATTCTGGGACATTGAAGAGTACTTGGTTGATGTAAAACAGTGAATTTTCTCAGTACTCACTGGTTTTAAAATTGGCAAAAATAAGCAGCAAAAGAGGAGATTTCCTGGTAAAAATAATTGTATCCTGATTTTAGTTCTGCACAGAAGTTTGCATGGCAGGGGCAGATGCAGGGCATGAAGTTTAAGATTTTTTATTGCAATACTTTTATTGCAGCAGCAAGTCTTTTATTTCAGGTGAAAATGAAGGCAGCGAAAGCGGCATTAAGAAGTTGGAATAAATCTGACTTCAGTAATGTCACATATATAGTATGCAAGTGATGCTGGTGATTAGGTGGAGAGGCAGCAGAATTTATTTGACTCTGACCCATCCAAGTTTAATAGGATAGCCTTACATGTTGCACATGCACATCTTCTTTTGTCATTATTTTTAACTGTTATGTTATTTCTTTTTTTCTTTGAACTTCTTAACAAATCTTAGATATGACAGATGTGAAGTCATGCGCTACGAAGTTGGTGGATAAAGGACTTGAGTTTCATCATGATGTTTAGATGAGCTCTATATTGATTTTAGCTATATTGGTAGACATTATATGTGTTTAGAAATCTCAAGTTGGTTTTTGGATAGACCGATAGAGTATGTTGATGGAAACATTATTTTGGTATTTGGACAGTTTCACCATTGTTGAATAGATAGTGAATGTTGAACATGGATATTATTTTGAACAGACGAATGTTGAACATTATAATAGATACAAATGATGGATTCCAGCATTCTATTTTTTTTGCCATGTATAAGATAAGTTATTGACTTTTAGTTTATGCACGAATCAAATTAGGTTATGTAGAACATGTTTTTACTGTCAAAAATAAGAACAAAATTTTACTGCATAATATCGTGAAAGATACTTAAAAAAATCTGAACGGGATATGCCAAAAAAAAAATGGAACCGAACCTATACTCTCGCCAGAGTTTACGAAATTACTTGATATTAAATATATTTAGATATTGTGTTATGTTTGGTTAAATTATTGCAGGTGAACAAAGTTTTGTATCTATTTAAAGAAGCATTTCCCTTCCAAATCGAACAATAAACCCAAAAGTCCAAATTGAATCCTAAATAATTTGATTTGATACGGTTCAAAGCAAAACTTTTGTTTGACAGTTTCTTTAAATATGATACGCATGTTTAATTTTTTGTTGAAGAATTTCATTCCAATAAATGAGCAAGGGTCGGATAATTTTGTTTGTTTGACAATAAAAAGTGAAAATAAAAAAAAATCATAATAAGTTGGGGTATATTTGTCATTTCTAACCGTTTACACCCACTCTTATCCTCATTTGTACCAAACATAGTTGTGTGGATATCTTTCTTTTTTATCCTTGATCATACCAAACGATATAAGGATAGACTATGGTACAAGGGATGAGATATCCCTATTCTCAATACTTTTATCCCGATACCAAACAGGGGCTAAAAGGCCAAATATAGGGGTCTTGATAGGTCTTATTCTGGATAAGGCAGCGAGCGGCCCAAAGCTACACCAAACAGATTTGGAAGCCACCCCCTAATAGGGAGCACATCAAGGCCATGCAAACTTCCCCCTCACAAGCAGGTGAACAAAGCCCTTCTTGGGGAGAAAAGGTTCTCGATATATAATGAGAACTGAACATGATAGATCTTGAAGCATCACACAAACCATAGAATGGCCTTGGGATTTGGGATGATTAATGGCACTCAAGCTCGCCAAGAGATCTATAAGGAAGAACAAAAGATCAGAGGTCTTCGGAGGTGAATCTCAAGGAAAAACTCAAATGTACAAGTAAGTAAGGTGGAAAGAGAGCGCAAAGGAAGAGAGGAGTCAATTCAAGATCGTTCTCCACCAGTTTGAGTGCTTAGAGTCTCAAAACTTTTCTAGAGGGCTTCCTATATATTATATAGGAACTAGCTTCCTCTAAACGAATTCGTAAGATGTAGACGTCGGTAAGGCTGAGATGGGGGTAGATCTGTTACAGGATATAGAGCCCCTGATTATGGATAATCATAAGCAGATCTTCCCTTCCATCTTTATGACATTGCTACCATTGTCTTAATGTAGTCTTCCTAACTTCAGGTAGGAGTCTTGGATGCATTGATCTCCTTTGATAGTCGAGTTAAGGATTTGTCGAGTTAGCCTCTTCTATCGAGTTACGGTTCCCTTAGGTTTTGAGCCCTTGAGTTAAGGGCATTATTGGGAAGAGCTGTGATCCCTAGCCTAAGCCTCACCGATAAGGAGGAGTATCCATGAGCCGAGATAACTTTCTACCCTAGTACATTCCAAAGTCAAGGCTTCGAAAGTTGTCTACTTGCCTTGGCTATTCCTTAGGAGTTTATGTCGAGCTATGGGAGGTGTAATATCCTAGAGAAAATAAATAAAGTATATGCACAAATAAAAATAGTTTAGAAAATGGCATATCTATAATTACTAAAAGTTTAGGCTCTAAAATATAATTAACCATTTTTTCAAGACTATAATTAATCTTCTAGAAGTCCCCAGAGATGTCTTCAAAATTCGAGTCGGAGGCCGTTTGAGCCAAGATCGACTGAACCGAGAAGTGGAGTGGCAAATTTTATAATTTTCAAAACTTGAGGGTTAAAAAAGTAATAGGCAAATAATGTGAGGGGTTAAATAAAAATTTTTCAAGAAATCCTTAGGAACTCAAAGAAACCCCGAGGAGGTTTTGGAAAGGGGATGAGATAGCACTTTTAGATAAGGATGAAGGAGATGATAACAAACGTCACCATCCTAACCACTAAAAATTCCTAAAAAGAGGTGAGATGTCACTGACACCTTGGGGCCCTACAAATAACACCCCCCCCCTTTACTCCACCCTCTCCCCCTTAGGGAGCTTGGCCAAGGTTCAACCAAGAGGAGGTGAAGAAGGAAGAGGTGAAGGCCCTAGAGTTTAGAGCTTCTACAGCCTTCTGAGTTCAGATAGGTTCCTTTAATCTTCTCTAAGTTATTTGTTAGCAAGTTTTTCTTTTTATTCGGAAATTTTATATCATGAGACTCCGTCAATATATTTAGTTTTGTTCCTTCTCTATAATGGAACTCTACGGTTGTTTAGTTGAGATTCCTTCCTATGTTGAGACTCTACTTGATTGTTTAGTTGAAATCATATTCCATATTGGAACTCTACTTAATTGAATTCTCACATTATGTCCTCTTCTATGTCGGAACTCTATAGGATTGAATTCTCGCTATTGCAACTCTCATATCTCAAAACACTGTTGGACTAGACTCTGGTCCTTTTATCTATCTGAAAACTTTGTCAATTTATCATTCAAATCCCTTGATTAAACTCATGAATAAATACATGAAAGCCCTAATCATGTACTTATGTTAGTTAAGAGTTGTCCTCTTGACCTCTTGAGATTAATAAATCTTACAGTGTATATGGCTGTACTGTCTCCAGTCTAACATCTATTCTATTTTCCTACTGAAAGGAATTGTGGAATTGTGGAATTGAATCTATTCTATTTTCCTACTAAACTCATGAATGAACAATCTAATTCTTCTGGAATTGTGGAAAGTTATTTGGAAATAGAAAAGATTGAAAGGAACAGTTGTGGCACTGCTGACCAATTCTGGTGCCTATAGTGTCCACCCAGATACAAGGGACTTCTTGGTGGCTAGCTGAGCAGCCTGAGCTGCAAGTGTGTAATCACTTGCCAGTTATCACCGTGGAAACATTCTAACCCAGTGGCATAGGTTAAGGGTATGTCAATGATTTGTCTACCATCAAGTCTCCTATTTGTTTTTTCAATTCCAATTTTCCTTCTTTCTTTGTTTTCTTCTGCTCCACTTTCCTTTCCTCATAACATTATGTTCTTTAATGAGTCATGCCTTCTATTGCCATTTAATTTGTTCTTGCTTGTAATATGCTTTGCCTGTCTCTTTTAAATATGACGAGTTAATTATTTCACATCTACAAAGTTCCAGTCTTCTTTGGAAGATTACCCCATCCTCACCTCATCTAAGCATGTCGTTCAAGATACACTTCCACTGCAGAAAGTTTGGAGTGTCTTTTGGACTCATCCTTCGATCAATGCTTTTCCAAGTAAACAGGATGATTTGGTTGCCTTTGTTCTCTGCCTAATTTGTGTTCCTAAAGAAAACAGCACAAATGGACTGGCATGGAGGAAGTACAATATTAAATATTAGTCTAAATAACTGAAATCTTGTTCAGCCATCCCTTTTCTTGGGATAAGTTGATATCCCAACCTTCTTGTCTCTCATTCAATATTTTGAATGTTGATTTTTCTTCCTGTCCAAAGTTGAGCCCTGTTCTTTTCTTTCTCATCTTGCATTCGTTCTTCCTTGTCATCATGATGCTTTCACCGCAATAGCATGAGTCATGTTCAATTTTTCCTCTTAATTCAAGAACATATATGTTTTATCTATTATACTAATTTTTCCTTGTTACTTCAGGACCTGGCATTTGATCTTTCTGTTGCTGCTCTTTTGGTTGACAATATATATAATTTTGGAGAGCTTCTGGCACATCCAATTGTAAGGGGAAATTTCAATTGCATGGGTCATGTTCAATATATATACTTTTCCGATGTGAAGAGGAGCTCCCCAGCAGCCCGCCATTAATTGTTCCACCAAAAACCACAAGCTTCTTGGCACGGGGAAGAGGACAAACGAACAGGGAAGAGGACACATGCGGCTGTTCTAAGTGGGTGATTCTGTGCATGTTTATTTCACGGATATCTCATATAACAACTATTTGTCCTCCGTAACCTTGTCATGTCTTTATCTGGGATGCCATTGGAACAGGTCGGACAGTTTGTTTTGTCCTCTTTTTCATACGAATGGAGAGTAAGATATATATGCGGTGAATTTAGTAGTGGTACCATGCGATGCAGACTGTTCATGTAGTGAAAGTTGCTTTCCAACTGCAGAGTTTATTGTATTTGTTTTTTTATTTGTGTTTTTGAATTTTTAATTATATTTACAAAAGTAATTTAAGTTCCGGTGGGATCCAGATTTCAGATTCGGATCCAAAATTTCGTGTTGAGTATACCTGAAATTTTAAGATTTTTTAAAGATTTTCTATTGTATTTTTAAAGATTTTTTTAGATTTTTCTATCACAAATAAGATCCGAATTTGGATCCGGATCCGAAAATGCAATTTCGGATTCTGATCCAAATTCGGATCCGAACTGGTGCCTAGTTTCGGATCCGGGTTGGATCCGGATCTGATGGTTCCAGATCCGGGTTTGGATCAGAAGGGATCCGGGGGATCCGGTTTTCTGACAGGCCTACATGCGGCAAGTACTAATTAACCAAAACAGGCCAACCTACTGACCGCCTACTTGTCTCCATCACCTAGGTTTATCCTGCCGGTCTGCAGCTGCAAAACCCTAGAGCAGGTGGAAGCGCTGCTCGACGGTGCACGCCAGAAGTGGATCGCGATGTTCCTATCAAGGCTGCTTGGAAGGACGCTCTTGGCCGCGGCGGCCAAGTCGGAATCGTCTTCTGCAGTGGCGGTGGCGGTGGCGGCGGCCCGGACGGCGACCAACCCCCTCGAAGAGTTCTTCGAGCTGGACAGGAAATCCGACGACGAGTATGGTACTTGCTTCTTCTTTTCTCTCTCTCTCTCTCTTGCACATACTCTATGTAATGGAATGAGATGCAGGTTGAAAATGTGCATTAAAATTGGAATCTTGATCCCAGTAGTTCTTTGATGCCATTCCATCTGCTCTAAATGTATGTTTCCTGGTTTATTATGGAACATAGAAGTGCTTTCTTAGACTTTGGTGCTTCTTCAGTGTTGGTTTTGTCCTTTGGGTTGTGCTATTCTTGTGAGTGGGGATGAGGAGGTTAGTAAACTGGTGGGACTGTGGAAGGATCTTACCTGGTGAAGGAGATGGGATCTGGGGAGACCATGACGAGCAGGTTGGCATTCTTCACCTAATGAGCTAAGGGTTTTCCTTTGTGTAATGTGCATCAGTAGCTACAATATGTTGGATCTAGTTTCCTCCGCCGTTAGGAAATATATAGACCACCGAGCTTTCCCAGGACTTCAGAGAGATGTGAGGAATGTCCATATAGGGATTATGGTGTTTGAAAACTACTTAATCTCAAAATTGAGGATTATGACTAGCAGCAAATCTTCTAGTTTGGAGACAATTAACACCTTTTCTCATGTTGAGGAGGATTATTTCCCACTTTCTCATATGTCATAGGCCATATTTGTTCCTTTATTCGTTATCTAGTGTTTATCCTCTTTGGGGTATCCATGGACAAATTTTGTAAAAGTGGTTTGCGATTTTTTTCAGAAATATGTGGTACCAACAGGTAACAAGTACCAATTACTTTTAAATGAAGGACATTTTCTAACATTAATGCAATCTTTGTATTCTTGATTTATGGAGCTATTACACTCTGTTTTAAGTGTTTGTCTTCTACCTTTAAAGATTGAAGATATACTAGTGTGGCACCTTCCTGTTTCTTTGTCTGCTACTTAACACGTCAATACTCTCCCCATCTCCATGATCAAGAGAAATTTCTTTTTTTTGCATGCACATTATTACTGTATCATTTTTCTCTGTTTGTCTGGCTGGTAATCCAGTCTTCACCTATGCCTAGGTATGCAACTTTTATTTTTTTAAACGCACGGTTCTCTTTCATAGCAATTTCCCCGCAGAAATCCCCTTATAAAACTGTTGGAGCCTTTTTTATTTTCAGGACGTGGCTGGAAAGCATCAGAATTGCGTCTTAAATCCTGGGATGACCTTCAGAAGCTATGGTATGTACTTTTGAAAGAAAAGAACATGCTTATGACTCAGCGACAAATGCTCAATGCGGAAAACCTCCGTTTTCCTAATCCAGAACGCATTCCTAAGGTTAGTCTACTATGCCAACATTTATGTTCTTGATTCCTTCCGGAAATTAACCATTCAGAGGCCTTAGTTTTATTTACACGGTTGAAACATTCAGATCTATTGCATGAGAAGGAAACATGATATTTACTGTGACATAACTTTTGTTGTTTTCTCTGAGATCTCAAAATTAACTTTGGCATTTAGGAAAACTCTTGGGGGAGTAGGTCAAAGCTTTGTGTACATGTTTCTAGCATTTTTTGGCCAATGCTTCCTGAGAAGCACCCCTCTATGCGCATGGTTGTCCAGAGAGTGTCGTCCATCAATATTTATGTGGCAAGTGGAAAATCCAAGCCATAGAAACACCTTCTACCTGGTAGGGTAGAACTTA
Source organism: Colocasia esculenta (assembly GCA_014218235.1). Lineage (NCBI taxonomy): Eukaryota > Viridiplantae > Streptophyta > Magnoliopsida > Alismatales > Araceae > Colocasia > Colocasia esculenta. The sequence continues at coordinate 1,325,927 of CM024764.1, read as the reverse complement.
AGAGAGCAAAAGTGCTGAAAACTGAAGAGAACAGCAGTCGAATATATCTCTAACTTTTTTCCCTCTAGGGTGAAGAGGTTTTCATTGTTTACCTACCTGGTTGGAGGTTTATGTTTGAATTGACAAAATTGATGTGCTGATATCTCCTTTTACTGACGACAATGCATTCTCAATGAAATCCAGGTGAGAAAGTCAATGTGCCGAATAAAGCATGTCTTGACAGAGAGGGCAATTTCTGAGCCTTATCCAAGGAGGTCTGCTGAGATGAAGAGGATGATTAATGCCTTGTGATACCCCCCCCCCCCCCCCCCACCTCAACTTGGTATCTTGTCTGGGAGATCGGCTTGTGGCTATTTTTCCTTTGGGTTTCCCTAAGATGTCCATGTATCTTGTCTCTCTATCTCCCCACTTCTAATTCCTACTTTGTGTGTCTTTTGTATTTGTTTGGTCTTTCTTCTGTGTTTTGAACAAGTTTGAGCCTTTTAGATACTATTGCTACTGTTTCCTTGTTCTCCATCTTCTGGAGCTTCATCTAATGTCACTTTTGCTGGCGAAGCAGAAGTGTTTTTAAGTCCAGTCTTGGCTTCGGCCTATCTACAACGAGCTCATCCCCAATGTATCTATCCTCTATGGGAATCTTTATTCTAGCTCGTTGCTCTGGTTCTCCACTGACGACTCTGTGTGATGAAGGCTGTTGGCGTTCTCTAGCAACACCAATGTTCTCCGCCTCCGTCGAGCTCCCCTCAGGTACTTCCTTTGGTTGCGGGCACATCTATACTTGTCGGTCAGGCGATGGTCTTCTACGACGGCCCTATTAGATGGTCAGCAGTGTTTTCTTCCTCATCCCCTGCAAGGATGGCAGAGTCGGGTCGGGTGGCTGGGTCGGCCCCAGCCGATCCCGACCCTGAGTCGGGTCGGAGTCGGGCTGAGTCGCGCCGAGTCGGGTTAAGTCGGGACAGTGGAACTTGGAAACTAGTCTCGTGGGGGGGGGGTCGGTGTCCCCCCCCCCAGAGTCGGGTCGCCAGGGGCCGACCCGACTCAGAGTCGGCCGACTCGGAGCGGAGTCGGCCGACTCTGCCATCCATGATCCGGTGGGTCTTTGGGTGTTTAGCCAATGTATTTGGACCAAGAGTCCTTGTGTTGCTCTGATCTTTATACCCTGTTCTTTGTATCTTTTGAGTGTTGGGCGTTGCTTCCGTGTTCTCTAGGTACGGGGGTTGGACTTTGTCTCCTCTGCGCTTGATCAATATCTTTCATATCACTGATAATGCAATGGGACATCAATTTACTTGTCAAAAAAGGGAAAAAGACATGGAGAACAGATAGACTGCCGATGTATCCCTTTCTATAGTCAACCGAATTCCTGAGATCACTGTGATTAGTCACCAATTTTAATAATAATCTCTTAGGAAAAATTATTAAAATGTGATTTTGTGGTGTATATCTATAGAGATAGAAAAATAGTGGACGCATTTCCACCATCTACGTGATCTCCATGCGACTATATATTGAATTCGTCAATGCGATGAAATCACTGGCATCTGTAACTAATGATGAGGAATGGTTAAGGGATTCTGAGAGTTATCGCGAGGGAAAATCATCTTGCGCTCTCAAGTTAAAAATTTAGTAAAAAATAGGGAGAACTTCTCAATGCTGGTGGAGGTATATATGACTAGTCTGAGTCTTTTTTCCTTCTCTCGCCTCAACATTAATATTGTGTACTCGTATTAAGATATAATCCCTATCAGTGTAACTATATATGACATTAGTCACACTTGGGCAATAGCCCATAGCTTTCAGATATATTCATCATTTAGGGATAGCCTCCACTCGGAAGTATATAAATTCATGCATCAAGCTAAAAGTAAAAGAAGCAACAAGATGACATAAAAACCATCCTACACTGTTCCCACACAACAAGTAATAGCTTCTATATCTGCCAATAGAGTTATATTCCATCGACACAACTACATAGCAGAAGTCATGGATAAACAGGAGTCCATCCATGGAGACTTCGTAAGAACATATTTACAATGATTGGAAATATAAAAAAAAATGGCCCTATCAGAGAAACTATGACAAAAGCATCGTCATCGGATATTAATCCATAGCTTTGAAAAGCATTCCTCATTTAGAGACTTCACCTCAAGTCATTCCTTAGATAAGAGAAAGGGAATAAAAGCAATCGCAAAAACACAAAGAACGACATCAAGCAAACCTAGTATCTCTATATATTAATATAGGCAACTTATAACAATAAACACAATGCCCAACTATCCCTCCAAAATCAAAGATGACTACAATCATTCAAGAGATAAACAATTGAAAATATTCCAGACTGGGTTAAAATCGTCCTAAAAAATATTCGTTTTGAACCAGGATCTGGTTTACGATTTACCTTCAAAACAAAAGAGATTAGCTTCGGAAGCAAAAGTCAGAACTTTATATGCACAGAAAACACATTTTTCCCGGGTCTAACAAGCCTCAAAGCGACTTCTGCCGCAGTGTTCGCAGCAACAATTACATCAGCAGCTCTCCCAATAACATGCCTCTCCTGAATCACATGCGTGTGCGTGACTATTGCAATAAATTAAGCCGTCAATATGACACCCCATATCTCTGCAGAGCAACATGTGCAACTTTATCAGCGAAAGCAAATTTAATAACTAAGCAATCAAAAGCAGGGGCTAGGGGGGAAGTCTAACATTTTTACAATGTCATTTTCTTCTAATACACTCCCAAGCGGTGAGAAGTGGCACACTGTATTGTTGACAGAAACGCATGTAGGAAACGCAACGCCCCTCTCAATCTTCTTCTTCACATTTTTGTACACAATATTGCCCGTTTGCCTAACAAGAGGTAACTTTGTTACGCAATTCCCCAAAAACAAGCCGCAACACCATAGAAAAAAGTAAAATAGATGGAAAACACTAAATCTCACTCTCTGATGAAGGAATCACCCTTCTCGCACAGGTCCACAATCTTCGCCTTGGGCTTGCATTCGGAAATTACTAACTGAAGAGCCTCTGCATTCACCAGAGAACAATAAACAAACCAATTACATTGAGAACGAGCCGCCAACAGCAATGAAGATTCCTACAAGATTCGCTGAAACAATCCACATGGTTCAGAAAAAAAATATAAAATAAGGATTCACTACTAATCAGAGGCAAAGAACGAGTCAAAAGGAGATAATATTACTGTTAACAATCTCGACAGCGGTCTTGTACTTAGTGACAACATCGGGGGAAGAGAGATCCAATTCCTTCTCCTCCTTCGCCTCGTCGTCCGACATCTTTTCGGCACTTGAATACCTAGCAAAGGATCACACACTTCAGAAAACCCAACAAAACCCAAAAAAACACACACACACACACACACACAAATTACACTGCAAAAATCGACAAAATCTACCAGAAGGTAGAACAACTAAAGATCGCTACCTAACCAACGCGACTAGATCGGATGCTTTCGCTTTCCAGTATTTGGAGGTCAGAAAGCTCTTATCGCTGCAGGCAGCGTCTGTGGATAGAAGCGGCGAGTTGCCAACGCAGAAGCAGGAAAAGGAGCTCGAGGAGGGCGTTTGGAACCGCAAACGGAACCTCCAGGGCACACTGGCGAGCTAGCCGCTGCTTCCCCTTTTATAGCAAGCGTACCAGGTCAAACCTTAAGATCGATATAATTCGACTTCAATGTCCAAGATTGATTGCTTAGAAGGAGGTGAAAAGTGGAAAATGAAGTTGTTTGTGGAGGTAATGTCAAGATGTGCTTATAAAAAGTCAATCTTAAGATGAGATTTTCAAAATCAACCCTACGACAATAGAGTCAGATGTCATCTTCTTGAAGGGAAGTAGAGAAAATTTAGAGGGAGAGAGAGAGAGAGCTGAGAACTAGTACCAAGAGGTTTTAATAGCTCCATCATCTACCTCGTTTACCTACAAATGTAGTCTTGTAAATAAAGGTTGGAAGAATGAGATTTTCTAACATTGTCATTATAGAGTCGGGCCTTGAGTGCAGTAATTGTCCTGAGATTTGCTGAGAAGGCTTCTCAATTCCCTCGAATGTGGTTGGTCGTGTGTGAACCGTTGTCTCAATCAGTATAACAGTTATGGCTCGACAACCACTCAATGAAACATTAGTCGTCATGGGCCGTACCAATGTACTAGGCCGATTAACTATTAGATCCCAATTGGACCAAGACGGGCCAAACATGGGGCCCTATCAATTAGTACATTAGTAAAGCCCTAGTTCACAATCTCACCTAATGGAAGCTCTCTATCAAGTTGATCAAGAAGATATAAGAGAGTGCCGATCATATGTGTTTTGGAGTGTTTTCAAATGTCTCTAGTAATTTTTGTGGTAATATTATCTGGAGGTGTTTAGCTATACTTTATCCAATCTAGTGTAATATATATACATATAACAACATTTCCCCCCAAAAATAGCAGAATTTCAAATTTTATTCCCAAAATAGTAGTTTTAAAAATAATTTTTACAAAAATAATAGATATTTTTATATGTAAAAATAATACACAGATAGATGCAGAAGTTGGACTTAGAGATACCAATACTTTTGACCTTCGAACTGGGCCTAATAACGCCAGTTGGGCTCGGCCCAACGTTGGTTATCAGAAGAAAAGGATGAATGGAGGAGGAAGAGGAAGATACTAAGGGCATGTTCAAAGGATATCTTCACTCCATCTCCGATCTATTTAAAATATATTTTCACTCTATCTCCGATCTATTAAAATATCAAACATGTTTTAAAGAACTTAATCGCCATATTACACGCCATTGCTTCTTTTCACCCCTAGTTATTTTCAAGAGAAGACCAACAACCACAAGTAAAAGAATGAAATCTCACAACGATATAGTCTTAACTCTCTCTCTCTCTCTCTCTCTCGCTCTCTCTCTCTCTCTCTCTCTCTCTCTCTCTCTCTCTCCTCTCTCTCTCTCTCTCTCTCTCTCCTCTCTCTCTCTCTCTCTCTCTCTCTCTATCTCTCTCTCTCTCTCTCTCGTTTCCTAGAATACAGTAAAACCCATGAGATTGGCTTGATCTTCTCTCTCTCTCTCTCTCTCGTTTCCTAGAATACAGTAAAACCCATGAGATTGGCTTGATCTTAGGAGAGTCATCTCCAAAAGATACTTTCCCCAAAATTGACTTTCTTACAAATGAGTCGAACCTAATCCTTCAACACTCAACTCTAAACCTGGACCCCCCTTACATATGGCAATAGAGCTACTTTTATAAGTGGAGAGTTGGAGTCTGATCCAAACTATTTCTTGTGGATAGACTCCGAAAGACCCTTTGCCACACAACCCGCTAATCGAGACTCTGGCCGAGTTGTAGGCATCATCTTAGTTGCATTGGGACATCCTTACTCTGGCCGTATCCACAAAAAGTGTCACACATCTTGCTCGAATCCAAACACGAATCCTTCGATCTTCCACTAGGGGTGTCAATTGGGTCGGGCCGGCCCGGAAGTCCGCCCGGTTTTAACAAGACTTAGGTCGAAAAAATGAGTCCGTTACAAGTTTTTGACCCGGCCCGGCCCGGCCCGAAAAAAAATAGGGCCGGGCTTGGGCTTTGTGTGGCCTGGCCCGGTCGGCCCGCCGGCCCGGAAAAAATAAATATAATTTATATTAAATATAAATTTATATTTAGAAAGAGAGTTATATGTATTTTTTCTACAGTAAAATCTACTCAAAAATATAATCTTTTACAAGTTAAATATTAATATAGATATAAGTAAAATATATACTATTTTTATAGATATATTATAATAGATGTATTAAAATTATATATTATATAAATAAAAATAATATTTTTTTTATTTTTCGGGCCGGGCCGGATTTTTTGGGTTTTTTCTGAGCCGGGCCATACCGTACCTATCCTCAGGCCTGGGCCGGACCCGGGCTGACATTTATAAAACAGGACCTAGGCCGGGCCTAACAAGACCCGGTCCAGGCCCGGCCCATTGACACCCCTATCTTCCAGCGGGTGGGAGCAAAGTACAGTCAAACCTGTCATCGTTTGTGGCTGCCGACACAGGAAAGCCAGCCATACGTGTCAGGGAGACCCTGCCTTGAGCCCACGTCTCTGCCCCGGCGCCGTCGCCCTTCCCGGAGTCCGAGGATCGCAGTGATGGGCGTTTCCTCTGTTTCAGCACAGGGCAAGGAAGGGAGATGGCCTCCAAGAAGGAGAGGAGGGCAGAGCCGGACGCCGGGGCGAGGCAGGGGAAGACCGTCGTCCCAGGAGGGACCGGGGCACAGGGAGCACCCTGAGGACGGTTCCTCCACCACTCTTCTTCCTTCCCATCGAATGCTTCAACACTTTGCTCGCCGGTGCATCACCTCATGTCTCCGTTCTGTGTTGTTTCAGGTCGGAGCAGTGGAGGGCAGCAGACGAGAGATTGGGACCGAAGGTTACAGAGAGGGGGACCTGAAGGGCGGGGCGAGCACCACGGATCAGCAGCCGGCCGGAGGGCAGCGAGCCGAGCAGGAGCGCGTCGACGTTGATGAGTCCAACGTCAGGGCCTCATGGCATAGCTCAGAGCTGTAGTCACTGGATGGGGGTACTGCAACAACAAGTCTTATGTTTGCTAATGACAACGGACTCCCTACTATCATGCAGAAGTCTCAGCCTGTAGGCCTCTCTGGTGCCATGCAGACTCCAAAGTCCACAGAACTCTCCCCTGCCATGAACGTCTCATCTCCATCTGTTTCTGTTGCCCGTGAATCCGGCTCCCACGGTCATTATCACACCGACCTTCCGTGCTGTAAATGAGGAAGTGCTGTTATATCTGTTGTAACTTATTTATCCCTGTTGTACTTCATCCTTATCATCAAAATAGTTCTCTCAATAAATACAATACAGCAACCGGAACCCAAAGTATCAAAGTGGGTTCCTTTCCCTGCACTTCGCTATCTGCTAACACATGCAAGTTTCTTACATTGGTGTATGAAATTTTGCATGTTTACGATGTTCTACACCAGTAGGTTCTTTTCAGATGGGATTCTCAGGTGGGTATATATGTAGCAATCGATTTGGAAGATGCAGATGCGACCAATTGCATGCTGAACTTGATCGATCTTTGTACACGATGTCTTTACAGGTATGAGAAAAGTATTTTATTCCATGTGTCTGGCACCCCCGGCAAGCACCAGTGGATGCAGTCGGCATGGCGCCGAGGCACCTCCTCCTGCTCTGCAGAGTGCTCCCTCTCTTGGGACTTGCAGTAGACCAATGCGTGCCCATCTTTGCGATACTCCGAGAGCTGCGTTATGTTCAGGAACGCAACAGGAAGTCTCATCCTTCCCACAACACTCGCCACCACCTCCATCATCCTCCGGTCGGAACCGCTAACCCCTGTGGCCCTTCTCCATCACCGGCTTTGTCTCTCTGTTGCAACCCATCCCCTTCTTACCGTGCCAGTCCGAGCTCCTACACCATGAAGCAGACGAAGTATGCACATACCGGAATAGAGATCAAGCATTGGGTTTCAGGAGGAGGAATAGCTAGCTAGGGATCATGTACTGCACAGAGTGGAATTTGGTGGGTTTCATGGTAGAGATGGATCGATGCACCTCATGTGCGTTGGGGACATGGTGGTGAAGAACACCCTGGGTTTGGTTTGGGTGCAGCGTGGAATCCACCCAGTTCGCCCATGTCCTGAGGCCAATCCTGTAAGCGACTGCAGGGTCCAACTCCTCGTACCCTTCTTCGCCGCCGAGGAAGGATCCCCATCTGTTAGGTCGCGGCTCCTTTGGTTCCTTGCTCACCCTCCACGGACGAGGAAAATATTTAGTGTAAATTAATGATTTACATTAAGTGATGTACATCTAATGAAGATGTAGCATCCAATTTCTTAAGATTAGATAATCATGACATGGGATATATAATAATACCCCGTGTCATGAGATATCATATCTTCATTATATCTATGTTACTTAGTGTAAATCATTGATTTGTACTAAGTAGGACTCCTCTGACAATCTCATAGGTGACGGAGTATGGCCATGCGTCTCAAAGATCTCTCCTCGGAAATCGAAGTTTCGTGTCCCTACTAATTATCCTCGAATAAAGCTTTAATTGAATAGGCCAAGACATATGTGCAAAACCTATATATATAATCGACTTTGGTCGTCGTATTATTTGCGCCCTTCTCAGGTTCATAACTGTTGCTGAATGAGCAAAAGGGGGATCGACCGGAATCGACCCAGGTGGGCTCCAAAGGTGGCGACAGCGTGTTGTTGTCGGCGATGCTCCAATAAGACGTCTACCTGTAAGAAAGAACCACTGAGTTGCCTCGATGGGTAGGGTCTCCGATGCTCAAGTCAGAACAGAGGAGAAGAAGGGGGGTAGAGAGTTTTAATGCCGCGAGTAGCATACCTTCGTCCGGCTGTGTTCCTCCCTTTTTATAACGGAGTCCTGTTAGTCTATTGTTGCCTTGTTTGAGAGTTCCCTTATTATGATGGAGGGAGGTTTTTCTGGGCAGAGGGCGAGATCACAGGGGATCGTAGCTGGTGATTGCCAGCTATAGATGGAGATTGTCACGCCATGCTCCCGGAATTCTGGGATCGTGCGGAGATCATGGGCGTTGAGCGGGTCAGGCCTGCCCTGCTTATTGTCTGAACTTCCTTTGGTTCCAGAGCTAACGGTCGGCCGAGAACTTTGACGTCGGGTCGCCAGATCGCCGAGCCTTGACGAGAAAGTTGTCGTCACTTATCGAGGTTGTCGATCGGCATCAATAACTACTCTATAATGAAACTCCAACAAGACACTTCCCCACGTTCCAATTCGGTTAACACGTCACGATTTTATCTCATTAAGAGATCCTAATTCTCAATCAGGACTTTGACTGCCACTCTCATGGTGACTATTACAATCTGTTGGCACATTGGTCACGAGAGCTTTCCCTGTATAAAGAGCTAAACCCTTCTATGACTAGGTACACGATCTCTTGTCCACTAGCTTCCTATAACTTTTGCAAGTTATCGCATTGACTTAAGCATTTTTTCCTCGACTCCATGACCAGATCCTCTGATGCCTCTCTCTTTCGTATAGAGTCCATACCATCATATCTCCTATTGGATTCCATCATGAAGAGGTATAGAGAAGAGAGTGGAGACTTTCGACCACTTTCTCCATTTATAGTTGTGGTTAGTGGAATATTTGTACCTTTGTTGTGAAGATTGAGAGAGACCGGCTTCGCTTCATGGACTTGTCGTGTGATGGGAGGAGGGATTCCACCGTGCACACGAACGATAGCCATTGCCCTCTTTGCAGGGAATCACCTGCGAACATTAGCCGCTTTCCTCTCAGTTTCTCCGGGTGCCCCTGCGGGATCAAACCTGCAAGGTGATCATGTTCTTAATTAGGGAGTTTAACTTGTTGTTGATACGAATCTTATCATTGTGTGTTGTGCATGATCAAGGTTCTGAAACAAAAATAGATGTGAGTCGCAATGATCGACGAATATATAGAGTTAATTTCTCTTGATTATGCAGCCCATTTATTTTATTGAACAATCGTAAAAATAAAAAAAAAGTACATATATATATATATATCTAATTAATAAATCTATCGTTTCTATCATTTTGACATGTTCAAAGGAGCGTGTTTTTTATTTCTCTCTCTCCAATTTTTAGACTATCGGATAGATGATAGGATTGCATGAACCCGTCTGATGAATGTGACTTTTTTATTTATTTTTTTTATTTTTTGGGTTTAATGGACCTATGAATGGGTCATGGGCTGATAGACCAACTCAGCCCATTTGATGGTACAAAATTATAAAAAAGACAAGATGTGACGTGCGAAGGTTGAAGAAATGAGAAATGTTTACTGCCTGTTTAAAACGAGTGGTAAAACTATTTGTCCGTTATTGGGTCACTTGTGCCGCTTTTTCATATATTATAAAGGTCATATTTTTAAAGACAAATTAGTTAAGAGTCTTTAATCTAAATAGAGAAGTCTTTATTATAACAAGATTTAACATGTTTTATAATAGGAGATAACATTTATTATAATGAGTTATAATTTTGTCAACGACTAGAAAATATATAAATTAAACATCTTATAGTGACTCTTAATTAATTTATCATATTTTAAATATAAAAGTTATTTATCTCTCTTAATTAATTAGTTATTCATTGTCACTTTAATTTATGCTATAAATAGTGAATTAAGGAGGATAAATAATTTTTACATGTTGAAGTTATTTGCCGCATTGACTCTTTTTTTTTGCCACTTTTAATGTTAAGAGTAAAAAAATAACTTTATAAAAAAATCATAAAATGATGTAGGAGTGTTTAAAGAACATAAATACTCCAACTCGATAGGATCGTAGACCAACAGCGCGCTCTACCCGATCAAACCTGATGCTAGTTCTCACAAGCAATTCCAGCATTTTAATGGTGACCCAATTGGTTCAATCTCACATTCTTTGCTACAAAGAAAGTTCTCTAGCATTCTACTCTTCCCAAGTTTAACTGGCACAAAGCTGGTGTTGTGTGAGAATTAATGGTTGTGTTTACATAACCTAGGCAGGTTGCAGTCATCCAGCTGCCATTCCACTAGGGGTGTAAACGAGCCGATACGTTCGACGAGTAGTTCGAAACTCGACTCGATAAAAGTTCGGTCCGACTCGTTTATTTAATTAATGAGTCGAGCTTGAACAAAAAAAAAAAGCTCGATTCATAAACGAGCCGAGTCTGAACACATATGAGCTCAGCTCGATTATACTTGTGAACAGCTCGTTTAAGAGCTCTATTAAATACTCGTTAAGAGCTTGTCTAAGTACTCGCTAACCCTCCGGCGGGGTCGAGGGGGGCGTTGTCGGCCACTAGCATCTTCGGGAACCACTGTGGACCATCCGTCAGTGGCAGACAGTGCTCTCGGCGGCTGCATGCAGTACCATCACCACCGACGGTGCAGAAAGGGGGCTCTGAGTGGTGTGCGAAGGGGAGTTGCAGCACCACCCCTACCTTGTCGTGCACCAACCCCCTCCCTTGCGGTGTCTGTCTCCCAATCTCATATTACTTGTGACAAATTATGAATATATTTTAAATATTATATTAAAATAGTTAAATTAAGTAACTTATCAAAATTATTGAGATATGAGCTTGAAATAAGATCAATTTAGGTCTCATGAATGGTCAATTTTTTACTTGTAGAATAGATTAGACTTACTAATATATACGAACTCGTAAATTCAATTAAACTCGTTAAGATACTCGTTAAGGGCTCGAGCTCGAGAGTATTTAAACGAGCCGAATTTGAACAAGTATTTTCAATACTCGATAGAACTCGAGCTCGGCTCGAACTTGATTAAAAATTAATGAACTGAATTTGAGGAGCATACTACTCGACTCGACTCAACTCGTTTACACCCCTAGTTCCCACTTTGGATAGTCTCCATCCAGCCTCCCATTCTTCATGCAAGAAACTGCCTTGTCCAAGTAAGGGCAGCTGCTGTCCGAGTACAAAGGCCTCCCGGAAATGTTGAACACCCACTTGCCCTCCGTCACCCTGCACCTGCCAGGATCAAACTTAGCCTTCTCCTCCTTGTAGTCGTCTTCCAGATCAGCCACCTCCTCTTTCTCTGTCGCAAACGCACATGAAACATGCAGGCATGCAAGCCGAAATCAGAAGACAGCAATAGCTACGTACGTACGGTACTGGTTCTGTCCGGACGCCATCAATGGCTGTGGTTACCTGCAGGGGACATGTACAGTAGAGCCGGCTGCCTACAGTACCCTGTTTAAAACAAGAGACTGTGAGCTTAAAGCATGGGTGTACCAGTGAGGGCGCGGATCAGGTCCTCCGTGAAGAGGATGCCGGCGAAGGCCAGCGCGCAGATGACGACCACCATGATGGAGAGGGGGGTTCTTCCCCTCGCGGCGGCCCCCTTCGTTGTGTCCATGAAGGGAGGGGAGGAGATCAAAGAGAGGTGGCCGGGGAAGGACTAATCAGATCTCCGGCCGGACCGTGGAGGAGCTAGCTTGCACTACTGCTGTGGGTTTATCAAAAGAATGGTGGGTACGGGGGAGAAAGAGGTATGTGGGGACATGATCGATCTGTGGGCTGCCAGCTATATTGAGTAGGAGTAGAGTAGAAGCTAAGAATGGTGGGGGTTGTGGTGGGGAGGGGACATGGTTGGTGGCCTTGGGAGGTACGGTGGTGTGGCAGTGTACTCAAATATCTCACCATCTCTTGGGTTCAATCATTTCGTCACTTCTAGCATCCTCATATAAAGCCTTTTTAATAACCAAATAAGCTAAGGTTAGGTTCAGATAACATCAGATATGAAATCTATTTTTTTTATATTCATATTATAGTGAGATATAACTAAATAGAAATAATAAAATATAATAATAGTAGAAGTTTATCCTCACAAAAAAGCAAGATCCATTATCTCACATACTAAAGTAACTTGTACTATATGTATGTATATATACTTCATTAGGGCCCAAATATTTTAAAATTTCTAATGAAATCTGATGCACAAGGGGCATACTAATTTAAAGAGCATAGATAGGAACCAAGTGGGGCCCGCAACCCTTCTCTCTACGCCCAGACGCCTAACAACACTCGATACATATAATAGAGAGGAGATCCCCTCAGTACACTGACTGAGGGGACTCAGTCAATGTGAGAGGGGATTTTTGTGAAAAACCCCTCCACACCTTCACTCCCACCCCTACCTTCGCTAGTGTGGAGGGGTTTTTCACAAAAATTTTCTCTCACACTGACTGAGTCCACTCACTCAATCAGTGTACTAAGGGGATCTCCACTCCATATAATACGACAACACAACACATTTCGTTTCATACCTTTTTTTTTAAGTGATCATGAAAAGAAAATGACTGATCATATCTAACATAAGATAAATGCATTGACATTTTAGTATAGTTTCATGTTTTGGAAGTTACATAAGAGGACCTACTATGAAAGAGTAATATTTGTTTTTATATGTAGACAAATTAATACCAACTCGGCAAGTATATTCTTGCTTGTTAAATTATATAAGAATGACAAAATATATGATCGTTCAGCATTCTAACATCTAGATAACAATTCTTGGGCAAATGCGTGATACAATATTGGACTGTTAAGTACCATATATGCTGAGTAAGAAAGAAGAGAAACACTTATTTCTCATTTGACGAAAAATATATATTTGTATCCAACTAATTAGACATGTTACTCGGGTCATATAGTGCCAACAATATATATATATATATAGGGCTCGACACCTAACCATTGACGAATTTGGTCGGACAATAAATTTTTCCGCAGAATATTTCTCAAAAATAAAAAATAGATAATCACTCAAATCCAAATTATATTGAATGAAGAAGAAAACAAGAATATTGCCATACTAAAGCTTAATGACAGATAAAGGTATATATGTAACCAATCCACGTCTCTCTCTCTCTCTCTCTCTCTCTCTCTCATATCAACAGCCAATCAAGGGGAACCATCTCTCTCTCTCTCTCTCTCTCTCTCTCCTCTCTCTCTCTCTCATCTCTCTCTCTCTCTCTCTCTCTCTCTCTCTCTCTCTCTCTCATATCAACAGCCAATCAAGGGGAACCATCTCTTATAGAGGCGAGTACGTCCATCCGCTTCTTCTCCTTCTTGCAGTAGTACATGTTGCCCGCTACTGTTGCCACTTGTTTTGAATCCTTCGCCGGCTGCTACATAAGTTGATGAAATTATGAAAACAACATGAAAGACTGATTGGTTAATTAATTAATTAAAACTCGTTATTCGCGGTAAACTTAATTATATCATGAATTTAACATGAGTATAATATGCATACTGGCTCTTGCTATATATATATATATAATATATATATATATATATTATATATATATATTATATATATATATATATATATATATATATCTTTTTGGACTAATGTACTTTGGTTACCCGTCTAGGATAGGAATGGTGGATGAAGAGAGTACCTACCTAGGTGGGTCCCACTCCATGGTGATTTTATTTTTTGTATGAAAATTATTATTTATTTAGTTATCATATTTATTAATGATGAAGAGAGAGAGAGAGAGAGATATACTCTCTATATATATGAACTGAGAAGACTGGACTTCCTAAATATGAATCCTCTCACACCCCCACCTCTATTGGCAATTAGAAAAGTTTTGGTGCAAAAAAATCCGTCAGATATTGAGTGAGTCCCCTCGTTTCATCTCCACTAGTATATATATATATATATATATATATATATATATAATATATAATATATATAGATGGATCTAGAGAAGAATTAGTGAGGTCAAGTGACTCATAAATCTTATTGATAAGTTTAAAATTTTTCATTAATTAATTTAATTGAAAATTTATCTAAAGGATCTAATCCCACTAAAAAAATTTCTTGGATCCGTCTATCAGTCTATGCATATATATATATATATGTACCTTTTTCATCTTGAACAGGATGTGTCCTTGAAGCCTCTCGCCAAGTGTGAACCGCCTCTGCGAGAAGGAGGAAGAGGAAGCGGAGGGGACGATGGCCATCTCTGCCGCCGCCTGATCCCCTCCGCCCGTTGATGACGAGGCCATCGACTGCGGAGGCCACTCCTTGTCGCTCGACGACCACGTCGTCGCCTGCCTCGTCCTCCTCGTCGTCGTCGTCGTCGCCGTGGTTGTTGACGAGCTCCCCCTGCTGCTGCTTCTGCTGCTGTTGTTCCTCTCCTGATCCAGCTCGAAGCTCAGCTGCACACATGCACGCATCCATGGAAATTTTCGTAAGGGAAAAAAAAAGATTGGACTCATCACTATATGTATAATGGAAGCGAGATAACCGATCTCGTATACGTATACACCTGAAAAATGCGGTTCTCGAGCAGCCGGAGGCGCTCCATGAGACTGCTCCTGAGGTTGGCGTCGTGGAGGGCGATTGGTGCCATGGAGGAGGAGGACGACGAGGATCTCTGCTGCTGCAGTTGGTCACTGTTCCTGATCTGTCCATGCAGCGGTACTTGCCGTTCTAATGCGTGTACTTGTTGCTGCGGCTGCCGCCGCCGCCGGCGGTGGCCGAAGGTGGCAGCCACAGCCACGCGTCTCAGCTCGGCGGGAAAGCAGCTCTGACGCATGTTTCGGAATGGTACTTCTGCCTTTGCTGCTACAGGTGCTGCTGGTGCCAGTACCGTTGGTGGCGGCGGCGGCGGCGGCGGCGATGGTGCTGAAGGAGGCAAAGGGCGTGGTTGCCTCACCATCTGTTTTTCCTCTAGCTGCTTCAGCTATACAAGCACGTTGTGGCCATGCATGCAAGAAACGATATGATGAGGACGGTGATCCTTACGTGTGTGTGTACATGAATAATGTCATGCTTGCCGTCCTGAGGTAGAATTGTTTTAATCTGTTTTTATTAATTTAAAAATATATATTTAATAGATTATCAAGGAATTTATTTAATATGTTCATATTTTATAAGACTTATTTTGTACGCATAGAATAATATATATAATGTGAATTGGTACATTATTTGTGTATATTATTATATCATTTATGTGTATTATTTTACTAATTGTGTGCATTGATATATTATTTATGTGTATTATTATGTCATTTGTGTATATGATTCTATTATTTATATATATTATATCACTATTTATATGTTATTTTGTGCGAATATATAAAATACTTCTTTTGAAATGTGAATATATTAAATATGCTCTCTCTTAAATTAATAAAAAAATAGATATAAAAAATTTCAACTTACTTTTACTCCCAAACTATCGGGAGCATATAGCATTTATAGTGTGTGTATATATAAATTGCAAAGAAAAAAATTGATTAGCTCGAAGTTAATTTGATATATCTCGTCGGATGTCAAGACTAGGGTGATTGAAATAGTGCAAGTGCAGCATCCTGGGATCAATTATATATATATGCACCGATATTATTTTGATATTTTTCAATTAGGGTTGGCTTTATGTAGCACCTTAATATATAGTGGGGTACGGTCATGCCATACTATGCATAAAATTTTAGGGTCTCAAGCATGGTCCCTACAGCACTCCTATTCTTCTGTAACTTTTTCATCGTCGAAATTTAGAGCTTGTTTCAGCTAAATCATCCGAATAGGTGTTATACAGTACACATTTAGTATCGGATCTCATAGAATTTCAGTTCCACGTTTGAAATAATTATATTAATATTTGAATATATATATATATAATATTTATTGACGGGGCGGATCTAACATGTATTCAGTGGGGTCCTGTGATTTCATTGGATAAAAAAATTTGTATTGGGGACACAAAATTCATCATGGATGACTCTACTGAATTTATATGGGTGCACTATTAAGATTCCACTGAAAAAAAAAATTCTGGATCCTCCACTAACTTATTGTTATCTGATTTCAAAACCATTCTTATCTAATCTTATAAAAAATGGAGGCCATATATAGTAATATATATATAGTATCTGATCTTATAAAAAATAGAGGCCATATATAGTATATATATATATATAACCATTCTTATCTGATCTTAATAATATATATATATATATCTATATTAATATTATAATTCTCAGTCTTGGAGCTACCACGTGGCAACACCATGACAAATCTATTCCCGCCAAAATTCACAAATACATCTCCTACCTCACTCCTTTAATGCACATATTTTAATAAGGCAAGTCTCTCACCTAAAGTTGTGAAGAAACTTTCTAAACTCGACATGTTCAATCTTGCACAATTTTTTTTAAATAAATTACAGTTTTATACCACTAAAAAATTACTACCCATTATAGTTTTTAAAATCTTACTAAATTTTTCAAAGCAAGTCTAAAAATACCAATGGTAAGGCAATTACTTGCAGTTTTATACCACTAAGAAATGACTATCCGTAATAATTTTATATCACTTTAAAATTTTTAAAATCTTACTAATATATATATATATATATTAAAATATATTTAAATCTAAAAACTTTCCGTACATGGCACGGGTAGTTATCTAGTATATATATATATATATATATATATATATATATATATATATATTATATATATATAACCATTCTTATCTGATCTTAACCAACGCATATGCCAACGAGTATTAGAGGAGGAAGAAGGAGAAAGAGAAGAAAGAAGAGGATTCGATGTATTGGACTCACCCGGAGGTCAACTGGTGGAGTTGCTCGGCGACAACGGCATCGGGGCATGAAGAAGGGGGCGGCGGCAGCGCGCAGGTAGCCGCCGTCGTCGCCGTTGCCGCCGAGTTCTTCTTCCTAGAACTGCTGCTGCTGCTGCTGCTCTTTAACCGGCAGCCCACCATGACCTCGATATATCTGATGAAGTCACTTTTTATGATCTTATCAATATATATTCCACAGCAACCCCCCTTGATCCGAGCAATCAGATCTCTGCAGCTTCCCTTCCACACGTACGTACACCTTCGAAGCTCTCAACACCGTCTTCGTTACAGAGAAAGAGGGAATGCGTGAGTGTGTTCAAGAGACCGATATGGTGACTGTGATGTGCAGAGAAGAGCGTGCAGAACCTTGTGCTTTAAATAAACTCTCTCTCTCTCTCAACACTACTGAACGATTCAACATGTTTTAGCTGCAGACTCGGTCGATCGCATCGCCTGCTGCAACAGTGGCGGAGGCAGAGCGGGGGGGGGGGGGGGGGGGGGCAACTGCCCCCCTTACTTGCGGAAAGTACAGTTATGGGAAGAGATATATAGGGGTAATTGTTAAATAAATTATTTTAATCTTATAATTTACCCCCTCATCTTGCCTAATGATGGGTGTAGTGATTGGGTGGTTTAAAGGGCCAGATCTCATCTCATGCACGGTGGAGATCTTTTAAAACAAAAGAAAACAAAAGGTTTTGCTGCTGCTGGTGTGTGGGTTGCGAACAAAAAAAAAAAAAGGAGAAACAGTTTTGTAACACTATTTTGATATATTATTTGATAACATCATCATTAAAATTAAAATTGTGCCACATCATATTAAAAAATAAAAATTAAAAATAACTCATAAATGATGAGGTTGTGGTGTACTTTGATTGGTGTGTTACCAAATAGTGTTACTAAATCATTTTTCAAAAAAAAAGATTCCGCGGCAGTTGGGTGTCAAGTAGCAAGAGAATTTCGGGAAAAAAAATGACTTTGTTGTGCTCCCGCACGGTGAGGCGTCTGAGACTCTGAGGCGGCCAACGGTGGTTGTGTTCCTGCGGTTGGCTGTTTTGTGAGGGCATTGCCGCATTGGGGCATGATATCTCGGTCCGATACAAACAAAAAGTCTTACTCTTTTTATTATTTTTCCCTTTTTTTCATCTTCTTCCGACTGTTCCCACCTCTCCTTCATCCCTGTTTAAAAAATTTTCTTCTTCCATTGCGACACTGTGTATAATTTGTTTCTGTGGTTCATTACCTGTGACATCACATGGTTTTTAGATATCATAGAATAGTCTTGTATTTGTTAATTATACATCTACTGTTAAACATTTTAGTAGAGCTTTCCTCTTCTTCTCTTTTTAAATACATTGTCTTTGAAGAAAAGACTCCATCAAAGCAAAAGAATTTTGACATGGGTAAGAAATTAAGTTGAAATGTAGATGAAATATTTTGTTTTCAGTAGAGTGCTAAGTAATTATATTTTTTTATAGATAAATTTTTTGAAGAGAGAAGTAACTCTGAAAGAGACACATGACAAAGTAAAAGATAATGAGATCATTGAGATATCAGGTTCATCAAAGAGACAACGCCAAGTTGTAGATATTGAAAATCTTCCGTCAGATCTAGGATTTAGAAAACAGATTGTTGATTATCATGTAAATGATCGAGATCAAATTAGAATAGCATATTTATAAAAAAGTCATTTTCAGCTTACAGATATTAAATTTCCACAGACAAAGTTTGGTAAAAAAGAACGACAATTTAATCCTGCATGGTATGCTGAACACAAAAAATTGGTTGGAATATAGCAAAGAGAAAGATGTTGTTTTTTGCTTATATTGCTATTGTTTTAAACCTGAGAAACAAGAAGGTGGAGGGGATGCATTTGTTATCGAAGGATTTAAAAATTGGAAGAAAAATGAAAAAAATAGGATGCCATGTTGGAGGACATAATAGTGCACATAACGAGGCTAGAAGAAAGTGTGAGAGTTTATTCAAGCAAAATCAAAACATTCTGTCATTTATGATTAAGCAATCAGAGCAGGAAAAATATGCTTATCGAACTCGTTTAGAGGCATCGGTCGATTGTGTTCGTTTTCTCCAAAGACAAGGTTTATCTTTTAGAGGACATGATGAATCTGAAGACTCAAGAAACCGGGGTAATTTTCTTGAACTGCTACATTTTCTTGCTAAGCATAATGAAAGGATTGGTCATGTTGTTTTAAACAACGCTCTAGAAAATCTGAAACTAGTTGCCCCTGAAATTCAGAAGGAAATAGTTCATGCAAGAGCTGTGGAGACAACAATTGCTATCATTGCTGATCTTGGGGATGTATTTTTTTCTATCTTAGTAGATGAATGTCTTGATATGTCAAATAAGGAACAGTTGGTAGTTGCTTTGCGATATGTGGACAAAAATGGACATGTGGTAGAAAGTTTTCTTGGCATTGTGCATCTTCTAAATACTACAGCTCAAACACTCAAAGAAGGTATTGAGTTATTGCTATCCAAACATGGATTAACTATATCAAGATTACGTGGTCAAGGCTATGATGGAGCAAGTAATATGCGTGGTGAGTAGAATAGACTTAAGACACTTATTATGAAAGAGAATGGATGTGTTTATTATATCCATTGTTTTGCTCATCAACTTCAACTAGCCATAGTTGCAGTTGCTAAATCTCATGTGAAAATTGCTCATTTTTTCAATTTGGTTGCTTTGCTATTCAATGTTGCTGGAGCCTCATGTAAGCGACATGATCAACTAAGAGAAAAACAAACTATAGAAATTGCTCAAGCTATTGAAATTGGTGAAATTAAAAGTGGGAGATGTTTGAATCAAAAAAAAAGTTTGAAAAGAACAGGGGATACTCGTTGGGGTTCTCATTATAATGCATTGGTTAACTTGATATCTATGTTTGCATCTATACTCGATGTGGTTGAGACAGTGATGGAAGATGGTTCAAATTCAGAACAAAGAGCTGAAGCATATGTGTTATCAGAGTCAATTAAGACTTATGATTTTGTGTTTAATCTTCATTTAATGAAAAAAAATTTTAGGAATAACGAATAAATTATCACAAGCGTTGCAACGAAAAGATCAAGACATTGGCAATGCTATGAAGTTAGTTGACATCTCAAAGCAACGGATACAAATAATGAGAAATGATGAGTGAGATTCTTATATGTTAGAGGTTTCATCTTTCTGTGTAAAGCATGAGCTTAGCATTCCTAATATGGACGTCATGTTTATGCCTCGAGGACGTTTACGACGAAGATCTCAACAAATTACAAATTTGCATCACTATCGTGTTGAGTTATTTTATTCGGTTTTGGATATGCAACTCCAAGAACTTAATAGTCGATTCACTGAAGTAAACACTGAGTTATTACTCTGCTTATCATGCTTGAATCCAGAAAGATCATTTGAAGCCTATAAAAAAGAAAGGCTAATTAAATTTGCTGAGTTCTACCCAAATGAGTTCTCTTCTGTGCAGTTACAAATGCTTGATAATCAGTTGGAGACTTATATAATTGACATGCGATCTGATGATAATTTTGCTCAACTGAATGGAATTACATAACTTGCTGAAAAGATGGTTGAAAAGAGAAAAGATATTATCTATCCATTAGTTTATTTGTTGTTGAGATTGGCATTGACTTAACATGTTGCTACAACCACTGTGGAGAGAGCATTTTCAACAATGAAAATTGTCAAGAATCGATTGCGTAACAAAATGGGTGAAATGGATGAATGATAGGTTAGTGACATATATTGAAAAAGGAGATGTTTGAGAGCATTGACAATGAGACAATAATGCAACGTTTTCAGCACGTGAAGACCCGTTGTGGAGAATTCACATGTATAAAATCTTCTACTTGAATGAAATAAATATTTTTGTTACATTAATTTATTTTGCCCCCCCCCCTTCCAAATATTCCTGGCTTCGCCACTGCCGAAGAACTCGCCCACATGAGTAGATGAGTAACCGGGTCTCTGGGAACTAATCTATGTTCCTTTGGTTCTCCGTTGAAGAAAAATTGCTCGTGGGGGAGGTAGGCTAGCTGTTCGTTTCTAATCTAATCAATTCGGATCAACCCGCCACCCTCATAGTGGTGTTGGCCTGGCTCGGACTGGTACTGACTTAATATTGATGTTGTTCCACTACAACTCTTTATTTCGGTCCAAGGGCAACATCAGTTTAGTGGAAGGGCGACCCACGTTGATATAGTCTAGGGCTAAATCCACGATCTAATATCCATAGTCCATCTTCACTTGGTACGAGGTTCTCGACAATAGATTTCAATATTGTCCATCACAACCCTATCTTCGTCCTGTTGGAAAAGTACACTCATCGACTCCACCCAAAAGTCTAGCTTAGGAGGTCATTTGACCAAATACCTCTTAAAGTCTATCTAATAAAAAGAGTCTCATGTTAATTTTCAACCCTCAACCTCTATAAACAAATCTACATGCACAGATAAAGGGGGTCTAGGTTCCAAATCCTAACATGCAATCTCAACCGAACTTGCTCACCACTCTCTCTCTCTCTCTCTCTATATATATATATATATATATAATATATATATATATATATATATATATATACTACTCTCTAACCGTGCGATGCACGAAAAATTATTAGATTTGAATAAATAAATTTTCTAAGTAGTATACATGAGGTTAATAGTATTTATTATTAATATAATAATTTTAATAAAAATAATTATTCAAAAACATGTAATGTCCTTTTTATTTTTTTTAGAAATAAAGAGAAGATGTTTTGATCAATAGAGTAAAATGGGAAAGAGTTTTGAGTAAGGATGCGAGTTTTTAGAAAAGGTGAGATGTTTAATGGAAGGTTTTAATGGGAAAGAAAGAGAGGAGAGAAATTACATTAGCAAGTTTTTATATTTGTAAATATGGCGGGAAAAAATCATCCTGGTGCTGCCACGTGGCAGCACCAAGACTGAGAAATATTATATTAATATATTATATATATATATATATATATATATATATATATTATATATAGATATATATATATATATATACTAGCTCTATACCCGTGCGATGCACAAAAAATTATTAGATTTGAATAAATAAATTTTCTAAGTAGTATACATGAGGTTAATAGTATTTATTATTAATATAATAATTTTAATAAAAATAATTATTCAAAAACATGTAATGTCCTTTTTATTTTTTTTAGAAATAAAGAGAAGATGTTTTGATCAATAGAGTAAAATGGGAAAGAGTTTTGAGTAAGGATGCGAGTTTTTAGAAAAGGTGAGATGTTTAATGGAAGGTTTTAATGGGAAAGAAAGAGAGGAGAGAAATTACATTAGCAAGTTTTTATATTTGTAAATATGGCGGGAAAAAATCATCCTGGTGCTGCCACGTGGCAGCACCAAGACTGAGAATATTATATTAATATATATATATATATATATATATATATATATATATATATTGAATACTCTTATTCTCTTCGCCCCCTCCTCGGACCAACATTTGACTTGAACGTCAGATGATCGATTTTGAGAATCCCTTCCTAAGTTTGAGTTCATGAAGATCGGATTGACATCAACACCAACATCGATGACTTTAGTTTCCCTCTCGATCAACAAAATATGAGCTCTCCTCCATCTCAGGCATCTGGAGTCAGTCCACAACGACTTGTAGATTCGTGACCGACTTCATCATATATATATATTCATCGTGACCTTAAGTACT
Organism: Colocasia esculenta; assembly: GCA_014218235.1. Taxonomy (NCBI): domain Eukaryota; kingdom Viridiplantae; phylum Streptophyta; class Magnoliopsida; order Alismatales; family Araceae; genus Colocasia; species Colocasia esculenta. The sequence continues at coordinate 1,303,025 of CM024764.1, read as the reverse complement.
ATTATGATCATGTATATATGGTACTGAAATTTCATTAGTTCATTTAATTAAACATATGTTGTGACTGGGGCTAGATCCGCAAGATATTGGAGTTAGAGCCAAACTCAAGTCTTAGTCCATTTGCGAATCTAGGAAGGTATGAGCACTACAAGAAAATCAGGATACGTTAGCGGCTACTAGTCGTTAACAAAAGTCAAAAAGTTGTTGACATATATATATGTCAGCGGTTGGGAAGCTGTTGACAAAGTCGTTGACTAACACTCCGTCGACTTATGTTTGTCAACGACAAAAGAAAGTTACCGACAAATGAAACACATGTCAATGGCTATGAGTTGTTGATGTAAATGACACTTGTCAACGGCTTCAACCGGTGACATATCTATGATATATCAACGACTACAAAACTACTAACATATCCTATGATATGTCAGCGATTAGAGCTGAGGCTTGATGTAGCTGCTAACAAAAAAATATATTTGGAAAAAAATATAATGACATACATTAAAAATAGCATGACTGCTATCTTCTAAAAACACACTGAAGTAGCTTCTAAAAACATTTGACCACTTTCTTTTGGTCATTTAAAAATAGCAATTGCAACTTAAATATTAAAATACAACTTTGCTCAACTGAATGGAATCACAGAAGTTGCTGAAAAAATGGTTGAAAAGAGAAAAGATATTATCTATCCATTAAATTATTTGTTGTTGAGATTGACATTGACTTTACCTGTTGCTACAGCCACTGTGGAGAGAGCATTTTCAGCAATGAAAATTGTGAAGAATGGATTGCGTAACAAATGGGTGATCAATGGATGAATGATAACTTAGTAACATATATATATTGAAAAGGAGATGTTTGAGAGCATTGACAATGAGACAATAATGCAACATTTTCAGCACATGAAGACCCGTCGTGGAGAACTCACATGTATAAAATCTTCTACTTGAATGAAATAAATATTTTTGTTACATTAATTTATTTTGCCTCCCCTTCCAAATATTTCTGGCTCCGCCATTGCCGAAGAACTCGCCCACATGAGTAGATGAGTAACTGGGTCTCTAGGAACTAATCTCCGTTCTTTTGGTTCTCTGTTGAAGAAAAATTGCTCGTGGGGGAGGTAGGCTAGCTGTTCGTTTCTAATCTAATCAATTTGGATCAACCTGCCACCTTCATAGTGGTGTTGGCCTGGCTCAGACTGGTACTGACTTAATATCGATGTTGTTCCACTACAACTCTTTGTTTCGGTCCAAGGGCAACATCAGTTTAGTGGAAGGGCGACCCACGTTGATATAGTCTAGGGCTGAATCCACGATCTAATATCCATAGTCCATCTTCACATGGTACTAGGTTCTCGACAATAGATTTCAATATTGTCCATCACAACCCTATCTTCGTCCTGTTGGAAAAGTACAATCATCGACTCCACCCAAGAGTCTAGCTCAGGAGGTCATCTGACCAAAGACCTCTTAAAGTCTATTAAATAAAAAAGAGTCTCATGTTAATTTTCAACCCTCAACCTATATAAACAAATCTACATGCACAGATAAATGGGGTCCAAGTTCCAAATCCTAACATGCAATCTCAACGAACTTGCTCACCAACTCTATATATATATATATATATATATATATATATATATATATATATATATATATATATATATTGAATACTCTTATTCTCTTCGCCCCCTCCTCGGACCAACATTTGACTTGAACGTCAGATGATCGATTTTGAGAATCCCTTCCTAAGTTTGAGTTCATGAAGATCGGATTGACATCAACACCAACATCGATGGCTTTAGTTTCCCTCTCGATCAATAAAATATGAGCTCTCCTCCATCTCAGGCATCTGGAGTCAGTCCACAGCGACTTGTAGATTCGTGACCGACTTCATCATATATATATATATATATATATATATATATATATTCATCGTTACCTTAAGTACTATTATGATCATGTATATATGGTACTGAAATTTCATTAGTTCATTTAATTAAACATCTGTTGTGACTGGGGCTAGGTCCGAAAGATATTGGAGTTAGAACCAGACTTAAGTCTTAGTCCATTTGCGAATCTAGGAAGGTATGAGCACTACAAGAAAATCAGGATACGTTAGCGGCTACTAGCCGTTAACAAAAGTCAAAAAATTGTTGACATATATATATGTCAGCGGCTGGGAAGCTGTTGACAAAGTCATTTACTAACACTCCGTCGACTTATGTTTGTCAACGACAAAAGAAAGTCATCGACAAATGAAGCACATGTCAACGGCTATGAGTTGTTGATGTAAATGACATTTGTCAATGGCTTCAACCGGTGACATATCTATGATATATCAACGACTACAAAACTACTAACATATCCTATGATATGTCAGCGATTAGAGCTGAGGCTTGATGTAGCTGCTGACAAAAAAATATATTTTGAAAGACAAAAAATTAATGACATGCATTAAAAATAGCATGATTGCTATCTTCTAAAAACATTCTGAAGTAGCTTCTAAAAATATTTGACCACTTCTTTTGGTCATTTAGACTATGTTTCGTAACATAGCCTTAAAAGAAGAGAGAGGAGAGAGAGAGAGAGAGAGAGAGAGAGAGAGAGAGAGAGGAGAGAGAGAGATTGCAGGATTTCCCGCCATTTTTTCATAATATTCATCAACAGCTTTACATATATAGTCGTTGACATTATATGTCAATAATATTATAAAATTATTGATAAATGTGAAATATATGTCAAAGATTGTATTAAGTTATTAACATATGGTTAACTTTTGTCAACGATTTATATAAATATTGACAAATGTTAATTATATATCAACAGTTATATGAAATCGCTGAAAAATGTTACATGTGTCAATAATTTATTTTAATCGTTGACAAATATTAAACATATGTCAACAATTATATGTAACCATTGACATATGATACATTTGACAACGATTGTCATTAACTGTTGACATATAACTGTTGACAATTTTATTTTTCTTGTAGTAGAATGGGCAATCTTCTACTCGCGTTTTGTGAATAATTTATTTTCACATAAGTTGTGATGGATAGTTACACACAATTTTTTTCTTTCTCGTTGTGACAAAACTATGTGCCGAATAGTTACACACAATTTTTTTCTTTCTCATTTTGACAAAGCTATGCTATGCGAATTATCGTAGACAACATACTTATTTATAGATCATAATATTAATAGTGTAACTACATCATCTTCAACTTTTCGTATGATGCCCCCGATACAGTCATATCGATGCACGTTGGATAAGAGGGAGACGCGACAGGGGAAAAGACCCCAATAGTGTCGAACACCAAGGTGGAATCTTTTATCATGAATGGAAAGAGAGCAGAAGCAATATCACCATCAACCTTTATATTCATGCCTCATAATCAAAAGAACAGATGAAAACAAGTATAAAATAAACGTTGTCCATATCTGAGTCAGTATAATTACATAATATCTAAGGTTCGACATTACATTATTTTTTCCAACTTTAATATCGCTAGTTTCCAAATCCAAGTAATCTCTACTCCTTGCAATCTGAACTAATTCTTGCCATCTCCTCTTTTGAATCCTCAGTTTCGTCTGAACATTAACAAGAGTGAGTCTATAGAATAGACTCAGCAAGTAACTATAAATTCTTAACTCATAAATTATATTGTAACATATTTTCTAAAAAGCATGGTAATATACATATATAAACAGTGGTATAATCAGTGGTAATAAAGGTAATGGTAATAGTAGTAGTAGTAATAGTAATAGAAAAGGTAATGGTAGAGACAATGACGGTAACAGTAGTGGTAATGGTAACAATAGTAGTAATAGGAATGACGGTAGAGTCAATAGTAGGAGACAACAGTAGGAACAGTAACAGTGGTGGTAGCAGTAGCGGTAACGATAATGGTAGAATGGCAAAAAGAACAGTAGAAACAACAGTAGGGAATAGAAATAACAGTTGTAATGGTAGCGGTGATGGTAACCGGGATAATAGCAATAATAGTGACAGTAGCGGTAGTAGTGACAATAGCGTTAGCAGTGACAACATCAGTGTTAAAACCAAACACAGTGCCCAAACTATCATTAGAGGGTCAATTAGTCAGTCGGTATGGTACGCTATCACTTAGTCAAATGGTGATAGGTCTTAGCTACTGTGTAAAACCGTGGAGAAGCGCTCTCCATCCTAATTAGTGGTATTTGTCTACCTCTAGGATTTTTTCTCATTGCCCTTGGAGCAGAATACATATACAGTGGTGAATTTTCCTGTAGGGGTATTTCTATAGTACGGTTCCATACACTTCCTATTACGACAGTGTTTGTTTTAAACCTGACATAGTGACCAAACCATAGTAGGAAGTCAGTAAACAATATGAGCTTTCCCATATGAGCATTTCTACAGTACGACTCTAACCCCTATGATTGCATTGTCTATTTGGCTAATAACAACAATGATGGCAGTAACGATATCGGTAACAGTAACAGTTACGATGATGGTAAATAGTAATAGTAATAGTGAAGGTAACAATAACGGTGACAGTGACGGTAGATAGTAATAGTAGCAATGAAGGCAACAATAACTGTAATGGTGACGGTAGACGGTGATAGTAGTAGAGACGGTAACAATAACGACAAGATAGACTTATTATTTATAAATAGGTGTGAAAACTCATAAAAGTCAATAAAATTAGAGAATATGCTTATAAATCAAAAGGTCTTAATCACTTTGCATATTATATGCCAAACCAATAACAAACTAAGTTGAAGCTCGCCTTTGATACAATGCGCTTCTTTTATTAGATCATCCTGATACACCTTGACGGATGCCTCCAGAGCGCGATTCTTACGAGCAGAATTTCCTCCTTAATATAAGAGGAGACCCTCAAGTTCTTGGCCGCCCCCTCTCTCTCTCTCTTTCCCTCCTATGGCATGGGATGAGGGAATGAGATAGAAGGAGAGATCCTCCTATTTATAAAACTTTAGGACTTCTAGGATCACGCCACCTTCCAATAGTCAAGATGGTGACACTTGTCACCATCTCCTCCATACTTATCCAAGATGCCACCTTATAGGGACACCCAGGGAAATATACATGAATTTTGTTCAGTGGGTCACTTAAATTATTTTTTAATATTTATATAAAAAATATATTATATATATATAATTAAGTATATTATAAATAAGGGGTGACCCTACTAAGACAATTCAGCGGGGTCACCTCTTATATAAAAACTCCTCAAAACTTCAATTTATATGACCCTTTAGGAAAAAAAAAGTGGGGTCACATGAGCCCACTCATTATATACTAGGTCCGTCTATGGGGACACCTCAGCATGACACCTCCTCATGCAATCATTGCATGAACGTCTTACCCTCCTTCCAGAAGCTTCCATCAACCAAGATGGTGACACTTGTCACCATCCTATCTAACCTCATCCAACCAAGCTAAGTGTCAAATTTCTAGAACTTTCCTTACTTCCACCTCATCATGCCATATTACCATATCATATTTTGTAACTTATTTGGTTGCATACCCAATCTATTTGTATATATACCCATTTCATCCCACATGAGGATAATTCCCCAAAATGACCTCCAATTAAGATTTTGAAAATAATGTTAGAAACTTACAAAATTTACATTAGGCCTTATGAAATTAGTCAATTATTGCTTAAATTTTAACTTTTAATAATTATGTTCATACTTTTTTATTATAGATATACACAATTATTATATTTATATTTTCTTATCATTTACATATATGTCCCCATTTTTATAGTTAAAGAATTACTAATACTATTTGTCGGGTATTACATTTTCCATCCTATAAAAAGACCACTGCAGTCACATGTACAGGGGGACGAAACAAACAATACTATTCGGCTCCAATTTTTGGCTAACCCTCTCTCTCAACTCTCTTTATTTCCCTTTAATAGGGTGATCTATGATTTAAACATTAGAAGGTCGAATTCGGGAGCTTTATCTTGACATTGACTTCTTGTAGGTTCAAAATGAGTCGAATGACAATGACCTTATTTCTCATTCTTTAATCATCTACTAGAACACATAGCCTCAAATATTGAGGTAGGATCGTTTCCTACCCTTGCGGGTTTTAGATAGGCCTCGTCATCAAGATTTAATGCTAGATATTTACCTTTTGTAACCTTTATATCTTTTTCTATAGTTGTTCAAAACTTAAGTCATTAGAAACATATGTAGTCTTAGAGAAATACTTATTGCCCTCCAAAGAGGGTAATAAAAGTGATTTAAATTGCCCTCTAAATAATCTTATTAGTTGAGAGAAAAAGAGAGAAAATGATATTGTTAGATTTTCAACTAATAGAATTATTTAGAAAGTAATTCACATCATTTTTATTTCTATTATTAGAAGGTATATATTCTCTTGCTCATAACAATCTTCAATTAATATAGGGAATTTCATGTTTCAGTCATAGGATCTTATTAAATCTCAAATACATCTCTTTAATCTCAGTAATTTAAGATTAATCTTTAAACTCATGTCTACTCTAAATCAAGTACCTAATATTGTCATTATACGTATTTATTTTTAAATATATTAAAACAAAAGAGAAGTAATTATATTTAGAAAGTGAAACATAAAAATCTCCACAAAGGGCTTTCCCACAACACGTGCCGATCACACTCGCTATTTTACTTGCTGTCTCTTCTCTTCTCTTCTCTTCTAAACAATAAAAAGAAAGATAAATAAATATAAATAAAAAATAAATAAACAATAAAAAGGAGGGGGAGAGGAGAGGGGAAGAAGAAAACCAAAACAGTTAGCTCGTCGAAAACCTAAAGACACTTCCCGCATGCCCGACCAACGCCTCCCTCCTACTCCGCTGCGCACCGCACCGCACCCGACGCGGGGAGGGGGCGGCGGGTCGCCTGGTAGGTGGTACGGAGCCGCCCTCTTCGCTGCCGGCGGTGGCCAACCATGCACGAGATCTGCGATTCCCTGCTTCTCCACAACTCCTCCGGCGGCGACCCGGTGAGTCCCGCCGGTCCTCGCTACATCTCGCGCCTCTCGGGGTGCTCTCTCGCCTGATCCCTCCCCCATTTGTTTCGCTGCCTCGCTCCATGATGGAGGGAGGAATTCTGGCTTCCTGTCTCCCGAATTCAACATCGTAGTGGTTGCGCTCTCTGTCGGTTCGTGAATTGGGGCTGGGAGGGTGGGTGGGAGAGGGGCCATCCCTGGCGGTCAATTGCCCTAAAATTTGCGTGTCGATCTACGGGCTGTCGTCTCCTGCGTCAATCCGTCGATTGTTCCTCTGAGATCTTTCTGGTTCGTTCACGATTTGAGGGGAGTTTTCCTTAGATTACGTGTTCTCCTCATCGTGTCGTTGATCTGGCTCTTCTTTTTCCTCTCCTTTTCCCGCCATTTCGTTGTCCGTCTATTGAGTGTGATTTAGGTTATATTGGCTGCCTTGGGTAGGCATCGCCTACGAGTGTATTGTGTCTTTTTTCTTAGTGCCCTAACGTGTTTCCAGCCACATCAGCCGTGTATAATCTGTGGGGATTTGTTTTAATTCCCTGTTTATTGTTGTCTACTTGTCAATTGCTCAGGGGACGTCGGAGGAATCCCTGAGGGTTGTGGCCTCTGTGGCCTGTAGCAGCAGCAACACTGGTTTTGATCCCCCCGAGGACTTCTGCCACAGATGTGATCATTATTTTGGATCGAGGAAAAGGTTGAGGCTTTCGTACTCCGAGCCATTTCATGTGGAAGCACGGACGTGCGCAGGGGCTATTGCATCACCATTGCATGCGTCCATTGATGGCTGCTTTTTTCATGGGTATGATACTTTTCATCTTCAAAGTAATCGAGACATCCTGTTGATTTGTGCAGACAGTGACCTATTTATGATCAAGTAAGTCATCTCAGTCTCATCCTTGTCTCATGTTGATTACTATTCTCAGGCGACAGGTAGACTTTCATGATTCTTCAACTGATTGTGAACCGATGGAAAAAGTCGGGTTTTGCATGGTAATGGAAGGGAATTCCCCGTCTTTGAATAATCATTGCAGCACTTCTCAACCTTCTGATGGGGGGACATGTCAGAGCGTGAGTTCTGGTGGATATGCCCAGAACCCCGCTGTAAGTGGTTGGGCATATCTAAATGAGAATGGGCAGATGTGTGGACCATATATACGGGAACAACTATGTGAGGGTTTGTCTACAGGCTTCCTGCCAGCAGATCTCCCAGTGTATCCTATTATCAATGGGAGCCTCATGAATCCGATAGCCCTGCAATATATTGGGCAGTTTGGAAGCCATCTATACTATGGTACTTCAGGTTTCCCAACAACAGTCTCACACAATTCTGTTAATTACAGCATGCCAGGGGATCAGGGGAGCACTGCTAGCTATTCTCTGCAGACGGCTTATGCAAAAGAATCAGTGAACAAAACACATGATTCATATGGTGCTTGTATCTCGAGTTCACACGCATCAAATGTAAAGACTGGAAATCATGCTTCAACAGGGCTTTCAAACGTAATATTTTCCTGCACTGAGGCAAAAAGTAGATTTATTTAGTTTTCTAATAATTTAGGCTTGCACTTTTGGTGAAAGAGATTTTTTTCCCTTCTCATTTTTACTGATGATTCTCACTATGTAACTCATTCCGTTTGCCTTTTACCTCATCAATTTCTCTGGTTTGCGGATTTCAGCTGTATTTGAGTGAGAGATCCTGCTGGGTGTTTGAGGATGAGAGAGGAAACAAACATGGACCTCACTCTCTTGCTGAACTTTATCATTGGCATCAGAACAATTATCTTCTTGATTCTGTGATGGTAAGAAAGCTGAAAACCAGCTTATATGGCAAGCTTTTACCAAATGTTTTTTTACTTGGTTTTACAACATCTGCTTCCTTGAGTCAACTGTCTTCTGTTCGAGTGTTTTGGTTCTATTACTATAATTTTTGCAAAAGATGGTGGGTGTTTTTGAATGGCAGACTAGTCTTCTTCCTCTAAGACAGTTCGAAAGTGCCTTGCTTAACATTGCTAGGTTTATTATCCACCTCAAAGGAGGTCTATGTACCTTTAAGATTTAGTTGCTTAACAGGCCCAGTAAAATTTTTTTTAATTGATCGGATGTAAGCTAGCTGCAGGATCATTCATTTTATTCACCTCTCACCCCTCATGTTAGCATGGACATTTACCTTCCTCTATTGTTCTTTTTCACATTGTATCATGTTGGGTGTAAAATGACCTCCTATCAACTCAGGAAGCTTGCAATATCAAATTTAAGTATGGGTGAGGTGTTTCAATATTTTGCTGAAATTTATGGGAGACTTGCCTTTGGTCCATATTTTGAACAATTTCATGCATGCATTGGACTTAGGTTCGACTCAGTCAGTTGCATTTCCCACATTTAGGACCTATTTGCTTAAGTAGATAATCTCTGCCATTATGGATAAGAATTAAGTCAATTAATCAATGGCTTAAGGATATATGTAGAACATACATATATATATGTATATTGTTTTCCTTGCATTTTATAGGTTAAAAATTTTGATGACTTTAAGATTATGTAGAATCAAGGTTTGTCGTGCCAGGCGACTCGGCCATGCCGAGTTTGCCCTGGCACTGTATGGTTTGATCCGAATGGTACAGTTGGAAAAAATAATAAATGAAGAACAAAATGAACTGAGCCGAAACGACTGTGGCGAGCTCCTGGCACGGTACGGTACGGCCTCGCAGCAACACGGCAAACCTTGTGTAGAATGACAACAATAGAGAGAAACCCAACCGGTAAAAAAAGGTTACCTTACTTTTAAGTGATGTACATCAGAACGTCTATGGAGGCTGGTATGTGAAAAGTGTGGCATGTTGAATTCGACAGGTGTAGTTTTATACTCCAGTATTTGGATGCATTTGTTAATTATGATCTCCCTCTAAGTGCCAGACTTTGGCATTGCATGTCGTGACACATCTTGCATTTGTTAGATATCCATATCTATCTATATATATTCCTAAAACTCAATCCTAACCCTGCCATTATAGGAAGCCACGTCAGCAACCTCTCCCCACTCTCTTTCTCTCTCCTCTCATATACAGCAAATAGATGACCATGTGGAAACCTCAATTTAATTATTTCCTTTCAAGCACATGAGGGATTTTCATCTCTTTCGTGAAGTCTGCACAAAAGTTATGGTAATGAATTGAGTGCAAGAATTTGGGGTGTCGATGCATGCCATCATATGATTTGATTTTTATGGAGAACATGTGGGCTATAATAAAATAAATTGCAATTAATTATATCAGAATGATTACGTGGTGGCCAATCCTCTTGATAATCATAGCTTCTATCTAAAGGCGTTTGTGAAAGGATTATGGAAGGAATTGCAAATTTTGGAGCTCTAACATGCATAAACCTTCCCAAATGCACAATAGGTACCTTACTTTCATGCTAGAAAGTTTTTGAGGGTCAAGAGAGAGAGAGGCCCAGAAGAGGATGGGAGGTGGATTATCTTCTAAAGGACGCTTTTCTGAGTTATTGGAAATTAGGATTGGGTTTTGAGGGAAGAAAATGGAGAAAGATTGGGCTAGATAACTTTTACCTATCCCATATAATAAAAAGTAAGGGCATTAAAGTAAAATAGTTTTTTCAATAATTTATAAGACCATGGAGTATCCAAATGAAATTCTCAACAGGGATTGTCATTTGTACATTTTAAAAATATGTGAGATATCTATCGAAAACGGGTGCTACAGGAAGATATGGTTCTAATTGATGGACAAAACATTCTTAAGAGTAGTAACTTTTGATACTTAGGGTCTATCATCTAAGAGAATTGAGAGATTTTTGACGATATTACACACTGGATTAATGTAGGCTGGTTAAAATGGAGAAGTGCATCAGGAGTTCTCTGCGATCGTTGTATACTCGTGAAACTTAAAGGAAAGTTTTATAGAACAGCTGTGAGGCCTACCTTGTTATATGGTATTGAGTGTTGGGCAGTGCGAAAGAAACACATTAACAAAATGTGTGTAGCAAAGATGAGGATGCTGAGATGGATGTGTAGTAATACTAAGAAAGATAAGATTAGGAATGAGCGTTTCTGTGAGGACTTGAAAATAGTTCCAATTGATAGGAAAATGAGGGAAAATAAACTTTTAGGTGGTTTGGACACATGTACTGTCGCCAAAATTTGGCGCCAGTTAAAAGATGTGACCAAATTTTAGTGGATGTCAGTAAAAGAGCTAGGGGAATGCCTAAGATGAGATGGTGGGATGTTATTAGGAAGGACTTGGATTTTTTAAGTTTAAACACGAGTATAGCACTTGATAGAAATCTTTGGCGGAATTTGGAAAAGGATTCATGTAGACGACCCCAAATAATGGGATAAGGTTCTGATGATAATGATGAGATATCTGTCTAGAGTAATGTCTTACTTCCAAACATGCCCTCAGAATAATTGATCCCCTTTCTGCACTGAAGGAAGGTTAGAGGAAATTTGCTTGTGGCATTTCTCACAGTACACATTGGGATGAAACTGTAGAAATCAAAGGATTGTGGAATAAGGGCATTGAATTGTAATATTATGAAAGCCTGTATGATGATGATATGGAGATATATAAAGGCCATTTGTATGACGCACCCATATAAAATAAGTGGGCATGATCTTAGGAATAATCAATAAAAAGAAAAACATGGCGGCATGTAAGGGAAAAGGGACATTATGCATTGGTAAAAGAGAGAACAACCACTTCAAGAATAAGGAAAAATACAATAACCTAAAATAAAAAAATGGGTTAGTTCTTAGTCCCTGTAACTTGACTATTTAGCCCTGAACCCAAGAAACTTAACTTTCCTTAGAAACAGAGGCGAAAAGCTAATTGTAAAAGTTACCAAAAGGACCTGCATCTAAGTAAGGAAAGTCGAGTTTCTTGGATTTGGGCTAAATAGTTTAGTTATGAAAGATTACAAGCTAATTCTAAAGGGTTAGAGAGAGTAAAAACTGAAAATCCATTAAAGAGAACAAGCACTTGGCAGAGATTGTAATTGTATAGGTGAGCAACCATGCTGTTGTGAACATGAGGCTATGCAAGGCAAGACTTTTTTGTGTTGCCTCACGCTATGTCATTCCCGGGGCAAGTAAGGCAATTGTTGTTGATACCATAGTTCCTATCTGATGGCGTTTTATCAAATACATAATATTGGCTTCCTATACTGTTTAATGGATACTATGAATCCAGAAGGCTGACTGAGTTCCTTAAAGCATTTTTGGAGTAGACTCAGATGTCTGGTTTCTGTGTGCCTAGTTTTGTTCAGTTTATGTTTCTTGCTTGAAACAAAATTATGGAAAATCAACTACAGATGGAATGCAGGGATGCTTTGTTATCACTGGCAAATTTAAAACAAATAATTTAAGTTATTGTAAACTTGTGTGCCTAATAGGATTTTAAAATACAATGTTTAAGATACAAGGGTGAGTTGCTCGGTTTGCATGGCTGGGTGACATGTCATACTAAGGGTGGGCGCTGTTGTCAGAAGTTCTGAGATTGCCATGCTAGGTTGGGGCTTATGAGTTGGGTTCTGGAGCAGCAGAAATAAGAACACAGTGGTGACGAAAGATTTCTCTCACATCATCCAGGAGGTAGCTTTGGTGGACTTAGGTATGTCGCAAGCGGCATACACTTGGTCTAATAGGAGAGCTGATGTGGTTTACTGTAGATTGGACAGGTTTCTGGTCTCCATTCTTTGGGCGGACCACTTTTCGCTGGCCCAAGTGGTAGGATTGACGAGAACTACCTTGGATCACAAGTCCATCTTGTTGAAGATAGAAGACTTCAGAGCAGCACGATAGATCTATTGGTTTCAGGTTTGAGCAGGTCTGACTCAGGGAGCCAGATTTCCTCCAGTTTGTTTCAGGGGCTTGTAGCATGCAAGTGTCCAGTTCTTCTGCTATGGGCACCCTGGTTAAGAAGTTAAAGCAGACTACTCATCTTCTACACTCTTGGGGAGCGGGTAAATCCTTCCCTGGTAGGGTGATGAAGGACAGGATTATCCAGCACCTTTCAGCTCTTGATAACTTGGAGGAAGCAGGGCTTATAGATGAGGAAGATAGGGCAGTTAGGGACTCCTTGAGGAGTCAATTTGATGAGGTGTTGGCTAGGGAGGAAATATACTGGAAACAAAGATCTAGGGACAGATGGATTAAATAGGGGGACAAGAACACTGTATTTTTAGCGGATTGTTTCAGGAAGGAGAATGGTCAACTCCATTTCTTCCATTATGGTGGGGAACCGATGTTTTCTTCACAGGTGGATATTAAGCACCAGGCGGGTCTCTTCTTCTATTCCTTCTTGTTTACGGAGGAAGCTTCTTATAGGGTGAGATATGTTGCTGACCTCCTCTCTTACCTATCTCTTGTGGAGTGCGAGGCCTTATCTCCCCCCTTCTCGGAGGAGGAGGTCCACCAGGCAGTGCTTTGTTTGGCAAGTGATAGAGCCCTAGATCCAGACGGTTTTCCCTTCCTATTCTATCACAGGTACTGGAACATCGTTAAACAAGACCTTATCGCTGCAGTAAAGGAGTCTTAGGAAGGAAGAGCACATTTGGGAAGCATCAACAAAGTATTCTTGGTGCTTTTACCTAAGAAGTCAGGGGCTATGGAATTCAGGGACTTTCGGCCATTCAGTTTAGTGAATGGATCCTACAAGATCATTATCAAGGTCTTAGCAAGGAGATTGATTTTGGTGATGGACAAGTTAGTTAGTCATTATCAAGGTGTTTTCATCAAAGGGAGACTCGTTTTGAAGAACTTCTTGATGGCGCAAGAGTGTATCTATATCTTCAAGCAACAAGGGTTAGCTGGCAGTGTTTATTTGATGTACTACAGAGGATGGGATTTGGGGATAGATGGATCACTTGGATTAAATCTTGTGTTACTTTAGCTTCCTTTGCGGCCATTATCAATGGAAACTTCTTAGTTCCGCAACAGTAGAGGCCTTAAACAAGGGGACCCCTCTCTTCCCTTTTGTTTGTGCTAATGGCTAGTGTGGTTAGCAAGGTGTGCCTGAAGGCTGAGATGGTTGGTTTAGTTAGAGGCTTTTCAGTGGGTAGGGAGGGCCTCATAGGGCCCCATCATCTCCCATCTTATGTTGATGACACTATCTTATTCTTAGAAGATGGGCGTCGGTCTTATGCTATGGCGAGGCTTTTGTTGGAGCTGCTTCAGGAGGCTATTGGGCTAAAAGTTAACTTCTGTAAAAGCATTTTGGTTAGGGTGAATTTGGAGGAGAGAACTTTATGGCAGCTACATTGTTGGGTTGTGCTATTGGTGCTTTCTCTATCTCTTATCTTGGCCTTCCTCTTTTCTCGAGAGCCCTGAGTTGTGTTGAGTGGAGACCCATCATTCAGAGATATATGAGTCAAAACTTGCGGGATGGAAGGTGAGATTGTTATCTTTTAGAGGCCGTCTCACTTTATGTTCATTGGTGTTGGATAGTGTACCCACTTATTTTCTCTTTCTCTTTCACATTCCTAGTTCAGTGGCTTGGAATCTACACTCTATTTAGTAAAAATTCTTCTGGCATGGGTCTGGAGACAAGACTAGAGAAGGACATGATATTTCCTGAGGTAGGATTGCACTCCCTAAGAAGCTTGGCAGCTTGGGGCTAAAGAATGTCAACAACTTCAACGTGGCTCTTTTGAGTAAATGACTTTGGAGGCTGGGCAAAGGAGAAGTTGGGCTTTGGTCATTAAGTGTTGCTACTACTCAACTTCCAGGGTCTAGAACCTAGCACCACCATAACGACACAGGACTTCCCCCATCAGACGGGGTGTTTTCTCCTGTAGAGATCTTATCGCTTCTGGAGTTCGAGTGGAGTTAGGGGATGGCAGGAAATGTCTCTTCTGGAAAGACATGTGGTGTGGGGACTTCACCTGAAGTTCTTGTTCCCAGCCTTTTTGCCATTTCGGTGGATCCCCTAGCTTCTGTGGCATAGACTTTTGATCATCAGTTCTCAGGAGATGTTTGGGTTCCTATCTTTAGATGACACTTCCTGTAGGAGGCGGAGCAGTTCTAGGGATTGATGGGCTATATACTACCTCTTGACTTACAGGACATGGATGACGTATGGATCTGGAGAGTGGAGATGGGGGAAGGGAGGAGCCTTCTCAGTCAAGACAGCTTATGATACTTGCTCACTTTAGGGTGCTTGATTTGTCTTTTTGCAGGAAGTGTGGAAACCAGTCAGCCTCTTAAGATTAAGGTCCTCATGTGGAGGACTACTCAGGGGTGGCTTCCCACCGGGGATAGATTGAGTCGATTTTTACCCGACTTTAACCCGACTTCTTGTTTGTGTAGAGTTCAAGAGGTGTCTTTGCATCACCTTTTTATGACTGCTCCTATTCTTAAGGGCTTTGGAGGGAGACTTCGCAGAGGACCGGAAGATCTATCAACTTTCGGGTGATGTTGCTTCGTTGTTTAAGGATTGGCATAGACATTGGCTCCTTAAGGCGGACAAACATTGTTTGGTGGCTAATTCTTCACACCACCTTATCCTTATGGGCGGTGTGGGGGGGGGGAACGTAACTACCGCATATTCGGGAGGGAGTCCCAGTCAGAGGAGACATTGCTCCATTTTGTGACATAGGGTGAAAGAATGGGCCGTCAATTTGCCTAATGTAAATTCATCTTTATCTCCTCTTTTGGGTGCTTTGGGAGGGTAGAGTGTTTTACACCTGCTTAGTATTAGCTTCTTCTATAGGTGCTGTGGGGGGATTCCTTTTGGGTGTTCTTTGGCTCACCTATACTTGTATATTCTCTCTCTCTTTCTTAGTATGAACATGTGGTACCATCCACTTAAAAAATAATAAAAAAAAATAACACAGTGGTGACTTTGGCAGCAGGAAGGCATATTGTGGTGGTTTTGATAGAAAGAAAGAAGTCAGTTTTGGGGTCGGACAATTTGTGTGATCTTAAAGCATAGTTTGTGTGTATTGTTTTCCAAGAATCCCATAAGATATGTGTGTGACTTAGATTACATAAATCTTTGTAGTTTGTAAATTGTTATTACTGGAGCTTTGTGTAATGTATTATAAGGATATAAATCTGTAAGAAATATGTTTGAGTTGGTTTGTTTGTAGGTTATGCATGAATATGCTGGTTTTGTCTAGTTCCTATGAATATTAAGAGCTTTGTTCATTCCTTGGGAATTATATGTTTGAACTGGATAAGATATGCTATGAATCTGGTTATGAACTAGATAAGATTTTGCACAATGAGCTTTCTGATGTGTATGTAATAATTATGGACAACGCCACTTTAGGAGAGATGGGCTTCTCTTACAAGTATTCGTGGGGGAGTCGAAACCTGTGGGTATGTAGGAAAAATCCTGAAGTTAGGTGATGTAACCTAATGGAGGGTGGAACAATGTTTCCCGATGCTGTGCAGACTGCTAAGGCTCATGCATTGCATAACTAAGTGCTGGGTATATGAATCTGATAAGGCTCTTCATGTTGTGGTTGGATACATGTCCAATTAAGTTTGTTTGTTTTAAGCATTAGGGATATATGATGGTGGCACGATATATAAGATTATGTTATGACATGCATTTCTTTTATAAGTCTGATTCCTGTGCTGTTTGATTAGTTTTCATTAAGAAAGTCCATTAACTTTGTTTTATGCGACTAAATCCCACACAGTGGACTGTTTAGCACGCGAAATATTCTTTCAATCTTTATCTTTATCTTTTAGAAGAAAAAAGATAAATTGTGATGTTTATCTATTTTGCGGGCGTGCCAGTCTGTTAAAACAGACAAATTTCATTCATTTATCAGGCGATTTGGGTGTCATGTACTGGACATTTCCCCACCGACCGAAGTCGATGTTAATTTACATCGAGGTGACCTCGAACACCTTTGATTCTCTGTCAAAGAACATCTTTTGTCTCTATTCGTTGTGACACTATTGATCTTGATGATCGTCCTTCATGGATATATACTCTTGCAAAGAAATTTGAAGTATTCATTGCTTATACACATGTAATTTGGAATACAAATGGTCTTTCAAGACCTTTACAAATGGTCCCGATTATATGATCGGGTCTTTAGAATTTCATTTGGTCACAATCGGACCCTTTTGGGCTTGTTTCTATCACGATCAGACCGTTTCACGATTAGACCATTGAATTTGGATCTGATCACGATCGGGCCATTAGATTGCCAAGATGATCATTATCAGCCCGTTGTATTTGCTTTGTGGTCATCATCACCCTTTAATAGTGATGGGGCCTTTAAGCGTTCTCGTCAGGTTTCTGCAATTTTCTACCCTTTTGGGGTTTTACTGCAATCCTCTACTCTTTCTAGGATTTTTTACAACCCTCCCGCGTCAGGATATTTATTGGATCCATGACTGCTCAGGAGCTCCTTGCAATTTTCTGACGTTTCCAAACACCTTTGCCATTTCTTGACCCTTTCAGGCCTTTTGCTATCGGCTGATATCTTCAAGTTCTTTCCGTCATTTCTCGACTTTCCCGAGTAGTCCCCAGGCATTTCCGTCATTGGTTGACTTTACCCGGGTGTTTTTGTCATTTCTTGACATTTTATATCTTGTCTGTCATTTCTTGACCTTCTCAGACATTTCTGCCATTTCTTGGCTTTTCCGAGCAGTCCCGGGTATTTCCGTTATTTCCTGACTTCCTTGGGTGCTATTGCCATTTCTTGGCGTTCCCAAGTACTTTGGTCATTTATTGACGTTTTCAGATGTCTTCGCCATTGATTGGCATGCTCGGACAGTTCCGCAATTTCTTGGTTTTTCTAAGAATCTTGTATCATTTCCCGACTTCTTGGGGATTTCCAATCATTTCATGACTTCCATGGGTATATCTGTCATTTCTTGACGATCCCAAGACTTTGTCAGCCGTAAACCGGACTCAGGAGAGCGCACGCCGCTTCAAAGAAGTGACGTGGGTCCCGCTCCATCGAGCTGTGTAAACGGCGTGAACTTTGTATAGTTTCTTCTTTTAAAAGAACTTTCTTGCAATTTCTGAACTTCGACGGCATTTAGTCGACTTCCGTGAAGTTTGAACATAGCTTGAATTACTTTCTCACAAGCGGGAGCACTTGTGCAATTTTTCCTTTCAAGGTCTTTGGGTTTGGGACCCTTCTAGAGACATTTCTGCAATTTCTATTCTCCGGGGTATTTATGTAATTTTCCCAGACTCGAGTATTTCTGCAATTTTTCCTCAAAATGTTTTGGTGATTTCTGTTCTTTTGAGAACAATTTTTTGCACTTTTCACCCTTTGGAGGATATTTCTGTAATTCTGTTCTTCCAGATGGTATTTCTGCAATTTTCCCTAATCCAGAGATATATTGACAATTTTCCCTCATACAAGAATTTTTCTGCAATTTTCAGGCAGCAGGAGGATTGATTTGCAATTTTATGCCCTCCGGGGGCATTTCTGAAATTTCCCCTCAAACAGGGACATTTCTGGAATTTTCCCTTAACATGGGGGTATTTCTGGATTTTCCCCTCAACAGGGACATTTCTACAATTTTTCCAGTCATGGGGGTATTTCTGCAAATTTCCTCCCCCTTGAGGATGTTTCTTCAATTTTCAGTCCAAATGGACATTTCTGAAAATTTCAGTCCTTTGAAGGACTTTTCTGCAAATTTCAGTCCTTTGAAGGACATTTGCACCATTTCAGTCCTCCTGAGGACATTTCTGAAATTTGTAACCCTGCAGAGGCATTTATGTCATTTTCTGTTGAACAGGGGTCTATTTGCAATATTTCCCTATACAGAGATTTATTTGCATTGCACAACATGTACTTAATATCCCGCCATTCAGAACTTGCTATTTTTCTGAATTTTATGACTTTTTCTGGGCAAACATGCAATTATGCAAAGTTTTCAGGTATAACTGCAATTTTTCATTGCATGTGAAAAGTCTAACGTGATCCAGAAATAGTAGTCAGAAAATTGACTTTTCTTCACCCTTTGAGCTTCTGAATAACAGACTAGCATTTGCCATAGGCTTCTTGTACACTTTGTACAATATTGCAAATACATCTCTTTTGGGGATCTTTTACAGAAAATTGCCCAAAGCAAGCAGTGGTGGGGCCCACCAGCCCCTTTCTCTCGATGGTGTACACCACCGGACAGTGGGGCCCGCTCGGGCTTCTTCCACCACCACCGGTGGTATGCATTTCCGGTGGTGTATACCACCGGACAGTGGGGCCCACTTGGGCTTCTTCCACCGGTGGTATGCGTTTCCGGTGGTGTGTACTATGGGACAGTGGGACCCGCTTGGGCTTCTTCCACCGGTGGTGTACACCACCGGTGGTATGCGTTCCCGGTGGTGTATATCACCGGACAGTGGGGCCCGTTTGGGCTTCTTCCACCGGTGGTATGCGTTCCCGGTGGTGTATACCACTGGACAGTGGGGCCCGCTTGGGCTTCTTCCACCGGTGGTGTGTTTTGCGAGCCGGTGGTGTACACCACCGGGTTGTCCCACCGGTGGTCCTCATTCTTTTCACTTTCTCCTATAAATAATCCACGTGGGCCATTGGTTTTTTGCCACGTGGTTTGTTCCAAGGAGATTCTTTGAAGCTTTTGTCTATTTGTGCGGAGGATTACGTCATTTTCACGCCGTTTTTTCTACGGACATGGGTATCGGACTCACCCTTTGCACACATGACATGTCACGCGCCACGTATGACGACTTCCGCCGGGACATTCCGGGGCGTTAATATTGTCATTTCAATGTTGGATTTTATCCCGGAACGCTATGAAATGACTGATTTTTGTTGTAGCCGCGTCCGGGGGATATTCCTCCGACATTTTGGGACATACAGAAATATTTATTTTTCTGTATTAATTTATTCCGAAAATTCAGAATAAATGATTTTATTTCATTTATTTATTCTGAAAATTACAGATAAATACCCCCATGTGTTATCTTCACCTGGGACCCTGGCTAAATATTTTTTCCTTCATTTACTTGTTCCAGACACTTAGAACAAGTGTAATAAAATCCTTGGGGGGTAATTTTATTCCGGAAACGCCGGGATTTAAACGGTTTCTACTCCATTTCATCTTGGAGGGACCACTTTCAGCTTTTCGCAAAATCTCACAGAGATAGACATTTTTTCTTCATCTATTTTTCTGCGATTTAATCTGAAAAATCAGAACAAATGTTTTCCTTTTCATTTATTTGTCTCGAAAATTCAGATTAAAGGATTCGGGGACTTATTCGTATCCGGGAATCCGAATAAACATTTTCCCCCTTATATATTTGTTCTTAAAAATCAGAACAAGTACTTTCACTGGGTAATTTATGATGAACAATTTTTTGGGTTCAACATGGACTTGATCAATTATGTCTCCCAATAATCGATTATGTGCAGTGTGGTCGTGGTGGTTTCTGCGACTAAGTCCCATAGTGGGCATCACTTAATCGATTATGTGAGGCTCGATAATCAATTGTGTGTGCTATGGCAATTTTGTGCTTTCTGTGGCTAAATCCACACAGTGGGCACCCTAATCGATTATGTTTACTGTGTAGCGATAGTTTTTGCGGCTAAGTACCAAACAGCGAGCACTTATTTTCCGTTGAATCCCATTAGTCAATTATGTACCACAATATAGTAGATGGTTAAATTATGTACCATATAACAAAGAGTTGGCTAAGTATTGATACTCCGGTTAATCGATTACGTACTAAATTGAAAGGTTTTGGTTTCTATTGGCTTAGTACATACTATACGGTGGTTTTACGATAATTGATTATGCATTTTTTTTTGAAATCAATTGATTATGCATGTTAAGTTATGTAGTACTTAAAGATTGTGTAATTGAAACAAGATTTCAGGACTATGCTTGAGGGATTAGTGAATTGTCCTACTGAGCTGTGGTCTCATGAAACCCCACGTGTTTTGGGCTGCAAGTAACGCTTTAAGAGGAACTTGAAGTTTTGCAGTAGGCAGACCTTGGTGGGATTTGAAGATCTCAAGGAGAAGAATATTTTGATATTTTTATAATCAGTTTTAGTCAGTATCAATTTTGTAAGAATGGGAAGGGTGTAATCTTGGAACCATTTTTATGGATTAATGAAGTTTATGAGATTATGTAGATCCTAATGTTTACTCTTCTAATAGAAATCGATTCATGACATGGCTTGCCAAATCGGGATGAATTGGCCCGATTCTCCCGAATCGGTGCGAATCAGGGGAAACTCGATCCCCGATTCGCCCGACTTGGCCGATTCGCTCCATATATATAATATATAATATACATTATATGGCATATTATATAATATTATATCATATTTGTAATGTATATTATACATTATAAATATGATATATATTACATATTTGTTTGTAATATATATGTAATATATCTATATATCATATGATATGTTGTATATAAAAATAATATATATATACCCATGCGAATTTGTCCGAATCGGACCGATTCTGGGGGAGTCGGGGCAAATTAGGAATTTCCCGATCCCCCCCCCCTGATTCCGATCCGTGAACCCTGGGTTTCACTTCTTTCATTTGCTAAGAACAGTCCATCTGGGTCTTGGTTCGATCTGGATTAAGTAGCAGGGCTCTTCTTTCTGATAAATCAAACAGATGTACTGCATTTTCTGCATATATCTTATCCTTTGTCCCTTCCAAGGGAAAATGAATTGTCCATTGTCAACTGCTTTAATTGGATGAAATTTTAATGTTCAGAGCACGACGCATGTTACATTACTGTCTCTTATCTTGACTGCTTCCAGTACTTCTAGAATAATAATTTTCTCATCATTTGGTCTGCTTCCTCTTGATTTGTTCATCCTGTTCTTCTCCTGGCAGATATACCATGTTGATGAGAAGGTTGAACGGTTCACACTCAAATCGCTAGTTGACAACTGGAGTATGGATAAAAACTGTGATGAGGGTATTTCTCTTGATAGCTACATGGATGGGATATCAGGAAAGATTGCACTTCAGTTGCATTCAGTAATTATGAAAACTGCCCGCCGCATTATATTAGATGAGGTTATCAGCACCATAATTCCTGAGTTTGTTGCCTCAAGGAAGGTCCACAAACAGACAAAGCCGGAGCCAGCAAATAAGTCTGTTAAAAATTGTTTGCCAACAGATGAAAGGGTAAATTTTTCTGATAATAATAAAAAGCTGTTAAAGCTTCAGTTATTGTACACTTGGCACATGTATTTAGATATTTGTACATTTGTGTGTTTAGTCTAACATCGTTGTTTTGCTACTGCAGGCTCCAGTTCTGGAGAGAAAGAAGTCTTCTTTGTTGCTGAATGATATTGCCACTGTCCCCTGTTCTGTTGACAACCAAATGAACCCTAGTACCTTGGAGTCTCCTGGAAGTCCAAAACCTACTCGAAGCATCATTGTTTTTCCCGAGTTATTGGCGGTTTCGTGCAGATTGTTTCATGATGACTGTATGAAAATTATGTGGAATGCAGTCTTCTATGATTCAGTAGCAGAATATTGCAATACATGGCGAAAGAGGAAGCGTTGGTCATGCTATCCTCTTTTGGTTGATCCCATGGGTTCTGTCAAGCAAAATACGTCACACATGAAGAAGACTGGGGATACTTCACATAATGATGTAATTCTTATCGGTTTCTCTGTTCATCCTTTTGATGATGAAAATTACAGAATTGAAGTTTCTTGTTTCTGTCTCATCCAAAATTTTCTTACATGGTTTTTGTGGCAGATAAAATTGGTGACTAATCCCATGTCTGATATGGATTTCCCTCCGGGGTTTGGACCTGACATTGAAAAATTGAGTATTGATCAAACATCACTTATGTCAAAAGGTTCCCACCGTGTAGAAATGGATCTGATTCAGAGAACTTCATGTACTGTAAATCCAGTTTCATCTGACATCCAGGAAATTCATGCAAGTGTAGAGAATGCACTTTATTTATCAGCAACAACGTCCTTAATTAAGTACATTGGCGACATAATTGATAGGGAAGTTGATATGTCATCCATTCAAGCAACAAAAGTGGAGCCGCAGGCAGATGAGGTATTTTTATAATTCCAGATGGTATTGCTTGGTTTTGCCTGTATCCTCGTCACCTTGCTATTTAATTTAAACTATGATTTTCAAAGAAAAAAATGGAAGTTTTTTCTACCATATTTGTGTTTTTCAAGGTGCTAGAAATATTGGATTTTTTTTACTTTGAATGCAGAGTGTTGGTGAAATGAGTTGTCAGCCTGCCTCTCAACAAGCCGTCGTGGATTTGGGTAGCTCTGTTGATCAACCAGCTGGTATGGAAATTGAATTGCCTGGTCTTCCATCCAGTTTGTATAGACCTTCAATGCCTTAGGATTTTTGTAAGGTGCTCTTGAATTCCCCTTAGTTATCTGAGCAGCAGGTTTTTTTTCCTGAAATTCTTCTTAACAGGTGGAAAACCTTGTTCTCCATCTGTATTTTGTGCGCGCTTCTTTGAAAAGTTTTCATTGCCAAAGTCAGATACTGTGGATGTTCAAGAGAATGATGAACCTCCTCCTCCTGGACTTGATCAGTGCACTATGCCTCTCAAAGCACTTCCTGAAACTAAATTCAAGCCGCCAAAGTTTGAAGAGTACATTCCTATGACTGATGCATATGTCAGCTTGGCAATTTGTCGACAAAGGCTGCATGCTGATGTTCTTAGACACTGGAGAAGGTCTTTTCTAAGTGATGCATTGTATGAGCATTTCCTATCATGGTTTGATTCAAGACATCATGGCACAGGCATTTCAAAAGTGTCCACCGCTGGCCCAAAACTTCATAGCTTTTGCGAGGTATTTTTTTCCTTTCTGAATGATGATGCAACACCCCTCCATCGAAAAAAGTGCAATTTTCATGCACGGGTGCAGATAACGATTTTGTCCTTGTACTGTTTCGCTTTATCGTTAACCATCTATATAATTGCATATACTTATTTTTCAGGAACAGCCTTCGAACATCAGGGATAGAAATCCTGTTGGTTTTTCTGATCCATCATGGAGCATTAGAGAACAAACATATGATTCCAACTGTGCAAGGACAACTAGAATGGTAGATGGAAAATATACCTACTTTAGGAAGAAATGGTTTGGAAAGAAGAAACTAGAGTCTGTATCTGGGAGCATGAAGGTAGTCAGTGCAGCACTTGGAGATGGAGTGAAATCTGATGTTATTTCTAGTTTAACAGGTGTCAGAAATAGGTCTGTTTCTTCACAAGGAGAGCAAAGTAAATATAGCACAGAACTTCTCCAATCCGAGCCCACAAATAATAAAAGTTCAGTGCCTGATAGTAGCAAAATGGCTAAGAAGAAAGCCATGCATTTACTGGGGAAGAGAGTTCGAGTGTCTCCCTCATGTGCTGTTAAGAACAAAAAGCAAGCGGTTTTAAAGGACGTGCTCACTTTATCTGGTGTGATAAAGAGCAAGGTAAGTGAAAATGATTCGACTGCCAGGAAAGATAACCTAGCAGTGATGTTTGTTTCTGAGCAGAATTTAAATAAAAATGAGAAATCTCTGGAATATGGTGCTAGTGAACTGTCTAGAAAAATTCGAAAAAGTAAGTTGTATTTTCTTCATGGTCTGTACTTCTGTCTGTTTGTATATTTATTCACCGGTATTCTGTTTCAACTTTCTAACAAATTTTGGGTCCCTTTTCCTTGCAATTCAATTACACAGAAAAGGTTGTGGTGCCACAGCTGAAGAGAAAAATGAAAGACGACCAGAGGCTGTGTCACCCTTCAAAATCTGTGAAGGTATTTGGTGCAACGTTGGGAAAGAAAATGAAGGGCAAAGAGTTGAAAGCTCACAAGGCTAATCTACCCAAGTTCACTATATCAAATCCATGCCCCAAGTCAGAGGGCTGTGCCAGATCATCTATAAATGGATGGGAGTGGCGTCGATGGTCACAGAAGGCATCACCTTCTGATAGATCTTGGGTGAGAGGTGTCCAGTTCTTTCACTCTTCTCCTTTTCGTTCTGAAGTTTGGGCCTCTCAATGTTCAAATATCAAGGGCCCTTCAGCTAGGACCAACAGGGTTAAGCTGCGAAACCTTTTGGCTGCGGCAGAGGGCTCAGAGCTTCTTAAAATCACTCAATTGACGGTACTCTTACTAAGATTTCTCTCTTTGACATTTCTTCTTGTTTCTTGGTTCAATATTGATATGATTGCACTTTCTTAGGCAAGAAAAAAACGACTTCGTTTTCAAAGGAGCAAAATTCATGATTGGGGTCTAGTAGCGCTTGAGTCAATTGAGGCAGAGGACTTTGTAATAGAATATGTTGGCGAGTTGATCCGTAGGCAGGTAATTTCATTTCTTTTTGATCTCTACATCAATTTTCAATGACAGTCAAGGTTAACAATCTTTTGCAAATAGTCTGATTGGCATTTCTTTCCTGTTTCTTGCAGTTGTCTTATAACTTGTTCCCCCATTTTGTATGATTTTAGATTTCAGAGATACGTGAACGTCAGTATGAGAAGATGGGTATTGGCAGCAGCTATCTTTTCAGATTGGATGACGATTATGTGGTGTGCATCTTCTGTTTGGCTAGTTTCTCCTCTTGTTCTCACACTTATTGTTTGTTGCGATGTGAGCTAGAAGTATAGATTAGTAGTTTATTTACCTTGTGTGATTACCTGTCTTAAGAAATATTTCGGGAGCATAGAAATAGGGAAGTGGTAAGCTATCAGCATTTCTTACCACCGCACACATGTATACATCTACATATTTTCCCAAAAGGTTGACTTTAGCATTAACTTTGTTGTCATCCTTAGGTTGATGCTACCAAGCGTGGTGGAATAGCCAGGTTCATAAATCATTCCTGTGAGGTAATTTTTAAATTGATCATAAGTGGTGAATATTTTATTAATTTTTTTAATCATAGGTGGTGAACATTTTATGTTTGCTTTCTATTAATTCTTTATTATATTTCAGCCCAACTGCTACACAAAGGTGGTCACTGTTGATAGCCAGAAAAAGATCTTCATTTATGCAAAGAGGCATATATCTGCTGGTGAAGAAATCACTTACAATTATAAATTTCCACTTGAAGAGAACAAGATACCATGCAACTGTGGTTCTCGAAGGTAATGCATATGTTGAGTGCAGTGTCTTTGTGAATGCAGTGGAGATAAACTGTAATAAAAAATGCTCACCTCTTCAAGAGATTACTGATATATTTCTCGGCAAGAAGACAAGTGCCTTAAACAGCGGTGAAAGGAATTAAGTCTGCACTGCAGCAGTGCAGCTTCTATGGTTTTATTCCTCCACTGATGGCTTAACTCCACATCTGCTATATCTTTTATGAATCATTGAAAGACGAGGGTCCCAATATTAAGTTAAAAGAAATCCTTTTCCGGAAGACAAGACCTGAAACTTAATTGATGACCTTTCATCTGATAGAGTTGATTATGCACTTAAAAGTTCTATCACTTCTGATTGTTGCTTTATATGCATTCACCAAATTTATCTCAAATGGTTTAAACATAAATAACTCAATTTATTTAGAACTTATGCATCCTCATACCATATATCTTTCTCATCTTATATATTCTCATAGACATAGGATGTTTTCAGTTATTAGAAGAATATCTATTGGTCTTTTACTGTTATTAATTCCAAGCATTTAGATGTACTACTCTGATGTGCGAATGAGAAAGTGATGTATTCTCTTCTTTCCTTCAAAATTACATGATTTTTGGTAATGTTCCAGAGCAGAGTTTGACATAAATTCAATTCTCCCTGTGTCTCCCTTTAGTAGAATCTTAACTACCTCATTCTCCTCTTTCCTTCAAAATTACATCATTTTGGGAGTGTAACGAGTGTTCCAGAGCAGAGTTTGGCATAAATTCAGTGTCCCATATGTCTCCCTTTAGTAGAAGTGGATCTTTAATAAATTCTGCTTAATTTGTCTCTGATACCTCAAAAACTAGACATGGAGATTTTTGATAAAACAATCAAAATGTTTACGCAAGATAAGGTAATATGACCTTTTACTCATGTAAAGTAGCAACTTCCCATTACTGATTCACCATCAAGCTTGCCTAATATATTTCTGGTTTACTCTCTCTATTTTAGTAAAATTTGTGGCACACTCCCTTTTTTCTTGAGAAAAAAATGGTAATTGTTCTCCCTGTGATATTTTCTTCACCATTGAGAATCTTTACTTTATGTCATCGTTATGATCAGATGTTAGTAAATATAAAAAATGAATCTCTCTTACACAACCTGCATCAAGACCTTTTCTGATAGATAACTTTCAATGAGAAACATATGTTCTCCATCCTGATTGAATTGTCTTTGAAGCATTCCATAGTTTCTTTATAGGTCTTTGGTCTCTTATTCTGCATTTCTATGTCTTTACAGGTGCCGCGGATCAATGAATTAGGGGATGCATTAATTAATTTATGGTACATGTGGTGTCAAGTTAAACCAAACACTTATTGCCATCAGGGAAATTGCTGGCTTCTTGGCAACCAAGTATCAGAGTATGAGCCATATTCACATGCCTTTCAGCAGTCTTTTTGTTTCTTACATAATGCATGATTATTGTTCTCCATATCTGAATTTTCAAAGTTAACTCTTGGACATCAGCTATTGTGAATTCTGTTCTTTTTTCCGTGACTTCTAATTGAGATTTTTGTTCAATTTTCTTTCCTCCCACGTCTTTCGGTGAGTTTTTCTAACTTGAAATGTCTCCCTTGCCTGTCTCTGTTCCCCAGTATAGGAAATCCAGTCTGTTATCTCTTCTGTGAAGTTGCCAGTAGTAGGCTGTAGCCTTGTTCATTGTTCCTCAAATGTTGTGACAATTATATGATGATCAATTTTCAACTTGAAATAAAGCTGTTGTGTGCTGAAATTGCTTAGCCTATTAATGGTTGGTTGTTGATCATTAGTACTTTTGGAACTTGTGTCTGATTTGGAACTCATTCGTGAGCCTACATTTTGTATAAAGAAAAAAATTGAGCAATCTCTGATTTGACAATCTGCCCTCTTCCATCTGGTTAAAGCTTGTGGATTGATATCCAACTTCCTTACTGCCCTGGGAACCAAGCATACAGTGATGCTTAGATGTATCTATTTTATCCTTTGCTATCTTTTATTGATTATCACTTATACCCACGGCTCTAACCAGTAAATCATAAAGTTGGGGGAATGCCATAACTATATATAATTCCAGGTTATTTAGTTGGATGGAAGTTTCATGTACATCTTCTACAAGACGTGATTTCACAGGTTTCATTAAAAAGGCTATTCTATCTTTAAGTTAATCTGGTGGTGATGTTATGCTCTCTTTACTATGTTAACATGATTATTTTGCTATCGACACCTTGGGTGATTATGAATATGGAAATGTAAATAGGTTTTTCCTTGTTGTTTGATAATCATTATCTATCTTTAATGATGCCTTTTTACTGGAGTAACATGATATTGGTTCTGAAGATATCTCTAACTTTTAAGGAGCATTTGGGAAGGGCGGGCATAACTCAAGGATGGCCGTGTCTGTTTCTGTCTCAGTTTCAGCCGGGTACGAAACCGATACGTTTAGGTTTCGGTTTCGTCCGGTTTCGGCCATATCAGGCGGCCTTAAGAGGGGAGTAGAACGGCCAGTTTCGGTCTAGTTTTAATTTGTTATTTTTATGGCATTGATATGCTACAGTAGAATGTCTCCATCCATGGCATAACCAGGCCCGTATCCTGATTCTGATTGTTTTGAGACCAACCAGATCTGCATCCACAAGTAACATGAGAGCATGATAAATTAACAAAGTGAAGAGAATAAATGTAGAAAAAAATATAAAATGACATCATTCCGGTCAATTCAACTTGAGATGGTAATGGAAAACAGAGCAAAGTGAACGTATAACACCTTAAAGGGAGTTAGAATGGCGTTAACTTACTCTTCAACACTTGACTTAACAAGGAAGAGTTGCAGCTTACAGCACCCAGATGTGGAATAGATACAGCTGCAACTGCAGGTTAGGCAGCGAGGAAATACATGTCAAGTAAGAGAGTAATTGATAAATGTAGATACTTCACTGTTGTTTGGTCTTTCTTTCTTGTTTTCTGTTGGAGGGCAGAGGATATGAGTTAGTATGTCCTGAGTATTACCTTTGCATGTGGAACACACTCTCTAGATTTTTCCACGTAAAAGAAGTCACGTGTGATATGGATTCTGGCTTTATTTCATTGGTTGACAAAATATGTAGCATGTCAAGTCTTGATAGATGCAGGAGATTTAGCCTGCAATTTTGTTAACAAACCAGGCCTTAAAAGTCTACATACCTGTTTTTAAGCTATTCTTTTTCCGTTTAATCAGGTTGTGTAAGGTTTTCCTGTGACTTTTGAAACAGTGCACATGAAGACATGGATTTTACTTTTATGGAATTTATCTGTTGAACTTTCGTAAAGTATAGAACAAAAAGAATAATTTAGATGTCCAATTTATGCAGGAATAGATTGTCAGAAGATTAGTCTGTAGACATTGTAACAGTTTGAGGCAGAAATTTGGAATCCTTTGAAATTCCATCAAAAATGGTTTCGGTAAGGCCTTTGATACCAAACAGTTTGAGATGCTTCCAAGTAGTGGCAAGATGAACGATGCTTTTTTTGCCCACTGGCTGCCATGCTACTTCTTGTGTGTGCTCAACATAATGGTTATTCATGCAAGGAGCATTGCTCATTCTGCATGCTGCCAATATCCTTTAAAGGTACTTATGGTGTTTGATTTCACGTACCTTTTCTTCTAACATATTATTTTGTATAGCTTTTCTTTTTCAAAATATTTAAAAGTGAGGTAGTTTGTTCCTCCACCTATTTCATGAAACTTCAGCTAGTTTCAAAAATGCTGTAAGAGCATAGATAAGATATGCAGCAAAATAAATTTTCAGAGTTGGATGACAGAAGAGGGAAGGTGAAGTGCTAGCCCGCCCCTCATTGTTCTATGCTTGGTAGCAGATGAAAGAGAACAGTAGCAAGCAATCGACTCCCAGTAGGTCTTCCCTGACTAAGGAGCATATTGAGATGCAAGATGTGTGCATTCTCTCTGCTTTCATGCACAGTAAATGACATGGCTGACAGATAGAGTTTAGAGGGCAAGAGATTGAGATGATAGACACTGTAATTTCTCTTTTGGGGGGAGTGGAGAAAGTAGGACAGGTAGGTTGCAGGGGATGAGGAGGAGAAAGATAATGGCCTACTGTGGAGTGGCTGCTGCAAATTGCAAACTCTGTGTGCTGATCTTGCATGACCTAGATAGATGAAAGGATGGAGGAAGAGAGGACAGCTCGGGCAAGTGAAAAGGTGCACACTGTTCTCTTCAATCACTCTCTCTTTCCCATCCCGCCTCCCTTCCTTGCCCAGAAGGGCACACATGGTATTCTGCATGGCTGCATCTGTATTGAGGTGGGCTAAGATGAGGGGCTGACATGCTCTAACCTGTTCATAATAGAAGAGGAAAAGTGCCCCATACGAGTTGACAAGTGATGTCCCATCAAGTTGTGAGAAAAGGAATCTTGGAGATTTCTTTTTTTCCTTTTCCCCTATTCATTTGGTGCTGAACAAAGGATGTGATTCCTACTAGAAAGAGAGGTCTGTCTTATGGGGATAAATGCTGTATTCTCTTGTAACACATTGAGTAAGAAAGCGGCAGAAGAAAACAAAAATGGGTATGAGAAATCTATCCAATCTTTGGCTTCCTGCAATGCTGCCCTGAGAAATTGCTAACCATAGGAGCGTCATTTTTCCCTTGAGCATGCTGCAGCAGATTTGATTATCGTGGTGCTCATTTTGTTCCTGAACATGTTGTGCATGCTATCTTTGTCAGCATTTTATGCTGGTGAGTCCAGATGCTGCTGCCAATTTCAAGCAGCAGCATATTTTATTCACATGAAAAGTGACGACTCATGTTCTTCCATCCTGCCCTTTTTTTTCTCTTAGTAACTTGAGACCTTGGCAGTGCCCAAAAGGTTAGTTGGGTAGATCATGTCTCACACTGTCCTTTTCTTAGTTGATGTGAAGATATCATCTCATACACGATACACCACCGTCCATGGATTGGTTCCTATACGGACTGTGTGCAGCAGGCAAAGCACAAGACAACTAAGTTACTTCACGGCAAACACATTTTTTGTAACGACCCTCTTTATACCGGTACGATTATATCAATTCACGTTTGTACAAAGAGTGCCGTCACAGTGGGACATTTATCCAACAATAAACATTAGATTGAGATGTACACATTGAAATAGAACAGCGGAAACAATAAATATTCAATCTTATTCCATCATCTACAGTCTATACAGTGATAAAAGAAATGCAAGTGTCTACATTATTACAACTTCCAAATAGATACATTGTCCATATGAATTACATCACTTATTGAATACATACTTATGAAAAGAAAAGTACAAAGTAGAATTCTTCACACTACTAGCTACTCCTCCCGCTCGTAGTCGTTCCTAACTATATCTTCCTCAGAAGTGGAGATACATGTCACACCTGTACGCCGAAGCAAGGATGAGTTTAAAAGACCCAGCAAGCAATCTAAGAATACAACCTTACTCATATCATAACCACACGCTAGACTTTTAAGCATTTAGGAACTAAACATGGTACATGCTTCATGCTACTTAAACAATTAATTATAAAACCTATAGCATGCTTTCTACATATTCTATTCAACATGGTTCAAGGATTCAAATATTATTCAAATCATTTGAAAATTTTATACAATTAGAGCATGAAACTATGAACAAGGTAATTAACATACCTAACATGATATCTAATCATTTTCGTATGCATTTATCATACATATACACACATTTTGCTTGCTGTTTTGACATAAAATAAACATAATTACAATGGTCTACATCTATTCACATGCTAGCTCATTCACTTCACAATTTCACATGTTCATATTTCACATTGCATAATTCACATGTTCACACACACATATTCACATTTCACATTTAATTGCCGTGACACATAGTCCAAACCACCACTAGAAGGACACACATACACTTTCACATATCTATCACCTAGGCAACATAGTGATAGACATAGTTGTCAAGGCGTCAAGGCGACCAAGGCGTAGGTGGGGTCTCGGATCGCCTAAGCGCTTAGGCGCTCGCCTAAGCGGTGCCTAGGCGTTTAGGACGGAACCAAGTATGAGTTGTTTTCAAGTGTCCCTCTTACATGATATTTATGTATCTATAAATATATATAATGATGAAAATTCAATAAAAAATATCATAATATGACAAACATAAAGACAATGAAAGTAATAAAAATTAAACTCCAAGTAAACAAACTCACATTATATATCATAAAGTCATAAAAAATCTAAATTGACATCTTCAAAAAAATAAGAACAAGAAGTGCAAATATCATTCTATCATCAGAAAACTAATTTTCAACTTTTAAAACAAGCAATACACATACATGTAAATATGTTAAATAAAAATAAGAAGTGCAATATCTTAACACACTTAAAACAAGTAAAAACTAAATGAGTCCATTACATAATCCCACAATATGCCTAAAAATTGAAAAGAAACTAGAAAATGACAAGTCTCATGTGTTTGAGTGATGATAGTTTAAGTTTGACCAAATCTTGAGAGATCTCAAACAGACTAAGTGCTGTCAGTAGGAGAGCGGCTCCCTTGGAGAAGTCATATGCACGTTTGACTTTTTTTACCGGACTTTGGATTTTTAGTGTTCCATATAGTTTATTTGAATTATCAAATTTTTAGATAGGTTAAATTATGAGAGATTAGAAAGTTAGCATTTCGCTAAAATCATCGAAATCGTGATTTTCTTCTTCGATGGGAGAGTTGACTTTTTTTTGGTAAGAGATATGATTTTTTTGATATTTTTATTGGATTCAAATGGGGGGTACATCCTTATTTACATGTAATATCTTAAGTAAATGAAACAACAAATTATAACATTTACTTAAATGATATTCAGGTAAATAAGATGTTACCTGGAATCGGGCTGGACTCAGCCCTGAAAACCGACCTGAATCTACTGTTTAAGTGGGATATTGCGGACCCCTAAAGAGTCTAGGCGCGCCCAAGCGCCCTTGGCGTGCGCCTTGGCCGCCTTAGCGGCGCCTTGGGGCGCCTTTTCTCCTCTTAGAAAGGCGAGGTGTTTTAAGGCGGCTGAGGAAGCGCCTTGACGCTTAAGCGGCGCCTAGGCGCCGCCTAGGCGTCCGCCTTGACAACTATGGTGATAGATCTTGGTTAACTGCGCAGAATCGGAAGAAGCACTATCCACCCTAACCAGTGGTACTTGTCTATCTCTAGAATTTCATCCTAATACCCATAGGATATCACACACATTGAATCTTCCCGTAGGGACTTTACTACGGTACGGTTCCACAGCCCTCTATGGTAGCAGTGTCACTAGCGGCACATATTTACACAATTCGCATTAATCACATTGCTTACACATTTCTCATGCACCACTTAACACAATTGCATTTACTTTTACACAATTTCACATACTTCAGTTTTACTTAACATGATGCTATTGTTCACAGTGTTAAATAATTCATATTATAGTTCAAATCATGCTGTTAATCATTGCATCATACAAGATTAAATTTAATTAATTCAACAGTGTAAATTTTCATTGCTAAATCAATAATTGCATCTACTGTCATCAAAACAGAACGAAAATTTTATCACAGGTTTTAAACAGCTAACATGTCACATGCTCAATTTTTAGAATTTTCAGATCTGTAACATATTTATAACAAATAAAATGGATTTCAGGCATTTTTATCACTAAATTCACTTAAGCAGGTTTCACAGTAAAACATCGTATCTAACAGAGCCAACACTTGAAGACAGTTACCATATGATCATACAAAATTTATGAAACCCTAATTCATCATGGATTTAATTAATCATGATTTATCAAGATCGAATCTAGCTTAATATCCCTTTACAGAAATTCTAATAAATAAAAATATGCACATAAATCCAGCGCCTTTGTATGACATGACCTAATGACTGCATCTAACAACATATAAAATTTACAGCATGCACTGACATTCAGAAGTCCGAAAATATCCCACAGAGATTTAAAACATCAAATCTGTCAAACCTGATGAACTTGACGGCACAAGGGTTGCCGCCAACAGGGGTTAACGGCACACGATGTTGCCGTCGACTCAAGAACTTGACGGCACACATGTGGCCGTCAATCTCCTGTATGCAGAAACACAGACAGGGCACACAAATACAAGAGAATAGGGGGTTCCAGGACACAAGAAAAATTCCGTAAAAAAATCCTGAGACCTATAAGACATGGGTAAGGTTGATATCCATAGGTTACTTGCCTTAGAAAAATTGCTAGATAGGGTTATTTTGCCGAAGATGCTCTCCTCGGCCAAGCCAAGAAGCACCCAAATCTCCACCCGAACCGGCTTCTGTGTTGATGCTGATTGCACACCGGAGTCGGGGAAGCCTCACCAGAGTCCAAAGTGTCTTCCAGTCGTTTTAGGTCGCCAGAAGACGCACTACAACGCCAGATCCAAATATCCAAAGTTCAGGTTTTCGCACAAAAGTTCTAGGGTTTTTTCATGAGCCAAAGGAACCTAATCCGGCCGAAAGAAGGTGTTTTTATAGAGCCAAGGGGGTTGGGTACGCATTAGATAGGTTTCCTACCGTTGGAGGCCAGTTTCCAAAACATGAACCGAAGGAAACGCGGCCGTTGTCAGATCTGAAACCGCACAAATTCTGGGGAAATAGACGTCCACATTGCTGCCGTTTACTGGGAATTGGCGTCCATCGATCTGGACGTCGACTCCCTTGTAAAAGTCCACTCATGTTGACGTTAACATGCCTCTCGGCCAGAACCCAGAAATGCCCAAACATACATACACTATATACGTATATACATGCAATGTAATGTAGAATTTAAACACCATATGTACAATGTAAATAAAAATAACTTTGTACAAAATAAACATATATATGCATATGTTCAACATTATTCAAATACAATATGTGCAGAAATAAATACATATACATATATACACATAGTTATATACACAAACATCTAACTACCATATGACAAAGTTTAAATAAAGAACAAAATTCGAGGGCCTTACATTTTTGGCAGCTTGCCTAGGCAGCACGCTTGGGCCTTAGTGATAACAAAGTGATGCCTTGAATTCTGCAATTCATGGAGCATGCTTGAAATGGTAAATTATGCGTGCCTGCTGTCAATATAGACACCCATGTAAATCTTGGTTCTCGAGCTTTTGATACAACTTACGGCTAGGGAAAGTCCAACAAGATGCTTGCTAGTGGTGTTGGAATGAAAGAAACTTGGCTGGATATTTTCTTTTTCCTGAAGATGCAGACGTGTAGCAGATACATTTGTTCTTTCTGGCACATAAACGTTGTTTTCTTGTGTGTATAAATGAAGTTGGTCTGGCATATATGTAGGTTTCTACCTTGTGTATACAATTCGAGATACTGGTGCTCCCTTCCATGCAACAATATTGTCTTCGGGAAATTATTTTGGCAGGCATCTGCTTCCTTGTTTGATATTTACCTTCCTTCCCAGCAAATCATATCTAGAAAGCCCTGTAAAAGTAATCTTTATATAGTCATGCTGCATCCTCCTGTCTTCTGATATTATTCCTCTTATCATGAAAAGTGAGCTTCACACTGGAAACCATCTCGTTTTTGTTTTTTTAAATGTGTAATTATGCATGTGAGTCGGTTTTGGGACAACTGTGCTATACTGCTATTTAGTAACTTGTGTTTTTGTAATTATGTAAAATTTTGGTTTACAGATTTCTCACTTGGTGGTTATCCCGTAGGATGCAGGGATTGTCAAGGGACTCTAAATCATTCTCCTTTGTTTCCTCTCTGCAAAGGAAAGGGCTCCTCTGAATTCTAGATTACACTACTCAACGTCGAAGCAGTTCAGCCATGTTGTAACTTTTTAATGACGACAAAAATGTGGGCTGTGATGCGATATGTCGATGCATACATTCATCATTTGTATGTATGTGGATCTTTCATCTTCACCTTGATTATAGATTCAACGTTGGTGTTATTGTTGCTTTCTTGTGTCAACCTTTGCTTAATCATGAGATGCTGCTTTCCCGTTTGTAGAGTGCATCCTGCCTGGTTCTAAAGATATAAAACAATGTAGTGCGAGGATCTATGATGTAAACAGTCTATTGGAAATAACTTTCGAAACTGTATTCAACCTCAAAGTACACTTTATAAATAGAGATTTCCTCTTACCGAACTGGTGATCTTTTAAAGATGAGAAGGAAAATGCAGAGTATACTTTCAACTAGTGTTATTGCTACAATTTAATGGCTTTTGGTCCATTGTATAATGCGTTCTAATATAATTCTTTCTTACAAATAGGTTTAATGAATACAACCCCTCCCCCACCCCCCTCCCCCCACCACCAAAAAGAAAGAAAGAAAGAAAAGGCAGATGCATTTTGGATTATTGATTCAAATCGCTGGTCAAATTTGGCATT
Organism: Colocasia esculenta; assembly: GCA_014218235.1. Lineage (NCBI taxonomy): Eukaryota > Viridiplantae > Streptophyta > Magnoliopsida > Alismatales > Araceae > Colocasia > Colocasia esculenta. The sequence continues at coordinate 1,266,500 of CM024764.1, read as the reverse complement.
GGTGTTATGTCCAAAATGCTCATGCATTGTCATGGGCTGTTGAATCGTGCATGACTATTGGAGGAAAAAGCATTTGAAAAGGCATCCTTATCTAGATTTCGTTCCTGAAACCTGGATAATTATGTTTATTTATATCGACACATTTTATAGTCATTAAATCAAAAATAAAATCTTTCTTTTTTTGCAGAGTTTATCTAATATTGTAGGCTGTTATACCATTCTTATTATTTTTTTCTCTATTTGAAAGTGTAACTGATGGAAGCTCGATTTTTTTCCAGGCGAATGTTACCTCTTCAAGATAGCTGATTGAGTTTGTGCGTATTTCCGTCTCCTGAAGCAGATGAGTTCTCTTCTGCACGGCTTCTTCTCATGATTTGCCTTTTCCTTTATCTGGGTGTTAAAACTTGAACATTTGTACAGATTCTTGCACAACACTTTTATTTAATGAATGAAGGGGACAAACCCCATTATTCTTTTCACACCTTCATTTGGTATCCTGGATGCTAGGTGGCCTTGTATATACCCTGACATGCAGTGCGGCTGCAGCGCATCTCAAAGGATTTATTCCCAAACGTATGTAAATTTAAAGTTTTGCTACATGCAGTGCAATAGTATACTTGGAACAATTCGTGCTACCTTAATGGATGCAAATGACGTCCTTTCTTTCAACTGGAAAATCTGCAAAGGTATATATACGCAAGAAATATGCATGAACTATTAATGACCTCGATTTCTTACCCATGTCAAAAGCATGTTTGATTAGAGTCATCACCAGTCCCAGGACTTGCTCAAATGATTGTCAAGTGATTAGGAATGCTTAAACATGCGACCTAATTTTCAAGTGATGCCCTCCATGCCTATGGCCAATCATTGGGAGAGTCATCAAGATTGTCCCCTTTAACAATATATTTTGTGCAAATTGCGTATTTTTAGTTAGAGTTTCTTGGTCGGATGATGAGGCAGCTCAGACAGAATGATCTGGCAGAGGGGTTGATTAAAAGGTAAACAAGTATTACAACAGCACTTCGTAGAAGTTGTTTTAGTCACCCATTCACAGGTCCCCTCATTTTCTTGTGCTGATGGACGAGATTCCAGTGCTAAATACGACTAGTTTGCCCCAATGGATCCCCCACCCAAACCCATGCAAGTCAGGTTTTGATGGTCCTGGATAGCGGGTTCTGCTCTGTTCTTAATTTTATATTTTGTCCACTTCCTATTCTGTTTTTTTGGCTAAGAATTCCCCTCTTTGTAAAGAAAAGTCAGAGAAGGTCCAAGATGGCTGCCCCTACCAGCACGTGCATGCGCTATCCATGCACTGCATTGAACCGACCTTAGCTCGGTGAAAAGAGTGGGGATGGTAGAGGCCTACCTTGGTGGGTTTTTTCTCTCTCTCACTTTACCCTCTTTTTACCTTGTATGGTTTTTGCCGGTTCGAATCCGGCAGGTCGGGCATGGTGTTCATGCATCGTACTTGGTTTGGGCGAGAGCCAGCAGGTAAACAACCATTTTATTGTGGAATGGATAGAACAGGACTTGAATGCCCGTCCAATAAGGTATCCATAATGTGTCCAGACGCCCAACTTGCAGTGTTAATAGGTGTTTATCGATTAGAGGTTATTTCACTGGTCGGCGGCAGTGGGAAGAGATTTTATTCCCTATGTTGGAGTTATGTTTACTTTATACATGTCCTCTTTTGGTTGCAGTTTCTTGAATTGACTTATCATTAGAGTCAATTATCAATTGGGGTGGGATTCCCGAGGTACTCAGCTAACAAGTTGGCTCCCACTTCAATTGGTATTTTCGTATTGGTCTCACGTGATCAGAAAAGAGATGGCACCAACACATCAAGTCTTCACCAATCAGAACTTGAAGTCACCTTGGGACTTTTGACTCTTATCATCTTCTGATTCCGACTTCTTATTAGCTTTACTTACAGCATATATCTTATTTTTTTGTGTCGATATGTTCTTGTACATGACTGTGTTTAAGTATGACGACCTGGAGGCTTAAGAGAAGTATCTGAGCAAAGTGCTGATACTTGCGGCGCACTTCAGATTAGGTGTTACACGATAGGTGTTCTTTGGTGTATTCTAAAATACTGTTGGACATCAGTAAACTACCGTTCTCATTGTTTATCCGATGTTTAGCGCATGTTTGATGATGAAACTTTTAGGGATTTCTACTTTCAACCTGAAGAATGGTTTTGGGTAGTTAATAGGTCATTCTATCTACAATTTTCATTTTTATCTTTGTTTACGAAGTACAATTTGGAACTCTTGGTTTGTAGTTGAGGTAATTCTAAAATTGTTGAAATAATTTTCGAAGCATGCCATCCTCTTTTGAACATGATTTGGACAAAAGAGGAAGCCTGTGGAAGCCCATAAGTTCTTCCAATTGGAAGTTGTGTCAAACAATGGCCTCATGTTCTGTGAACATTTTTAAGGTATAACAACACTTGTTGCACATCTAGGTGTGCAGCAATTGATGAGTTGTGGGAACACTCGTACATAATTGATCTATTATCATGTCTTGTCATCTTTATGTAGATCAACAACATTGGAGTGCATTCTTTATCTCCTTGGTTATTGCATATTTAAACGTGCTTCATGTAGTAGTATCTGAGATATGTTGAATGACGTGATATCTTTTTTCTTATATTTCAATATGTAGGCCAGAATCATCAGAATCTAACTTATAGATTTTGGAATTAAAAGAGTACATGCGGCTTTGTGTCATGATTTCTCTTCCTCCCGGGAGTAAAAAGTTGTAATCATCTGTTTCTAAACTGCCTGTTTTTAAGCAGTCAAGTTCCTTAGGCTTTAAAACACCTCTGTGATTCCATGTGAAAATGAACACACGCCATGCACGATATAGGAAACATGTTACTAATATTGCTTTTCAGTGTTCTTGCTATGTGTTACTGCACACTAAATAACCTCTTAAATCAAAAGGGACGTCGGCACTTGGAAGGGCATCATCATCCATTGGGAGAAGCTAGAGGACATGGTATGATTGGTAGCTAGTATTTACTTGGGTAAAACGCGAACACTCTTCATTTATTCGTAATTTATTATATTTAGTCATTTGCTAACGTAATTTGATTTTGTAGGATTTTATTTTTATCCTTGAGATGAAAAACTGGGTCTTCGCCGCCGTGGACTTGGAGCACGTTGTTCATCGGTCATATTTCGGTATGTGGAAGTCAGGTTAGGAATATTCGAAGACCTCTCTAGTAAATAATGGTGAGAGAGACATACTGATACTAATTTTAACTAAACACTTTCATGGAATATATGCAAATAAGTAGCCGTATGGGAAAGAGTGGCATCACGTAGAAGAGTTAATTAGAGAGAGAGAGAGAGAGAGAAGCGGATATATGTAAGGATGTGATCTTCGTGTGAAATTTCTTGTGAGCTTGATATTTGTGTGAATTGAAAAAATTGGAAACTCTAGTAGGGGCTCCCAATGGTTAGAGTGTTTTTAAGATAATTACTGTTTGTAAGTGTTTCAAAGTAAAATGGGAAAAATGCATCCGAGTATATCTTAATAGGAGTCATCATCCCATGTAGGGGAGGCTCCTGCGTAGTGTGGTGAAAAGCGTAGTAATACAAGTGATAAATCCTAGTTTAAGTTTAGTTATTACGGGGAAGATGGTCAGCTCTTTTCTTATGCAATACGATGGGGAGGGACTTTCTCTGTCCGCATTGGGTGTCGGCGAGTACCACCCACATGAGATAAACGGTGGAACTTGTAATGATGTGACAACTGGTATTTGTCCAGTGCGTAGAAAGTTTTTCTCAATATGATAATGTAATATGAGAAAGATTTATTGTACTTTACATTGCACTTTTAAGTGCAATGTTACTAGACAACAAATTCATGTGGCATTCAACAATTGAATTGTTATTTTATCATTCATTATGTGAGAGATGTCATGTGGGTTATTGCCTAGTAAAGTGCAATGTGCAAGTACAATAAGTCTTTCTAATGTAATATTTAGTTAGGGTCTACCTAGAGTGTGAGATTTACGTTCAAATTTATTTATCTTTTTACTCTTTAAATTTCTCTTTCCCCCCTCCTCCAATGTTACCATGTTCTTGTTGGTGCAGGTAATTCTGATTAGTGGTAGCACCCAAGCGGCCGATGCTCCCAAAAGGTTGCTTAAGCCGTACGGCCACCATCTAAAATGTTAGTATTTACTATACACTTATATATGCAGTAAAATATGATGTTATTAGTATATTCTCATGTTATTGGTTCACATGGAGATAGCAAGATTCATGACAAGATATGAAAGTGACAATTAAGCAAATATCTTATATGTAGTTGTGTTAGATCTTGCTACTATATTCAAGACAATATATGGAAATGACAACTATGTAGATCTTTTGTGTAAGATGTCTTCTCTTTGCCGCACAGTTATAATCTGCTTTGATAACAGGTTGTGTATTTCCATGTTAAAATATTCAAGTGTACGTTAACCTAATTTTTATTAATTTTTACTTATATGTAACAATTGTTACTTATTGGCAATTGAAGTAGAACGAGAACAAACAATTTCATTCACAAATTGCTGAGCACGGATGATTGGCTCATGAGATGTCTGCTTACTATGCCAAACATTTGGATTAGAAGTAATCTTTATATTTCTATTACTAACAATTAATAGTAAGGCTTTTTTTTTAAACTAGTATTCAGTTGTCTTTTATGTTTACTAGTTAAAGAACTATGTACAAATGCGCGTGGCTCAGAAAGCTTAGATGGCTTCTTGGAAACCAGTGTTTTAAGAACATGTTTGGTATTTGGATCGACCGGAGATAGAGTGAAGATATCTTCAAAATTTTGAGAATATCTTCAAAATTTTGAGGATATTTTCACTCTATTCTCAGCCAAATACGTACCAAACATGCTCTTAGATTGTTTTGAGAGAACAACTTGGCATGTGGGTGTCCGGGCGCTCCCGGGTAATGTTACTACCGGGTAGGGTTGCAAACGAATCAATACACTCGACAAGTAGTTCAAAACTTGGTTCGATAAAAATTCGACTCGGCTCGTTTATTTGATAAACAAGCTGAACTTGAACAAAAATATAAACTCGATTCATAAGCGGAGTCGAGCTTGAACAGAGATATGTTCGACTTGAATACGTTCGCAAACAACTCGTTAAGATACTCGATAATATGTTCGTTAAAATACTCGATTAGTTACTCGTTAATATACTCGAATTATATTAATTTCTTATTATAAATATAAAATATTAATATTTATTTATTTTTAAAGAATTTTTGTTAAGGTAGGAAATATTTATAAATACTAAAATGTAAAAGATTAAATATGAGGGTGTAAATACACAAATTATGAAAGAAATATCTGTAAACGAATTAATACACTCGACAAGTAACTCGAATTCGACTCGGATGTTACTCGAATTCGGCTCCTTTAGTAAAGTAAACGAGTCAAGCTCAAACAAAAATTTAAACTTGTTTCATAAACGAGTCGAGTATGAGCAAATGTCTACTTGGCTCGTTTAAGCTCGTAAACAAATTCGTTTAATTTTTTAATTATACAAATTATAAATATAGTTGTTAAATATTTTAAACATTATACTAAAATAATTAAACAAGTAACCTATGAAGAATCTTGGGATATGATCTTGAAATAAGATAAATTGGGTCTTATAAACAATTAATTTTTTACTTGTAAATTGAATTGGACATATATATATATATATATATATAATATATATATATATATATATATACAAATTCAATTGGACTCGTTAAGATACTCGTTAAGAGCTCAAACTCGAGAGTATTTAAACTAGGGATGTCAATGGGCAGGGCCTGGACCGGGCCTTGCTAGGCCCGGCCCAGACCCGGTTTTTTAAAAGTCGGCCCGGGCCCGGCCCAGGCCCGGCGGTAGGCCCGCTTGGCCCAGAAAAAATCCGAAAAAGCCCAGCCCGACCCGAAAAAATAAGAAAAATATTATTTTTATTTATATAATATATATTTTAATATATCTACTATAATATATCTATAAAAAATAATATATATTTTACTTATATCTATATTAACATTTAACTTGTAAAAGATTATGTTTTTGAGTAGATTTATTGTAGAAAAAATACATATAATTTTTTTTTCTAAATATAAAATTTATATTTAATATAATTTATATTTATATTTTTCAGGCCGGCAGGCCGACCGGGCCGGTCCTCACAAAGCCCAAGCCCAACCCTATTTTTTCCGGGCCGGGCCGGGCCTAAAAAATTTAACGGGCTCATTTTTCCGGCCCAAGCCCGGTTAAAACCGGGCCGGGCTTCTGGGCCTCCGGGCCGGCCCGGTCCAATTGACACCCCTAATTTAAACGAACCAAATTTGAACAACCATTTTCAATACTCAATAAAGCTCGAGCTCGACTCGAGCTCGATAAAAAATTAACGAACAGAGCTTGAACAACATAATACTCAGCTTGACTCGACTCGTTTACAGCCCTACTACCGAGTTTGTCGAGGAGTAATCTTTTCCCTTGTTTTGAAGGGCATTAAATAAAGATTCATAAAACTTGTTCAAAAGTAGAACCTAATTTTGAGAACATGTTTTGTTCATTAGTTACTATTTTAATCGTAATAAAATAATATCAGTTTTCATTTAGATATCATGGTAACTACCCAAAGTTCAGAACACCAGTTAAGGCCCATTAGCAAGGCCCAATTATATCTCAATTCGAATATAAACAGGGGTTAAAAAGTTCAGAGCACACTTCGAAATTTCTACGGCTTGTGGTAAAAGGTGTCCAAGTGAAGTCTCCAACCAGTTAAAGGAGGATTAGGATTTTAAAACTTCAACTTGGGGGGGGGGGGTGGTTCATTATTTTCGTAATTTAGGTCATCTTTTTAACTTCTCTCTCTTTGAAGTTAGTTGAGCATGCCTCTTTGACGGAGGGATAAGAAACCTTCAGTTATTTTAACCGGGGGTTGTTTAATTATCTTTTTAATTTATCTCTCTTTGACATTAAAAAATAGGTTGGGGGATTAAAGTGGATTAACTTTATCCCCCATAAATAGGTGGTGTATCTAAACCCCCTTTTAACCCTTCTTTTATCCCACTTTTTTAAAAAATAATCCGGTTAACCTAACCCCCTCACTAAATTGTCATTTCTCCCTAACCCTTAACATATCCCTCCCTAATTCCACCCCCCCAAGTCGCCCCAAGAGTGTTCAGCCAATTACCTGTATTATTTCAACGGAAAAGTCTATTCACTCGGGCGCTCGAATAAATCATTCGGGTGTTTAGCACTTCTTTATTTCAACACATGGATTAAGGAGGGATTGGATTGGTAAGTTGATGAATTACCCACTTAAACAGTGACAGCTGAAATTATATGGAAATCGCTATAAAATTATACGCTCATAATATCCCTACTTGAGGAAAATATTTGAGGAATTGCTGAGAAACTTTAAATGCATATTTAGTCTCTTTATGAACCCATTTTGCCTTTAGTCTTGGGCATGTCAATGGGGACAAGGAATGCGTCAATGCAGCTATCTTTTTCTTTTTATTTGGAGATGAAAAGTAATGGTTGCCGTTAGCATATTATATATAGATATATATATATATATATATAATGAGAAAGTGGAGGAGGGAAAAAAAAAGAAAGAGAAGGAAAAAGTTTGCAAACGTGATGTTGGTCCTTCATCCTTCCTCTTTATAAGCCTTTCACACCAAACAAAACAAAGTTCATCTCATCCACTGATTCCCCCTCTCCACCTTTTTAATTGAGAACAAGGGAATCAGCCTCCTTTCTGCCTCCTCTCTTTACTCCTTTGTACTTTTTTTTAAAAAAAAAAATTTAGCATTAAATGGTATAAATCCATAAAAACAAATGTGAGAAAAGACACTTTTTTTTTCTCTCTCTCTCTATACATTTATAGTGTCCGTGTGTACATGTATATATAAAGAGAGAGCAAGTTTTGGTATAAATACCTCATGCAATACATGACTAGTAGATACTGCAAGCATAATGATTTGCAAAGTGTTATCATTGAATAAATTATCATATATTCTGATTTTATTTACTTCGTCAATTCTCTTAACATTGAATATGAAATTTTAATATATGTATATATGCGTAATTATTGTATTTGTTTATGTTCCATGCAATACACTATAAAAGTTGAAAAGTGGTCGTCAAACTCCCATTGTCCGTTCTCCAACAGTTCTTAAATTTGTTGATGTAAAGGATGTCGTTTGCACTTGCAACTAACAAATAGTCAGGAGGCTCTGAGAGTGATTTTGAAGGAGAATTCTTTGAAGCTCAAGTCAGAGAACTTGTTGGAACAAGAGGGAGAGAGAGAGAGAGTTTGAGTGCTCTTATGTGTGGATGTATAAGTCTAGGATTTCTTCCTTATCTATCTGATTTATTGTTCATTCACTTTTAAGCGTGTGTCAAATGTTCTCTAGACCTGCTAACCCTTCTGGGCTGTGCTACATGGTCATTGGGGTAGTTTAGAGAGTTCATGCTAGATCGGCATTGCTAGTCTCCTAAGCAAAGAGGGCATGCGAGATAGGCGGAGAGTGTGACGGCCCTCATTATACCGGTACGGTTATACCAACCCACGTCGGTATAGCGAGAATCCTCACAGTGGGACATTTACCCAAACGATACGAACAGCTGAGATACACGCGAATATACGAACAGAGTAGCGGAAGTAAAAGACAACTGTCTTCATTTATTCATCATCCACATTAAACATACATGAAATTCGCAATTAACATTAAGAACTAAAAGTTCACATAATTTAAATTGCTGAAATTTAAATACATAATGTCCACACTTATACATTCTTTTCATGATAACTCTAATACAACGTTCAAATTACATACTATGAAATGCACAAGTCACAAAGAACTCCAAAGACTAATCTCCACGCTCGAAGTCCGTCTCCACTGTCTCCTCCAACGGTGCCACGTCACCAACTACACCTGTACGCCGAAGCAAGGAGTGAGTCTAAAGACTCAGCAAGCAACACTACTCATAACATACACGTATAAGTCATAACGGTTCCTACATGCACATTCAAAATTTTCAACACATGGCATGCTAGTCGGTTGAAAGTTTCAACCTATCATGAAAGTTTTACAAATTAATACATGGTTCATGTTTTCAGATTTCTAAGAATAAAACTTACTTATCACATGCTCTCTATTCAATTTACTCGTGAAATTTTACTTTTAAAGAACCAAAATATGAGAGCTACCAACATGAACACTGTGCATGTATGAAAGGAAAGCACAACTAGCATGTGTTTTACATGTTCTTAAGTACATACATAGACATTTTCACATGTTTTAAGTTGCTGGTTTCACATGGTTTAATCTCTGTAAACCTACACATGAGAGCTACAATGTTGTTTAAAACATACCATGTGAACAACCAATCATGCTATTTTGTACAAGTGTTCATCAATTATCCCTAACATGAATTCTAGACATCTTCGCACATATAAACATGATGATAACAACATGAAATTACTGATTTCACATGGTTTCAGATTTGTCTCACATGGATTTCAATGTCATATTCTCACCTTTCTAGTTTCACATTTTTTCTACACAAGTTTCTCTTTTCACATGGTTGCACTTTACACATACACATTTCACATTCTTCACTTACACATGAACACATGAACACATACACATTACACAATACACATTACACATTTTAGGTGCCGTGACACATAGTCCAAACCACCAAAGAAGGACATATACACATCACATTACACATAGACGCCATCTAGGCATTACAATGGCGACTCTTGGACTGCGCAGACCGGGAGAACAAGTCTCCACCCTAACCAGTGGTACTTGTCCACCTCCAGGATTTCCCCCTAATGCCCTTAGGGTCACTTACACATTGAACTTTCTCAGGAGGACTTTTCCCTGATACAGTTCCACTGCCTTCTACGGAAGCAGTGTCACATTGGCACAGTTACACATTTACACATTTTACCGATTTTACACATATCACTTTTCATCTCATTCACTTTCTCACTCACATGCATATCTCTTTTTTTCCTGACATGGCACTACAGATTTCAGGAGTTTAACACACAGTAAATTCACTAATCAGGTTGGGTTTAAACAATATCTAACCACCTTACGATAACATACATAGAGTTTTACATTTCACATGGAAAAATACATAACTCCTTACATACTGGTCCAAATTAATGACCTGAAATTTTAACCACATGCTATTTTCGGGTTCAAGGTCCTACCTTCAATTTTTCAGATTTTTCTGAGCTAAGTAGAATTTACAGAAAATCAAATGCCTATTTAGCATGCCATTCTTAATTTAAGTTGACATGGAGTTTAACACTATCATGCATTTTTACCACTTACTGTTTGAACAGAGACTACTGTTATATGCATGATTTGAGAATATAGAATTTTCCTAAATCATACAACCATAGATCGATCACCACAAATCTTTCTTTCATGCTTTTTTTTTTATTTACCGAACCGAATTTATTAGCAATTTATGCAAGCATGGACAATTTATCAAAAATTGAGTATACGTATACTGATCCACTAATCTTCATGATCTGACAAAACTGAGGGCATTCAGACTAGTCCTAATCATAAAGCATGGATTGGCAAGATTATCAACAAATCATGCTTACAAATTCATGGGATACAATTTCCTAACATTCACCACCACACATCACACTCATCCACACACCACATTTAACAGTATACATAGTGTATAGGGTTACCATATATCCTCATCACGGAAACCATACCGAAAATAGTTGTATAGGAAGGGCAGAACAGGTCACTGTTCTGTCCAGATGAACTTGGCGGCGGTCTCTGGCCGCTAACTCAGTGTTAGCGGCATGGTCGATGGACGCCAAGCATAATCTCAACGTCCAGTGACTTTGCCGTCAATGCAGGTCTGTGCAGAACACAGACCCGAGCCCTCAAGTTGGGGTGAATTTGGGGGTCAAGGACACGAAGCAAAATACACCAAAATGCTAAAACCGTCCTAGACTCATACGGGAACCTTATGGTAGGGTCACTTGCCTTTTAGAAATTGCTCCAAGGGATCAAAAGTACTGGTGAAGCCCTCCTTGGGCAGTCCCAAGAAGGTGCAAAACGTCCTCTAAGATCTCCTTCCTCCGGGCTCCTGGATGATCCCCACAGCAAGGAAACGTCGGGGAGGTCTTCTCCTTCAGTCCAGCTAGCTTCTTGTCGAGGAAGATGGCCGGATCCAGCTTCAGAGGGTCAGATTCTTGGGTGCAAAGTGGGGGTTTTCTCACAGCTCAGAAGCTAGGGTTTTTCCTCTTGTTTCTCTCTTGCAAAGGGTGAAGAGAGGGTTGGGGAAGGCAGATCCGGGTTCAACATATGGGAGAGGCCTCTCTCCCACTCACAAGGTGACAAGATGGCTCTCAGAGCCGTTGGGGACAGCTCCCCAATGGGTGAGCTCCCTTGGTTCTAGAATTTCTGGCTCTACAACGCATGCAGGTCAGAGAAATAGGCGTCCACATCGTTAGACGCCAGGATTAGTGTTGACGTCCATGGGTGGACGCTGACACCACCTCAACTGCTAGGGGTTGACGCCAATCTGGCCTTCGGCCAGAACTCTAAAACATGCAGAAAATTATGCACGCCATGCATATATACATGCAATATGTATATGGTAGCGTATCCATACTATCACCATTCAATACATGCATTATTTACATCTAGTATAAACATATGCACACGTAATTGTACTAATTAATACGTACGTAAGTATGTATATACATACACAAGCACAAACATACATACACAAATACAAATAATGCGACGGAAATTTGAGGGCCTTACAGAGAGGCCATCTCCTAAGGGGACATAGACGTGTTGGACACCCAACAAGTTCCTATTTTGATGTCACATGGGCGTGCCTAGTTAGGGGTGTGGTTGTGCTGTTAGTTGTGCCGTTGATGTTGAAGTGATGAGTCTTATTTCAACTTAGAAGGCCGTGAATTGGCATCAGTGAGTGGAGAGTCATTTGGAGAGGATGGACCTAGGGGGGCCGTTTCCACCTATGCTTGGTTGGATATCAATGGCCCAAGGGGCCGAGGAAATTAGGTTTTGATAGGTTAGACTCACACTCTTCCTTTCTCATGGGCCCTCGTCGAGGAGTAGAGTGATAGCTAGGTGTAATCTCCATTCTCCTATCTTGTTGGACCGGGTGAGCGGACTGTAATGAGCCTGAGTTGGCTCTACCTTTCCACAACACCTATTTGGTTTCACCCTAGTACATATATTAGCTGAAGGGCACGTGCAAATGTATTCTCTTTTAAACAATGTCAGATTAATACTGATATTGTTCTTAAAAATATACTAATTATTTTTGCTAACCTAAAAGGAAATGTGTTTAATACTTATGTAATAAAAGAGTACTATATGTAGGTGTGGAGGCATTTTCCCCTTCGGGCCTGGGCCGAATGGGCCTCCACCAAGTAGAGAGGGAAGACGGTCTCCGGTGTGGACGATGGCCTGCAAAATACAGAACGGTTCAGGGGGGCCCGGTTGAAGAACCGGGGGGAACCCTCCGATGCCTAAGTCAGTTGGGACTGTGGAGGAAGGCTGGGAAGGAAGGTTCACTGGTGCGTGCTTCGCGCATGGGCGAGTGCGTTGAAGGTTTCATACCTTTGTATGGGGATTACTTGTACCTTTTATAGGTGAGGGAGATGAAAGGTTCAGACGCTTATCTTCTCCAATGATGACTGGAGGGGTGCGCCGGTTCAGGTTTCCAGGCGAGGGGTTGTCCGTTGAGACGCCTGTTGTGATTCTTTAGTTAATGCTCTTGGCCATGGGGCGCGTGACGTGCTGTTAGATTTACTGTCCTTGGGAAGCGGACGGCTGCCTTGGATCATCTGGTCGGAAGGTACCGAGCGAGGGGCTTGCTCAGTTACTGGGCAGACTTTTCAGTGCCCGGTGCTTGAAAGCGCGGTGCGGAGCACCTATGGCAGGCAGTACCTTGTTCGAACAGCCTGGGAGGTGTCCGGAGACCACCATGAGGCCCTTAGACGCCGAATGGCCAAGAATGTTTGGATGTTTTTACCTGATCCGAAGACACGTGGCTTGATGACCGGAGTCCTGGCACCTTAATAGGTCATGATGAGATGTAGTGGGCCGTGACAGGCTAGTAGGCCTAGGAGGTTAGAAATGACCTCCACAGTAGGTAATGCATGTTAGCTCCTTCTTGGATGCTAGAGACGCCGCAAGGGAATGTAGAAATTATTGTGAATAAGTAAAGTTGTTGCCTTCCCTGAGGATATCTGTCATTACCATAATGACCCTTTACAATTCTAAATATCATAGTTTTAATGGGGTTGTGCATGGACTAATTAGCCACTGTCTTGTGATTGTAACCTTTACTTTCTGACTGCAGCACTTTCCAATCTAGACTAAGCTTAGGGTGTCTAGTGATTAATTAGTCCTCTAATATGTATATTAGGATGAAGTCTCAAATTTTGTTAGGGGCAGATTTATGAAAAAAAAAATAAATGCATGCAGAGGACAGTATATATACTACTTTTCTAATTTTAAAAAAAAATCACATGAGCATGCATTACAAACCAGCTTCCAAATTGCTTGGATGCAAGAAGCTGTGTGCCGACCTCATTCTTGTTGTTAAGTAAGATAAATAATTAAATAAATAAGACAAATAATATTTATAGAAAAAATAATGTGAAAAATAAAAGATGGTTTGGAGTGAGACCCACCGCGCCGCAGGAAGAAGAAACCTACCCGGACGGAATTAAATATTTCTCATTTAAAATATATATATGTGTGTGACTCTCTCTCTCTCTCTCTCTCTCTCTCTCTCTCTCTGCTCTGGGGACTGGGACCTCCCATCATGCATCTCGTTAATTTGCTCTTAAAAAAACCAGACTGAGATCGAGCAGGGGGCAACGGGGCAAGGCCACCGCCGTCGTCACCATATCCTTAAACACGGCCTCTCTCTCTCTCTCTCTCTCTCTCTCTCTTTCTCTCTCTCTCTCTCCATGCACACACGTACACCATGTGTGCATGAGAGAGAGAGAGAGAGAGAGAGAGAGAGAGAGAGAGAGAGAGAGAGAGAGAGAGAGAGAGAGGTCACGTACGTATAAAATAGCAGTGACGGGGTGTTTAAGTAACGAGGAAGGAAGGGAGAGGGGGGTACTACAAGTTAGCAGAGGCGTGAGGGAGGGAGGGGCCTCTTGGCGTCACCGGCAGGAATGCCGGCAAGAGAGAGAGAGAGAGAGAGAGAGAGAGAGAGAGAGGTGGCAGCGAGCACATGAAGACATGTACACACACACTGCATGCATACATAATGATATGTGGGGATAGATAGATAGGGGATCAGGCAAGGACGAGGATGAGGAGTGGGAAGGAGGTGGAGGTGGTGGGGAAGTACGTACCCGAATCTGAGCTAGCTGCGTGAACAATATTTATTGTAATGGTGGGGTGGATCCCCACCATTGCATGCACCATATGCTCTAGAATCCTAGATATATAGTAGATCTCTCTCTCTCTCTCTCTTGTTCTCTCTCTAGATCTCTCTCTCGGCAGGAGGTGCATGCAGCAGGGCATGGCGGAGGTGGGCGGTGGTGGGTTGGGGATCAGAGGGGCCGGGCACATGGTACGGCACGTGAGCCCCATGCATATGCATGCATGACCCCCGAGAGGTACCCCTGTCTTCTTCTACCAACTAATTAATTACTCCCCCCATCCCCTCCGCCGGCCCTCCCTTAGCTATCCATCTCCTTAATTCTACACCTCCTGACTTGACTACCCACTCCATTCCCGTGAAGAAGAAGGCATATTAAGGTATATATATATAATAGAAGAGATAACAACTGTTGACACCCCCACTCTTTAATTTCTGCACCTCCTGACTTGACTACGGTTGGGTCGATTGGTTAGAACTTTTATTTAAAAGTAAGAGGTCTTAAATTTGATTCTTGGGGAGGAGGGTTTATCTGATTTATATGTAATCTTTGAGGTGTGTAGATTCAGAATTTTTTCGATCAAGTGAGGTAAAGACAATACGAGTACACGGAAAGTAGGAGCTGTCAAATCCTGATCTTATAAGAGTTCACGAACATCAATCCCTGAACTTACAAAACTACACGGTACGAGATTTCCTCTTTACCCAAAAAAAAAAAAAAAACTTAATAACGTACACATGAGAAAGAGGAAGAAGAACATATATGTACAACAAAGCAGCAGCATGCAGCAACAACTAATTACAACAGCAGAGTTGGTGGGGGAGGAGATCGATCATCTAGAGGGAGGGAGCTCAGAACCATGCTAAAATTAATTTATTGAGAAGGACAGATTTGCCGTTGCTCACCTTAGGACTAGCGATTATTAATATCTGCTTTAAACATGCAGACGTACATATAAATAGAATCTACGTTAACATATATAATATTTGTAGAATACTCCACCTATATATATAACCGCACATGTATCGATTTGTGATCAACAATAACTGTCCGCCCCAAAGTAGTAATTAATAAAATTTTCTCAAATTTATATTTACTAAGAGTAATAATATTATATTATATCATATATATAGACGGGGAATGCAGGCTTCTCACTTATCGAATATATATAGGGAAATGCTTAAGACTCTGGCGCCGGTAAATGATTTGCTTGGGTGTTTGGCTGGTGCTACTTCATTGGGCAGTGTCTTGTTGTCTGGGACCCGCGCGTCCAGACAACTACCTAATGAGATAACGCTAACTCGGGTGTTCGGACAAATTTCGAACGTCCAACACTTCTCATATATATATATATAGAGGGGGGCTTGGATACGGCAGGGCCGCTTGGTGCGGCCCTGCCGTATCCAAGCGGGAGCCGTTGGATCCCGGATCCAACGGCTCTCACGCGGGCCGTGCATTTCGCGCGCCTGCGGCGCGTAAAACGGCACGGCCCATTTGTTTTTTTTTTTTAAACGCACCGTCGGATTGAGATCCGACGGTGCTGACTGCGGTACGGCGGTTTGGATAAGTGAGAAGTCTGCGTTCCTCATGACGTCTATATATATGACTGTGATGGCCTGCTTCTCCGTATATCTGGATATGAAGATGGTGGTGGAGCAGCAGGTATTGATCAACATCACGTCAATATATTTTTGGAGAATTATCTCTCATATTAAGTTGTTTTTTAACAATTTTAGTGTATTAACATAATGTCAAAAATACGCTTACAGTTAAAAGCCTATATATATTTGAGGTGTTAAGTATATTTTGTTTTCACTCATAAATTAACTAAGTAATTTTCTTGGAAAAAGAACTATTATAAAGATAATATTTTTTTATTATTTTATTGTGTCTTTATACATGTCTCCATCCTTGCTCATGTGAGTTAATAAAAGTCGCACTTCATGCAACTATTTATGGTCCAACAGTTGCCATCAATCAACAAAACCCAAGAAATATCTCCCATGTTATAGGTACGACTAGCTTGTGTCTACATACATACATGCGAATATATATAAAAGAATGAAATTATTGCTCCAAGAATGAGCAGTACAATCATTTGATATCTACTCTAACATAATAATAAGATCCACCATTATATGAAAATAATTTGTAATTACTAATTTAGAGTAGATATTCGTTCGATATCTGTTTTCATATGACAGTGAAGATTCACCGTATCTGGTACTCATTCTCATAGAGTGGGTGATCTTCCAATATTTACTCTCATATGGTGACGACATGATCGATCTCATCATCATTTGAAAGTGAGTATTGGATAGGGGTGTAAACGGAACCCGATATTTCGACTCGATACCGATAAAAATTATCAGTTTCGAAATCAGAAAATGATACCGATAGCTTATCGGAATCGGTATTGGATTTTCCAATAAGTTATCGGAATCGGAATCGAAAAAATAATCGGAATCGGTATCGGTATCGGTTATTCCGATAAATTATCACAAACTCAAAGTAAAATTATGGTAAACATCTTACCTTATCGGAATTTCAGTTCCGGTAATGTTATCGGAATCGGAACGGAATCGGAACTAACTATTCTTATCAGAATCGGAATCGGAATCGGAATCGAAACCATATTTCGGTTATCAGAATCGGTATCGAAATCTGTGTTTCCGGTTCCGAACCCGACCCGTTTACAGCCCTAGTATTGGATGAATACCTATGCTGAATTATTTTTAAGTATTTCCTTCTATATGTACACACACACACAAGCACACACATGCATAGACACGTGCATGCGCACACACACGCGCTCAATAGGGAAGATTTAATCTCACATCGGAGATGAGTAAAGATATGTGTGTATGTTCATAAGCAAGACACAAGTCTTTTCTCCCAATTGTTACAAAAATTTCTTCTCTTAAGAGGGCTCTTTTCTGAAAGAAAAGATAAAATTACAAATAAAAGATAATATTTCTTGAGAGGAACACATTAAAAAAAAATCTTCACATCATCTTCAATAGCGCACCATGTGTGAGAAACAAACGAAAGACTATGTGCCATGCCCCGAGCCCAAGTGAAGAGGCCGAACACAAACACACACACACACACACAAGCGAGTCTCTTCTCTCAATGTCACAAAAGTCTCTTCTCCTAATAAGAGCTCTTTTCCGAGAGAAAAGATAAAACTGTAAATAGAAGATAATACTTCTTGAGAGGAGCACATAACTAAAAAAAATCCTTCACGTCATCGTCAATGGCACTGTTTGTGAGAAATAAATGAAAGACTATGTGCCATACCCGAGCGGCCGAGTCCGAGAGATCTCTCACACACACAAACACACACACAAATAAAAAACGTATAAACTTTTAATGAATGTAAAACAATAGAAGTGGTATATTAGTCCATTAATTAGCTTATACGGCAATCTCACAATCTAAAAAATAAAAGGAAATAAAGAACGTATAAACTTTTAATGAATGTAAAACAATAGAAGTGGTATATCAGTCCATTAATTAGCTTCTACGGCAATCTCACAATCTAAAAAATAAAAGGAAATAATAAAAACGTATAAACTTTTAATGAATCTAAAACAATAGAAGTGATACGTCCATTAATTTTTTTTGACAAAAAGTGATATGTCCATTAATTATATTATACGTACGGCTTTTAAAAAAGATCGTTCGTATTGTCCCGATGAACAATTCCTAAATATTATATGGACATGAAGCTAATTATGAGTTCGTGTAAGTTCTATGCCCGTGCATTGTACGAAAAATTGTTAGGTTTGAATTAATAAATTTTATAAGTAATATATATAAGGGTAATATTTTTTATTATTTATGAAAATAGATTTTGAATAAAGACGTGAGTTTTTAAAAATGGAGAGATGTTTAATAGGAAAGAAAAGAGAGAAAAATTATATTATCAAGTTTTTTATTAGTTTAAGAATGGTGAGAGTGAGGTTGAGAGTTTTTTGAACGTTTATATATATTTTGGGAAATTTTAATAGGAGAGAAAGTTGGAGAGAGAAAGTAGGAAGATAATTATTTAGTTCATTTAAACTACTTGTATTTCTATTTTTAAGAATAGAGATATTATGGAGAGAATAAAATTATCCTGGTGCAGCCACGTGATAACACCAAAACTGAATTATATTATATTAACATAGATTAACTTATACGGCAATCTCACAATCTAAAAAATAAAAAGGAAATAAAGAACGTATAAACTTTTAATGAATCTAAAACAATAGAAGTGATACGTCCATTATTATTATTTTTTTACAAAATGTGATATGTCCATTAATTAGATTATACGGCTTTTAAAAAAGATCGTTCTTATTGTCCCAATGAACAATTCCTAAATATTATATGGACATGAAGCTGCTCCTAAGCGCACACCCATTGGCTGGTACTAACATCACTATGTATATATAAGCTCGATGGAAACTTGGTATTTAAAAAAGAAAAAACTTAAACAACTTATTCTTTTTTAGTTCAATTTTAATATATTTGTTGGCATCATCACAATCTCTTCTTTTATGAACGGTTTGCCTTCTTTCTGTCAAGTGATAATATAACTATCTTTTTTATGTGGAAATTAACTTATATTATGTTTTTGTAATTTCTTATAAACTCAATTTCACTGAGATTTGAACCTCTGATCTCACAATCCTGATCTAGGTAAAATGCTTAACTTATAGCTACCATGAACACTATGTCCAAAAATGGAGTTAGCAGACCAATTCCCCCTTTTGTCTTTGAATTATTTAAGCCTCCTTAGCTGTCTATTTTTTTTATTTTATTTTGTTACTTTTGAGGAACAAAAATTCCTTCATCATGCATGTCTCATCATTAGCCACTTATAATTAATAAGTCAGTGCCATTCACCACTTTTTTTAAAAAAATATATATATATTCAATTCATGACACAAAAAAATCAGACACTCGTCAACTTTTACCTCAATAAAAATTGTAGGATATTCATTTCTAAAATAATTCTAATCATTCAATTGGCATTCAAACATCTGAAGAAATATTCCTTTTTTTTAAAGGAGTTTTATATCTATCCATAGCATGGTCAAATGCTTTTGCATATTGCTTTTTTGAACCCTGATGATTTTAAGTGGGACAAAGCAAGGTGTCACCATTCAAAGGTTAAAAGTAGATTGATTGGACATCACATAATGACTATGATTACAAACAAGTATATTACATATATATATATAATTTTATAACGATATATTGGACATTACATAATGACCATGATTACAAACAAACATGTTATGCATGTACACATATACATACACACATATATTTGCAGAATTACATTTTAATGGTGATTGGAGATCACATAATGATCATAATTAGAAACAAGCATGTTGTATGCACTAATGCACATACACATATACATACATGTTTGCAAACAATTATGTTCTATATGTATACATAGATGCATATGTATACATAAATAGAGAAAGAGAGGGAGACAGGTGGACTGACTTAAATTGTGTTGTTTGGTGAGGTAAGAGAGTCTTCCATAGCTCATTTATGAGGACACAAAATGACAACATAAATTAATAGATTTGTCCAATTTTGCAATTGGTTCCATGCATATTACTGGACACAGGAATAAGTTAATTTTTATTGGTACTAAAAAAATGGCCCGATTAGTAAGATGCTTTGTTATATATATCAGGTGGGAGGAGTTTAATTTTTAAATTTATAAAAAATCAAAAATTATAAATAAATATAATATAATTAAAGTCTTGAGTATGAAACTTGAGACATGTCTTTACTTTAATTTAAACCTACACAAAAAAATGTTAATGTCATTGGCACGACTTCCAAACGTTGTAAAAAGTACCTGATTATAGATTGTAAGAAAGTTACTTGTCTTCTCTCTTTATAAGTATAGTACTAAATACTAATTAATGTCTCTTTTTGACATATATAAGAGTTTTAGGTTTCCATAGTCCACAAATCTACGAGGATTTTTTTAGATGTTCTATAAACAGATGTGAAGTAAGAAATTTATTCTTTACAATGATCTCAAATACTCATTCATATTAATATATATATATGTACACACACACACATATATACTCTATATATTATCTTATACATCTTTATCTACGCGTATGGTAATATTGTTATTAATGGCAGCGTCACTTTCTAACTACATGAATTATAATGTAATAATTCTAACGGGAAATTAGTTAATTAATTAATTAACCCTGCCGTTGAGGCCACGTATACTTGTTATCATCACCAACAAAAAGTGTACATACTAATTAATTAGATGATAGTAATAATAAATAGCAAAAGCCCCAAGATGATCATATATATATATATATGTCGTATGGTACACAGTAGAACTAATTAGATAAGATATAGTTTTATTAAGAAATCAATACAATCAAGTCTTCTTTTATTTCTTCTCATTAATCTTATTTGAATTGATTACATGGCCATAAATCTATTGTTTCATTATTTTATTACACATTTAGCTATATAACAGATGTTAATTGTGAAATAGACCCATCCAATCAAATATGTTACCTTATTTTTTTTCCTCCTAACAATTAACTAATGGGCTCGGTTGCATTTAGAATCTGTAAAACGTTTCTAATAGTTTTGGGATTTTGACTTCCGGTCTAAAAAATACATTCAAAATTAATTTTAAGTTCAACGTTTAAAAATTTTAATTTTAAGTTTAAATTTGTTAAGTGTTAAATTTTTTGTCATGTCTATTATCTCCCCCTATTTTTTAAAACCTCCCCCACCCCGTGAGAAATACAGGTTTGATCTAGGTTTTCTTCTCCTACCCCTTCTCTGCGTGTCCAACCTCTCGTGGCGCGCATCTTTGAAATTATACTGTACCACCTAAAAATCCAATCAACATATCCAAATGACAAGATGTCGTTTTGTAGATACAAATGTCAAGAAAATAGCCATCTACCCTATATATAAAACACAAAAAAAACCTAAAAACAGCACCTAAAAAATCCAATATAAACACCCCAAAAAATATCAAAAACACCACAAAAAATAATTAACACGTCCAAATAGTAAGATATTTGAGACATTTTATCCTCCCAACTGTGGCAAATTAAAGATGGTTCTCATTTTTGGCAAAAATTAAGAGTTTTAATATTAGTGGACCTAAAATTAAATTTGACCGGTCAATAAATTGAAGATTAAATAGGAGTTTTGAATTTAGATTAGACGTTGATTTCACCGATATAAAAAGACAAAGCTATTAATGAATAAACTGGCCGGGGGAGCATCAGTGGAAGAACGAGCAGTTACTTTGATACTACCTCCAAATTCTTACTTTTTTATTGTTAAATAATGCGATTTATTAGAGACTATGTAGATAAAATCAAGACATATTTAAGATAATAAATTTTTTTACTTGGGTCTTTTTGTAGAACCCAACTGTTTGTTCTTTTGCTCTCTCCCTCTCTCTTGTTTCCTTCTAAATTTATGTACATGGTTGAACCTTAGTTGAAGTTAGATATATATAGTAGAGTTGACTGACAAGTCAAGTCGACCCATCTAAGGCCATACTATTTGGGAGGATGATGCTGCATGGTTTAGTTTTGGGTCTGTTCATTGACATGTAGAAGGCGACAAGGATGATAAATAATTAGTGGTTTATGTAGACAATAGTAGTAGTTTTTTTTTTAATTGGAAGTAAATAACTGTTGTAGGTCTATTACATTTTTCTTAGAAGAGTCTCCTTTTTAAAATCTTGAAAGTTGGTCCCTACAAAATCTAGACTTATCTTTGAGGCTTACCCCTATGTATGATAATTTGACGGACAAAATCGCCCAATATTAAGGTGTTCTCTTTACCTAGAATATGTAGTAAAGATGTGTTCGACCACATTTTTTTTAGTCCATGTCACATTTTATGACACTTGACATAATGTGACAATATATCATTGTCAACTGAGTCATCTATTTGTTGCCACATATCGAAGTGCTGCAACTAGATCTGATTCGTAATTAGAAAAATAGATTCCGATTCTGATAATCGGAATCGAAACATATTCCAACTGGGACTTAATTCCGATTTTGTTCCGATTCCGGAATCGAAATTTCGATAAATTAAGATGCTTGCCATGTTTTTGACTTTTGAGTTTATGAATAATTTATCGAAATAATCGATATCAATATCGATTTTGATTATTTTTCAATTTCGATTTTGATTTTGATAGTTTATCGAAATATTTTATATCGATTCCGATAAACTATCAATATTATTTTTCAAATTTGAAACCGATAACTTTTATCTAAATCAAGTTGAAATATCAAAATATCAAATTTTGTTTCCAACCCTATCGATGATCATGATCACTACTACCACCTTGCCGTTGTTAATCGATCTATATTTATTGCTGAAGATCACCACTTGTCATTGTCACTATCAATATTGTTTCCCATTAGTTGAATGTTGCCTCAACTTGCTATCCCTGTCACTAATCATGTCACTAATCATCGATTAATTAACCACGACATCCTTGGAATAGTAACTATCATACATAACATGACACATGAACTAATAGTAAGTAGTTTATAATCTCGATTGCGAGCATTTACCTGATCTTAATTGTTGTCTTCGGCCACTGTGGATGTAAGAATCTCGACTCCAAATATGTCCATGCATTTAGTAGTTAGTAATGAGAAGGTGGAGGAATGTTATTATTATTTGGTCGTGGCATCAACCGTAATAAAAGAAGAGAAAGACTTATTACACTTGCACATTGCACTTTAAGTGTAATGTGATTAGGTAATAGTTCATGTGGCATCCTTCAAATGAGGAGTGATAAAATTACAATCTAATTGTTGAATGTCACATGAAGGGTTTTCTTTTAAAATAACTTAGTTTAAAAACTTTTTTAGTAAAGTAACAGTCTAAAAAAAAAAAATTAGCAATCTAGCATAGTTTCGACCCGTGACGGGGCGCGCGCCTCAAAATAATTTTAAAATAAGAAGTTGGGAACGCGCCATCCGACTTATAAGTCGGATTTTGTCCCGGGCGCCTCACAGTGTAGAAGTCGACCAAGGGCAGGCCGACTTATAAGTCGGCCTGCCCTTGGCCGACTTCCTTGCTGGAAGGAAAAAAGAAGTCTTCAGCCCGGGCGCCTCACAGTGCAGAAGTCGACCAAGGGCAGGCCGACTTATAAGTCGGCCTGCCCTTGGCCGACTTCCATGCTGGAAGGAAAAAAAAAAGATGTCTTCACTCCGGGGGGAAGGAAAAAAATCAGAAAAATTGTCAAAATTTGACAATATAAACCAATCACCTGTAGCTTCACCTGTAACTCATAATATCATGAAAAATAATCTATGTACAATCACAAACATTCATAATATGATAATAATAAATTGTACCTAATGCAAATCAATCACATACAACTCATAGTATCATGAAACATAATCTTTGCACAATCACAAACATTCATAACATTATAATAATAAATTGTACATATTTAACCATTCAATATTTACATTGTCTCAAAATATTACAACATGTTCACAACAAATCAACGCTTCTTCTTTGTTAGCACACGTTTCCCTCGAACTCTAATCGTTCGTCGTTGTGTTTCATCGTTGCCTTCATCTTCCTCTTCTACATGCGGGGTAAGTTGAGTGCCTTTATCGTGTATGTGTAAACCACCGATAATATGTGGTGGAGGTGTCGGTACACGAACTGGAGTAAGTGCATCTAAAACACCAGAATGTTGTGTCCATTGTCCCATTTGAACATCCATTTGAGAAGTGCCACAAGAATGAGCATCATATACATGTGGCCATGGTTCTGATGTCCAAGGATTTGCCCATGTATTTGGACCTCCTGAGCTTTGTCCTGGAGTATATTCCGCAGTAGATGGAATTGCAGGTTGCTCATATTCAGGAATATTTATCCGAAGCTTATTCAATGTGTCTTCTTGGAGCTTTAAAATCTCACTCTTCACATCCAAATAAGATGCTTCCGGATTTGTTATCAACAATTCTCTTGTGCGGAATGTCACATCTACCTACAAATAAATGAACATTTAAGTATAAAAAAATGTTATAGCCTAAAACTACAAAATTAATGAGTACTTACTAATGCACGCTCAATAGGACCCCTCGGATAATACGCTGTTGGTGGCTCCTCCGAGAATGGTGTCAAATAAAGATTTGACTGTTGCCCATACCATTGACGCCATTCACTTTGATCTTCTTCATTTGGTGGAGGTTCTAGAATACTATTTTCACGGTCATTCCACCTTTCAATATTTTTAGCATGATATAAGAGCCAATTTTCCCTCGAACGTCCACGACCATCCTTACGATCATATCGTTCCGGTGCAGGTGGTATTATTTGAGGAGCACCAAATTGACGCCATACTCTCTCGGGCATATGCACCTTCATAACAGCCATACAAAACATCGGCACATGTGCACGCCATAGTTCTGAACTCTCTCTACAAATTGCAGCAACATGCGCTAAATCTTCTAGAACATACGGCTCCCAAATAATCTAAACAAAGAAATATGTGATGAGTAACACTGAAATTTTATAAAATTCATATATAACTCCGTTCATATGTATTTTTTGTAAATAACTCCTCATCACCTGACTTTCCTCAATCACATCAAACTCATTTCTATAGAATTCCCAAGTACGATTTGGAGCCTCTCGCGTTAATCTTCTATGCCACCTAAAGTCAAGAAATGTGAATGATTATATAATTATGAGAGAATTTATAATAAAATTATTCGTAATATATGACAAACTTACCTCGCACCAAAACATACATCTCGTTGTGGATTTAATTGTGGTTTAGGGATTGGCCCTGCAACATGCATTCTTTCCCAACACCACAACTATACAAAGACATGCATGTTAATTGTAGTTAAACATATATATAAGAAAAGACAACTAACATTTCTATCATCTAATGCAAGTACCTGTAGTAAATGTAGACATCCTCCTATCCATTTTCTCTTTTTTTTCAATGCTGCCCAAGTCAATTGACGATAGAGATATGCCAATACAGCACTCCCCCAAGACAACTTTCCACAATCACTGAAATCCTCCAAAAATCCTAAGTATTGTATATGGATCTCATTTCCTGATGTGTCCGGTAATAAAGCTTTACCTAGTAAATACATCAGATATGCTCGGGTATAACAACGGACAGCGTGCATATTATGTCCTTGCAAATTCATTTGAGAGAATGTATCTCGCAAAAATACCATTTGTAGACATGATTTATATTGACCCAAAACATTCAAGTTTAAAATGCCGATACCAAGTAACTCTTGACACATATCTAAATATGATGGCCATCTGTCAGGAACCTGTGGGGCCGCAACTACAGGTTCTCCATCTATTCGTAATCCTACAACATAAATAAAATCTCTCAAAAGAATGACTGTATAACAACTAACAGTACATCTACAAGAACTTACGAGTTAGAAGTTGTACCTAAAATGCATGATACATCCTGTAATGTAATTGTCATTTCACCATGGGGAAAGTGAAAAGTGTTCGTTTCTGGACGCCATCTATCGGCCAATGCTGTAAGTAATGGCCGATCCAATTTTACCCATGAACATTTACTGACAATGTTGAAACCAGCCCGACGAATTAAAGTATGTACACGTGGATCTGCGGGCTTCCAATCATCTAACCCCAGCATGTGCGATGCACCAAACAAATAAGTACCACGCTATACAAGCCAAATTGAAACGCATTAGAAAATAACAATACAAGTAATCATGACATTTACACAATTCATCATGAGCATTTGAACGATATCAATCAATTACCTGTGGGTCACTAGATCTATGTGACTCCTGTGCATATAAAAGCACGTTATCCACATTATCTTCTTCCTCCATGTCTGTAAAAAATTTAACATATATATAACAACATGTTAATGTTAAAACAATACATGTCAGCAAAAGAAGTAATGTAAAATATAGTGCATGAAATACAGTGTTGCAAGAAATAGGAAATTCTTACGTCCGACGCATTCTCTCACAAGTTTGCTTATTATGACCCGATTCTTTGCATAATGAACAATGATACTGTAATCGATTAGGATCCGAATCCATGGTCATTCGTCTTCGATTTTTTTTGGGGCGACCTCGAGTTGGTGTACGTGTTGGAGGGAGCAGAGGAATGACATTATACTGAGGATTAAAATCCGGCCATGAACGATTGTCTGGCACACTGTGAAATTGACCTTCATATGTCAATTTATAATTTGCAGACGTGTACCAAATTGACACATGCATATATCGGTTCCAGTTGACATGACCTATTGCACATAGTGCATGAGCACATGGAAAATGTTGCAATTGAGCTAAGTTACACGTGCAAAAAATTTGATCATTGTCTTTCACGTCGATGCGGTACACTTGTCCATTCATATCACAGATCTCAAATTCACCATAATTCAATCTAGCCTGAACTCTCAACTGTCGTGATTCAACTTGACGTTTTGTCATTAGCTCTTCATTGCATGGTGATAAACAAGTGGACATCTCTTCTGCATCCTGCCGACGTTTGAAAAATAACAACCGAAGGCGATGATATGTCATGTGCACTAACGCGTGTATGGGCAGTCCTCGTGCTGATTTCAACACACTATTAAGACACTCTGACATGTTAGTAGTCATGATCAAAAAACGCTTTCCTTCATCAGCACACATTGCCCAATACTTTGGTTGAACTTGAAGTAACCAATCACATGCGCCTGCACAACAATTTTCACGTATACCTTTCAATTCATGTTCAAACACTCGTGAATCATGAGCCATACCCGCCCTCCATATCCTGTCGTGTAAGCCAGCAACTCTATAATGTTTTTCACAATTCTCTCGATAATGTCGAAGACAATATCGATGAGCAGCATGTGGAAGATGTTGTTGCACTGCATGTTTAATCCCAGCATGTCGATCAGAAATAATACAAATATCATGTTGGCGTTCTGTTACCGGAGGAATGAGACTGACAAGTTCATGAAAGAACCAAGACCACGATGCTGAACTTTCTACATCTACAATTGCATAGGCTAATGGAAAGATACTCTGATCTGCATCGACACCACATGCAATAAGAAGAACTCCACGATACTTGCCATGGAGAAAAGTTCCATCCACACTGAGAACTGGCCTACAATGTCTCCATCCATCAATGGAAGGTTTGAAACTCCAGAAGAAATATTGCAAATTTCTACTTGTTTCATTGTCCTCAACTTTAAAACTGTATACTGTACCAGGCATGCTTCTTTTTACAGCCTCCATATATCTAAGAAGATTTGTGTAGGATGATTCCCAATCTCCGAATATTTGTGAGAATGTTTTTCTCCGACTGTCCCAAGCTTTCATGTAAGAGATACTGCCATGGTAAGATAGTGACACAAGATCTCTAATTTCCTTTGGTCGAATGTCAAAACGGTCACGTACAACCGGAAGGATCAATCTTGATATTACCGACGATGACAATTGTCGGTGTCTTTGATTTTCAATAGGAGTGTGACATGAATGATGCGACTCATAACTTGTAATTTTCCATGCTCCTCCGGCTCTTTTACTACAACAAGCATGTAGACGCCATTGACATTGAGATTTTGCATAACAAATCAACGTTAAAATCTTAGAACTCGATCGATCGGTACGAAATTGGACATTTCGTTTGACCGACCATAGAGATATTTTGGTCATCAAATCTTCTTTGCTGACAAACAAATCTCCAACGTGAAGTTCTTCATTTGACTGTATGTTATACACATTCAAATTATCCACTTGAACATTTGCCGTATGCATCCATTCTGTCTCTTCATTCTCAATAAAGTATTCATTAGCTACGGCATTACCTATCCAATTCGTCATATCTCGTGAGACACATTCATTTACAACATGCAAACTATCAGTCATGGGTCTATTCACATTTGTATCATCATTCACATCATCGTCAGATAAGCTTTGAATATCCTCATTATCATCATCAGCATCACTCTCACTATTTTCTAAGACTTCATCATTCATAACTGGAGCATCGTGCAACTCAAAATTTTCATTGACATTGTGACTTGGTCCAGCCTCATTCATAGCAGACCACGGGTAACTAGACGAGAAACTTAACAACTGGTTCATACTTCCTTCACAATGAGACCTACTACAGTTAACAAATATTTGTAAAATTTTAGTATCAAGCTAAATTCACAAAAATACAATTTATTCTATGACATAACACTTACGAAGGATGTACATCTCTTTGATCATCTGAAGGAAGACACACATTAATGTTCAAATTAGCCATCGTATGTGTCGGTGTACATGGGACCACATCTGATTGAGAATTTAATATTCTCGTCGTAACTGGACGTGTGGGTACTTCATAACCCATTGATGTTGTCAGTGAAGATGATGGTCTAAATGCCGCATTCTGTGTCATTTTTTCTACAAAGACAGTCAATGGTGCAGAGACACACAACTCTAGCATTATAGAACATTTTTCTTCATCATCAACTTCAATACAAAAACCATCATTATTGGGTACTTTCACATGAATTTTCAACTCATATTCAAGAGGATTATTTTTGTTGCCCGATAAATTACGCTCTTGAGTTCATTAAACGAACAATGTGAAGATACCCTAATGATTGTTTCATTACCTCCCTCATATATAGCCACTCTACCATTTTTAGAAAATCTTCCATTATATAGAATGACCATAAAAACATTTGTAGATGACATCTTATTATTTAATAGATGTCACACCTGCAAAATCATAATAAATAAACAAATTTTATTAATATTTCTCAATATCAATTTTTCCAATAATAAAGAATTCAATAAAGATCACATGTATTGTGCAAAAAATAAATAACAAAATTATAATAACTAAAGCATTACAATAACAAATATTTTTAACATTCAAATTTCAAAATTTTTCCACACAAAATCATTGCAATATTAAATAATTTTAATATTAAAATTAAAAAAAATTCTTAACCAAGGGAGGGCTCGGTTGAGTGGGTCAATGGAATGGAAGATGTGATGGTGGAGGTGGGGTGACGGTGGAGGTGGGGTGAAGATTTGGGGGAGAGATTAGATGTGGGAAGAGGTGGTGAGATGTGAATAAGGGGACATGGGGGACAATGTGGGTGGGGGAGGGGAAAGAAAATGGAGGATCAAACCGGTTCAGATCGCCGCCGCCGCCGCCGCTGGGTCGCCGCCCGCCGTCGCACGCCGCCGCCCTCCCTCGCCGGTGGCACGCTGCCCTCCCACAAACCCGCCCAGCCGCTGGAAGGGAGAAAGTGGAAACGGGGGAGCTTGGAAGGAAGAAAGGGGAAAAGGGGGAGCTTGGAAGGGAGAAAGGGGAAGGGAGGAAGGGAAACGCAGATGGGGTGGGGGTGGGCGGGTCTGGGTCACGGGGGGTATTAAGAGGAAGTCGGCAGCGCGGCTGCCGACTTACAAGTCGGCAGGCGCGCTGCCAACTTTCATACTTTTTTGTTTTTTTTTTTTTAAAAACGTTTTGACCCGTTGACTGGTCAAAAGTGTGTTAGATTGTTAATTTTATTTTTTAGGCTGCTACTTTACTAAAAAAGTTTTTAAACTACTTTATTTTAAAAGAAAACCGGTCACATGAATTTGTTGTCTAGTCATATTGTAATTAAAGTGTAATAAATATTTCTCATAAAAGAAAGCAAAAAAGAAGAGAGAGAGAGGGAGGAATAAAAAAAAAAGGGGGATGAGGGGGGGGGGGGAGAACAGATGGATGCATCCATCATAGGAGGTCCACCAGATCAGACCGCTAATACTAGCCACGGGACCACCACCGTGCCCGGTGGTCGCGCCCGCAGCAAGAGAGAGAAACTAGAGAGAGATTGGAAAGAGTATAGAGATAGACACAATAGAGAGAGACACCATATATATATATATATAAATATAGTTAAGCTGTAGTGTGTGTATGTGCAAGTATGCGTACTATATGAGAGAGAGAGAGAGGTGGTGCCACAAAAGTTGCAAGCTTCCACCCCTCGCTCCCAGCGGCATCCGGAGAGAGCGAGCAAGCTGCAAGAACAGAGATTGGAGAGAGAGAGAGAGAGAGAGGAGGAGAAGGGAAGAAGAGAAGCGGAGGAGGAGCAGAGGTGTTGGAGGCGGAGATCGGGAGGGGGAGGGAGAAGAATTGGTAGCGGAGGGGTGAGGGGAACCAGTGCTATTACTACTGCTAGTCTGCTACTGCTACTACTGTCTGTAAGGCCGGCGCCGAGGTAGGACTAGGAATGGTGGAGGACGCCGGGGGAAAGGTGGGGGTTTGAGAGTGCGGCCGACTGACCTTGCTCTTGAGCTGCGGGGAAGACGAATCCGGGATTTATTCGGCTCTCGGCTAAACCCCCACGTACGGCTGGCTCGAGGGTTGGTCCCAGGTTGCTTAATTAGTCCCCAGAAGAGGGTGGATCTGGCGAGGTTGCCCGGGATCGGAGCCCTGGCGGAGCACGCGGCGCCATGGCCGGGTATGGCGGTGGTGGGGGGGGAGGAGGCGGCGGCGGCGGACCTAACAGCGGCCGGGCTGCCGGCCCCTCAAACAGCGCCCTCAACAACGCCATCTTCCCTCTCGCCGAGCGGGTACCCTCTCTCTCTCTGTCTCCGTTCGTGTGTTCGTGTGTGTATTTTGGTTCATGTATGTGCTAAGATGCAGGCTGGTTGGGCTTCTGCGGCGGCTACCTCCCTTTTCAACGTGCTGATCTGAAATGCATCAACAAGAAACAGTCAGATCCAATTGTCACCTTCAATGTTGCTGCTGCTCAGCTCCGTCTCTGGTTAATTTCTGCCTTGTATTTTTGGTGCTCGAGGAAACCCTTTTCATGGAGGAGTAGCGACTTTATTTTTTCCGATTCTGCACCTTCTTCTAGCTGATCCCAAGGAATCACCCTGCAAAGGGAACAGTCCCCGGCTCTATAGCTTCCTGATCCGTCTGTGGTTAAGGTATCCATGGAGCTGAGATTCCATTGGTGTAAAACCGAAGACCCGTACAATTACTAGGGTTTGCTCAACCCATCCCCATCCCCCCTCACGCGTCCGCAATTTCTGATAAATATTGCTCCTTGGATCTGTTTTGAGTCCGTTCAACTGTATCCCCCAGTCCTCCTGTCACAGCCTCTCAGTTTTCACTCACCTTTGGGTATAAACTATCGCCTCTCTTCTTGATTATAAGGAAGATGGTGGCGGCAAGACTGTACTTCGTGGCCCGAAATTTATTACAACTCATGAGATCTGTCTGCAGAGGAAATGGAATCTGTACCCACTTCAGAAATCTGTCGTCCCTCCTTCCCTTGTATTTTCATTATACTACCACACAATTATATGTAATGTTATGGGCGTAGATAGATCAGTATTCCTGCTGTGCTTCATTACTCGAGAGGAATCTTTTCTGCCCCCCAGCACCTGCAAAGAGGGTAGTAGCGGACTAGCTGACATCATCTCTATATGGCTTATCCATCAACCTAAGTTTGGTTATTTCCATAGGTAGATCAAAGGATTTGTTTTTTTTTATAACTAGCTATTCAATATTGCATAAATGGTTATAAAGTCATTAAGTGTATCCAACCAGAATTACTTTTGACACGAGGTCTGCCAAAAGCCTTATTACAACAGTTATGGGAAGGAAACTACGTTCTTAGCTGCAATTTAAGCACATGCCACTTGGAATCAGCTCTGAAAGTTAATTTGGGATTTGAAATAGTTTAGATAATCTGGAAAGAGGCAGCTTGATGTAGGACTCTCTCTCTCTCTCTCTCTCAACAAGGTGGTAGGGCCTCCACACATTGTCCAAAAAGGCATTTGCGCTACCCTTCCAAAGGGACCAGGTGTGGTTTAATGTGGGGATGTCACTCTTCTCTGACACAATTATCAGCCAACTCTCATATATAAATATGTGCTCTATGTAAGAATGTGTGTTGCTCTTCGACATCTGTGAAAATTAACTATCGTGCTGGGAAATGGAGGGGGACTATGTGAAGCCACTAGAAAGAAATATGAAAGTTCTGGAAATTTTTATCTGTTTTGTCATGGATGGAGAATGTAGTAGCATTTTTTAAGTGACATCTGATTCACAAGAGTAATAAAATATCATTTTGAGAAAGTAGAGAATAAGTATGTTATTTTGTCATCTCTTTTCTGGGTTAATTGAGTGATTCAGATCAGTATAGGGTAATAATGCTGTACTTATAATTAGATTAAGGGGGAGGACACAACATTGGCAAGTTTGAAATTTTAGTATATATCAGGACTATAGGGTCTAAGCTTTCAGAACAATTTCTGAAAGACATGTTATTTTCTAAATTTAGATTACAAATCCATGTAGTCAGAGGCGAGAGGTGGCCAAAGCGATTAAGGGGTCACCTCAGCCTCAAAGGCCTAGGCGATTGAGGCTATATGTTATTAAACAATGCACATAATTCAAAATTATGAATATATATAAATGCCACCTGAATGGGTTCATAAAACAAATATATTTCATAGAATTATTCATTCCTATGTGCCAAATTATTGTATAACTCACTAAATCAATTCATTTCTACATGCAAAGTTTAACCGTAAACAGATTCACACTCACACATAAATACACTAAATGATAATAGAAAGTTAGCATTACTAGCTTAAACAGGCCTCTTTGTGGGCCAATTTATGGGTCGGACAGGTGCAAAGAAGGTGGTGAGGAGAAATTGGCCGGAGCAAGGTGACTTGGGATCGCCTCGCCTCGCCTCGCCTCATGGCCAAGGCGACTGCCTCAGTTGCCTTTGATAACATAGTTACAAATATCTCACTCCAACATCCAATCCCTATTGATTCATGTGCATGATGCAGGGGAGTGTTCTGCAGTGACTACCTTGCTTACTGTCATGATAGTGTACATCAACATTCTGTCAGATCCAACCATCTCATCTAATTCTGCTGCAGCTGGGCTCACTTTTTGGTTAAGTTCTGTCTTACATTTTTGTGCTTGATGCTCTTTTCCACTTGAAGGGAAGAATGAGCTGGATACTGTTTGGCACCTTTTTCTATTTGATCGAGAATCATCATGCAGTGCAGTGATTCTTGGTTCAATGGCTTCTCCTCTTAGGCCAGCTTGAATTTGGATGGCACCATCTACTTCACAACCATATAATTCAAACTTTCTTTTACCTGCACCATTAACTCTTCTTCACTATTAGTAAACTACGTATAGATGTAAGATGATACATTTTTTAGACTTATTTCTTGTGCTTCAGATGTATATAAAATGAATGGCTTAGATAGTGTGATTTCGTGTCATGTGGCTTTTGAGTTTTTGATATCAGATTTTAGTGATTTGTTGTTATAGGTAACAAAAAAAACATTCTAAACAAGATTACTGGTTTGGATTGAAAAATGGATAATAAATCATGTATTTTAAAGTAGTTGCACCGTTCTTATTTCGCCACTGATGGCAATGAAACCATCCCAGATATGCATCCACGTACATGATCTTTTCGTGTGTTCACTAGAAAGAAGTAGCTTAATTTGAAAAAAACTTAATCAGTTTTATCCTTGATATAAGAATTTAATAGCATTAAATTACACCCAATATGCAAGGTCGATAGATAGTCATTCTATGAAGAGAAAACAATTATGTATATTGTCTTATCATTTCTGCTGGCTTTACTGAAGAGCTGTCTAAATTTTCATAAGATACCTGCTGGTAGATAACTCATGGTTAGATTAGGAGGACTATTAGCATTGTCAAGTTTGGGAATTTATTGTATATTGTAGGCTATGAAAGTTCTAAGTTTTCTGGAAGATATCTTTGAAAAGACAAGTCTCATACAACTGCAAGGGAAAAACACTTGGGAGCCAAATTTATTGTATTATAAATTTACTTCCTTTCCTAGAGAGGCCCATCCTCTTTCACCATATTATCTGTATGCTGGATTTGGTTTAAATATGTGGTCGTGCATTAGGTGCCAAGTTCATAAGTTTGCAAGTATTCAACAGTGTTAAACTTGCTCTTTAATGGAGACGTACATGATGCTGTGATTGCTCCGGATTTTCCTCTTGAGGAGGCATACACTTTTTCAGTCAACAAGCTACAGATAAGCTAAAATGTGGGAGATGGGAATCAACCAATTCAGGTTGAAGTTAGCATTGTCCAATTGAAATATTATGATAAAATTTAATGCACTCTTTAGCCTCAACCACATTAGGTCATAAGATCTTTCTGAAAGCACCATCATGGAATAATCTACACATTGTGGGATTTTGAATTGATTCATTGTTTTTGTTGCCGTTGCATCCTGACCGTCCAATAATCCACCACCAACCCTTCCACCCGGAAACTTGCCATAAATCCTGCTGTGTCTAATGTCCTAGTTGCATCTTTTGACATTGCTGACCCAATGACATGACAAATTCTTACTCTTCATCTTATGGAGAATGGAACCCATGCATACCCATTGTTGGCAGGAAAAAGTAATCAAACGGGTTTTCCGTCCCAGAATGACCCCTTTCAAAGATGTCTGTAGACCTCATTTAGGCTCTAACAATAATATTTGCATAATCCAATGGTCCCACAGGCATTTCCAAAGTCAACCTTAGAGAAAATCATATCTTTATGCATGCTTATGCCCAGTACATCTATGTTTGTGTGGATACATGTGTGATGTGTGCATGTTCTGGGACATATATACCTGTGTGCTTAGGTGCATATATAGGTGTAGGTGTGCGTGTGGGTGTATATAGGTTCATTGATGTATACAGGTTTGTATGTTTGCATGCATACGTGTGTGTACATTTGCACACATGTAAACATGTATCAGTTTAATGTGTCTGCCCACTCATGCATTGTTGAATGTGGGTGTGTTTACGTTTGTTTATCTTTTCTTTTATTTTTTGTGTGTGCATGTGCGTCTGTATGACTCTGACATCTACGATGTACACAAGAGTTTAGATAGGTACTTGAAATGAGTAAGCCTCCCCTGATGCTTGTGAACATCTTGTCTAACCTGGCTGGCATCATGCATCTTTCTTCCTAATTTGGTTTCCTCAGTTTGAGCTTCATTTAGACGAGTCTCAGGAGATATATTTGCCATTCCCTGACTTGGGTTCCTGTAAGGTTGGAACTTCAGCACATGCTTATCTTATAAATCAATGCCTGAAGATTCTTGTATGCTTGCTTTATCTGTTTTAGGACTGTGATAATAGAGTACTTGCGTTAACCTACAATGGGCTAAATCTTTGCATTCTTATCTTTTTGGCAGCGGAGCGGATGGGGGGGTTGCTTTGGTGGTCTTTCCTGCTTTGGATCTCAGAAAAGAGGAAAAAGGATCGTTCCTTCATCCCGTATCCCAGATGGAAATGTATCTATAACTCATGGAAATGGGCCTCAGGCAGCTGGTCTGCCTAACCAGGCTACGACCCTAACCCCTTCTCTTCTTGCTCCGCCATCGTCACCTGCTTCTTTCACTCACTCTGCTCTCCCTTCTACAGCTCAGTCACCTAGCTGTTTCCTGTCAATTTCTGCCAATTCTCCTGGTGGGCCATCATCAACCATGTTTGCAACTGGTCCTTACGCTCATGAAACCCAGCTAGTTTCACCCCCTGTTTTCTCAACTTTTACAACTGAACCTTCGACGGCTCCACTGACTCCTCCACCTGAACTGGCACATCTAACCACTCCCTCATCTCCAGAGGTGCCTTACGCCCGGTTCCTCTCCTCTTCCTTGGACATTAAAACTGCCAGAAAGGGGAACGGGGGACCATACATATCAGCTGGTTATGGATCTGGTAGTGATCTCCAGGCAACATATCCACTTTATCCTGGAAGTCCTTCCAGCAGTTTCATCTCACCGGCATCAGGAACTCCTAGGACAGGATTGTCTTCACCTTTTCCCGAGGGAGAGATTCCCACCCAATGGGGACCTTCATTGTCTGCTCATGAGTCTCCATATTCTAGAAGTCAGTCGTCCAAACTATTTGGTCTTAGCAACTCTACCTCTAAGAACTTCATGTTATCACCGGATTCCAGCTTCTTTTACCCTGCTACATCTGCCCAATTTTATCTGGATCAGGCCCAACAGTCATTTCCACCCTATTCCCACTGCGGAGGGAGGCTCAGTGTGTCGAGGGAAGCTGATGTTCATGGTAGTGGCGGTGGTCACAGGCATAGCAAACCTTGCAAGCAAGATGTGGAGGAAATTGAAGCATACAGAGCTTCATTTGGATTCAGTGCTGATGAGCTCATTACTACACAGAACTATGTTGAAATTTCTGATGCTGCCGATGACTCCTTTACCATGTCTCCTTTTGCAAGTAATGATAAACTTTATACAGAGTCGTGCCCAATAGTTGAGATGAAGAATATGGGTCAAAGGGCTGGAACCGTGCAGCAAGATTTGCCCAATTGCAGAAGCCCAAAATTACCATCTGATCAGGCTGTCCGTAGAGTGGATGATGCAGTGCCAGACGGTTGTGATGCGCATAAAGGTAGTTTCATACCAAGTTTAATTGCATCAATTCCAAACTTATGAGCACCCACAAACCACGCGTATGACGATCACAACTAAACAATTTCCAGAGATGTTTGCCCTTGTCGACAACTGTAACTGTGCGTAACAGAGCTTGAGCTGCTGTAATGGCCCTTTGGGGGAACATGATTATCCAGATTTTTATGCAGTTAAAAGTTGTTGCTCTTTTTCTCCTATTACTTCTTTTTTTTTCTGTGGATCCATGTTGGTGGCTGACTTTGTGTCATTTCTCAGGCCCTAAACTGCGTGGCCAGCAAGCAGAAGTTTCCACATCGAATGGCCATCGCCATGCTGTGACAGATGAGGAACTCTTCTCGAAGATGTGGGACACCAGGATTAGTAGGAGTTTTCGTGCAGGATCATCAGTTTCCGATGCAGAAGTTGATTACAGGAGATCAAAAAGCTTGAGAGGAAGCCACGGCATTCTGGCCTGGCATAGCTAGGCGTGTCTCTTGTCTTTTTTAGTTCATTCACCCCCTTGTACTTAGGTGGCAGGCTACTTTTCCTCTTTTTTCTTCCTTCTCCCTTTTATCATCCTGGGATATTTGAGGATCTGGGTGGGTTCTGTGGTCTAGAGGTGGAAGGAATTATCTAACTTAATTGTCAGTGAAGTGACATATTTCCTGCATTCCGGTGCCTCATTCCCCGTTGTGAACTCCACCTTCTAACCTTCTTGTTGATTGGCTCCAGTGAGTTCCCCATCCATCTAACCTGTGTAGCAAAATATCCCTTGTCAAGTACTTGTGCTGTGGGCAACCATGTCAGGATTTCGCTGCAAGAATGGTGAAACCAAAAGATTGCCTGCTCTCTCGCGCTCTCTCTTTTCTCCCTCTTTGTAATATTCTCTGTATCAAACTCTCTTCGGGTGGAGGTATGTTTGAACTCTCCTAATGGGGGAAGAAATGTTCCTCACTTTGCTCCCCACCTCCCTCCCCTTCTTCCTGCTGACATAGACCAATGGGACGACCGTCCAGCCGACAGGGTAGAAGAGAAAGATTTAGTGTATTTTTGTATTACACTTTTAAGTGCAATATGACTAGATAATAGTCCATGTGGCATCCAAAAATTGAGTTGTCACTTTATCACTCCTCATGTGAGGGGTGCGACATAAGTTATTGTCTAATCATATTATACTTAAAATGCACTAAGTCTTTCTCCAGAGTAGAAATGTCTATGTATCATTCAGATGGGTGGCTTTCGGGAGAAACGCTGGCGTGTTCATCTCCACGGCCGGTGTGTACTAAGTATTTCTCTTTCGTTCAGATGTGCCGGAGGAGGAAGAGAAATGACGCACTACCGTTCATAACCTTTATGATGAGCATTGCAAATGACTTCGTTATGCACCTGTTGATTGGTTAACACCTGGGTTTGTTGCATATCCCCCCCTCTTACGATGGAAATTGCATGGCAATCCATCATGCTTTTGCATTTGTTTATATGCGCCATGTGCAAAGTTTGTTTTTCAAAATCAACATTTTTCTAGCGTTATTATATGCGATGAGAATTGAAAAACCTATTGTAGTCTTGTAAAAGCTTTAAGATGTCTCTACTTTGATCCTGGGCAAGTCTTCTTGGCGTTGCGTCAGAAGTTTTCAACGATTTGGATTTTTCTCGGGATAATGGCATATGTACCCCCCCAAAGATCTTATGCACTTTACTTTATAAGATATTCTTCATACTGTCATGCATCATCTCTGTAATAAAACCATATTTCATGTTGTCATCGCGCATTAACCTCGATCATATCTAGGTATATATGTAATGATCTTTTAATTCTAGATACACTTCTAGTTCTAGTTAAAAGTTTATACTTTTAATCTTCTTTAACAAGTCAGTGTCTATATATGATTCAGCTTCACATAGGAGTTCGAGCAGACAAACTAAAGTTTTTTTTTTTTTAGTCTAGTGTTCAGTTTTTTTTTTTTTTTCATTTTATTGGGCAACATGACAATATCGCGTAGCAGAATTCGTTCTATACCCCCCACATAGTTGGATCCATACGAGGCCATCGAATCTCCATGGGCGAAAGCAGAATAATCTAACCGAATCCGATCTTATTTATGACCTCTCATCTGCAAAAATATTAGTAAGGCTGAGGAATATCTAATGGGTCGAACAAAATAAATTCTTAATTCCTTAAAAAATAATAAAATATTTGGTTTTTTTACATGTATACAAGTTTTACTTTTTTGTATGTATATTGCTAATCTACATCAATTATTTAAAATCTCTCTAATCCATCGTAATGGTTACAGTTATATGTTTTTATAGGGGATGTGCAAAAAAATGAAAAAAAATATTACAAATATACCCTTGTAAGTGTATAATCGCAATCATTACAGTTGATCAAGAATATTTTAGACAATTAATGTAGATCAAAGACGTACATGCAAAAGACAAAGTTTGCAAGGATATACATGTAAAAGCTGCAACTTTATATTATTCTTGCAAACCAGTATCACCCCGTTTCAAGTATTACCACAAACATATTACATGAAGACTAGTTCATCCAATAATACCGCACCTAGGATTTCTGCAATTCTAAGCCATAGCACCTGACATTCTTAATTGTGTAATACACAACCAAAGGACCACCACCCCCCCTCAGGGGAAGATCACAGGGAAGAGAGAGAGATCAAATCAAACACAAGGACAACAGGGGATGCAAGGTTTATAACATAAGATCAACTTACCAGTTGCCAATACACTAGTAGGCGTGGATGAGTGGAGAGAGATGGCCACAGGGCCATTAAAGTGTCATCTTACATAGATGATCACACCTAATGACGACAAGTTCAAACTCTACGATTTCCAAGGTCCCTGACCGAGTAAAAAAAGCGTTGCAGCATGGCAGGGAGACATGGGGACTCGAGAGAGGGGTAGACTTATTGGAACCTTTTGCACCCTTCGAATTCAAGTCTCCACTTAGCCAATAGTCAGCCATTGGTTAAAGTGACCACCTACGGCAATACATAAACGATCAAATCAATGTACAATAACCAAAATATTCTAGGGAAATACATGTCTCCAATCCAGATGGGCGGCAAACCCTGACTAGCTTCGCCATCTCTAAACACAAGACTCAGGATTCCGCACCTCCTAAGGTTGCAGACTACCTGGACCCAGTAACTTACTAGGGCGACTCCTATCCAGACGAGAGTCTAGCATTTTCCAATGTTCTAACAACCTCCAATTCACATGTTCTCCGAGAAAAACCTTGAACAAAAATGGGAATTCCAGATTTCATCTTCTCCCATTCAGAAGAGCAAGTGAACTGCCCCAGCTATTAATCACCCGGAGGAGAAACTCGAAATTTCATCATGGCAATTAAGCGCCAACCGTCCATAGACAAGGAAACCCCCATCCATCGGCACCTCTACCTGTGTGTGTGTTACAAAATCACCCCACACAATAGTCATGCAAGTTACAAATCACCTTTCTAATAATAGTTAAATTTGTGGGCATGGCCGTAACCCAGAGCAGCGAGCTAGTTGGTACTTTATTGGAAAAGCAAGCAATGATGGGTAGATCAGGAAAAAGAACTTCCAAACAGACTTCAATGATGAACAGGAAGGTGAAGACTTTGTATTTGCCATAAAACACACAATAGCAATAATTCCTTAAAATAACTTTCTAAGACTACAGAGAGTGAGAGAGAGGGGGGGAGAACTACCAACTGCGAAGAAGAGGACCCTACAAAAACTCCTCGCAATCAAAGGGATTCCCATTCCCCCACCTCACTTGAGGGGAATGAACCGTGAAGAGTGGGTGGCTCCAATACCAGGCCTTCCGTGCTTCACGGGCTTGTACGAAATGGAGAACTCCGCCAAATAGTGACCAATCATTTCGGGCTGCCAACATGATCGGCAAAAGATACACATTAATGAACAATCTAAGCAAGCAGAACATGAGGGGTTTTCATTTAATAATTACGAAATTAGGAATAATATGGTCACTAAAGAAAGATAAATACATATATTTCCAAGATCAGAAACACAAAAAGGAAGAACAACCAATGTGTAATCTTGTGCCATTGTATCTGGTTTTATTTACATCTTGGGACTCCGATTAGACGACAAAGATGATGGCAATTTGAAAGACCAAGCCCTCTCTCTCCAGTTTAGTGAGCAACAGACAGAATTCAAAAGCCTTATCACTTGGTGTCATCCCATCTGATTCACCTAATCTGAGCTCTCATGATTCTCTTGCAATCAAGCCCTCTCCTCGTGTGAGGAAAAAATGATTTTTCTTGTCTTAATTTTGACTTTTTAGGATTGTCATTTTCCCCTTTTTATATACTCAAATGAAAAACCTATACTACAGTAACTCATATGCGCCATCGTCAACCGTGATCGACATCACGACCTGACTGACATTGACACTGTTCTATCCTATCACCCCCATCTCTAAAAAATGAACTGCACATCTCCATCAGTTGGTCGTGATGATGGTTGCGATGACCGACTGTTCTACCATATTATCCTGACGAAAGTAGTTGAGTATGTAGAAACAGAAGACTGGCTAACGAACAGCATGCACAATGCTGAGGATGATAACTATATTGCAATCTCAGAACAGTCGGAGAAATTTGTAATCTGCTTGATATGTCCCAATGGTACACATTAATGTTCTCTCATTGCCCTGCCCCAAGTGTCGATCTTCCTCTTCCCCACTCAGAACTCTTCATAACAATGATATAGGTGCATTGACTTTATTAAATTCTTGAAATAAATCAAACCATTTTCCTTAAGGATACAACTGATTGGACAGCTACCGCTTTCATATTGAATGAAAATGATATATGACACTGGTACAATACCTTGATCTCAACCTGGTTGAAGGTTTTGCCATTGTACACACCAATGATGCTTCCTATCATTTCAGGGACAATGATCATATTGCGAAGATGGGTCCTTACTGGTTCAGGCTTCTCACCTGGAGGAGCATCACGCTTCTGCTCAACCGACATATGGAAAAAAGTGAGTACCAAAATGACAAATAACAGTTTGATTTCATGTTCTAGTAGTAAGCAATGAAACCAGATGAAAAAAGAACATATTACAGGATATTCCATGCAAATAAATTCATGTCACTTTTTAAATAACATCAACAACAGACAGCATCAAAGTTGGAACATGAGCATCAGGAAAACTGCCACAAGGAAGTGTCCACATCCCCTGCTATTATGAAAGAAAACAAAAGATGATTCATTTGCAAAAAGGAATGGAATAGAAAAAGAATTTTAGGGTCAAGCCAAATATCTAATTCAAGAGCATGAATTTGATATTTGAATGTTACCACTTTAAGCAGTTATAAATATACAACAAATTAGCTTCTAAAACATAAGACATTTGAATGTAGCAAATGGCATTCAAGAACAGTCAGTAATCACGTGCATCCACTGACTGAAGAGTGAAGAAATTATATGCAGTAGCATTCAGATTTTGACCTGATAACCAAAATTTTCAGAGACTCTTTCAGTAACCACTGGAAAGAGCACATGACAATCAAATTTATACTGTCATGCCTCATAATCTGGCAAGTGGATGAGAAGTATTTCCATCAAGCCATGGACCTTCCGAAACAGGAAAAAGATTGGTGCCTGCACACACAGGCACCTGCAGGTGTGCCCACCCTCACAACAGGGCAGGCCCTGCAGCCAGGTGCACCTTCCACATGGCTGTGGGGCCCGTCCTTCTGTGAGGGCGGGCAAATCTGCAGGTGTCCATGCGTGTGGACACCAAGTACTACTCTTTGATACATATCAAGTTGGTGAAGAAAGTCTACATTTCCTACAATGTTTGATCTAACTTGGACAAAAAAAGCTCCCGTTTCCAACTCCTGAAACTTATCAAATAAAAGTTTCCAAAACTGGAAAGCCATCAAAACAATCTTGAACAACTCAATTCCACAAGCCATGGACCTTTTGATACATATAAAGTTGGTTAAGAAAGTCTAGATTTCTTTCAATGATTGAACTATTTTCAGAAAGCTGGACAAAAAAAGCACTCCCATTTTCAACTCCTGCAACTTATCAAAATAAAAGTTTCCAACACTGGAAAGCCATCAGAACAATATTGAACAACTCAATTCCACAGAGGCTGGCTCTAGGCCTGGCACAAGCTGGATGCTTCACCGTCAAGATGGAACCTGGTTAGCCCCAAGTACTAGTAATACTGAAATCAGGGCCAGGCCTGAGCACAAATACCATTGAAGTAATACATGATGCACCTGTCAACAGTACAGCTAAATTGCTTTTTTTGGAAAAAAAAACTTTTGCCATGTCAACAACCAGGCAAGCTACTTTCAAAAAAAAAAAACTACCAGGAAAAGCTACA
Source organism: Colocasia esculenta (assembly GCA_014218235.1). Lineage (NCBI taxonomy): Eukaryota > Viridiplantae > Streptophyta > Magnoliopsida > Alismatales > Araceae > Colocasia > Colocasia esculenta. The sequence goes on along the minus strand of CM024764.1, from coordinate 1,223,119 downwards.
TATCCCTATGGTGTGTTGATGACCAATATATCTATCATCTATGTATGCCATAAAAAGCCTAAAAGTAAAAGTTGTCTGTCTATTACATGGGGTGTATGATCTTCATGATATTTTACCTTTTTGAGCCATCTAATTGCCACTGGATGACATGAATGTGTGCCTTGAATGAGGCTCAAATGCCCATTAAGCAGGTTGTTTTGTAATCATGCATATATGATTGGCATTTCCACAATTATGCATGTAAGCGGGTTACAACTATCCCATCTTTTGGGGAAAAAATCACAGTGCAAGGATAGTTGGGAGGAAAAAACACAGTTTTCTTGACACAGTTTGCATCAAGCATGAGCTATTTGAAATAGTGAGTCCGATCAAGCACACATTGCCGATAAGAGAAATGAAGATCATGTACACTTTGATTCATCTCCTTAATTCTTCACTCTATTTATTGATTTAATCTCAATGCGGCCATTATTCTTTTCAATAAAATCTGTAAACAGATATCATGAAGCTACTTAAGAATCTTAATTTTTTTTTTGAAAGTGGGTAGTACCATATAATATATATATTTATGATTAACGAAAGAGGAAATAGAATCTACAAGTATAGGTGAAACACACCAAAAAACAACACCCCACCACATATACAAGGAGATCCACACTAACTCCCCCAAAAAAACCAAAAAGGGAAGAAGTAGATGAATCAACTTAAGAATCTTAATGCTACTTAAGATTCTAACGTTATCCAATGTCCAAAGCCATGACACATCTCGTACATTGTACTTACAACTTACAAGGAGATTTAAGCAGCAGCATGGAAAAGGGAAAAATTAAGAGAACAAAGCCAATGAGAAAATGCTTGAGATAGTCTTTTAAGGCAAATGACCCGTTAAGGAACCAATTCATAAAACAGTGAGCAAGAGCAAGACAAGATCCACTAAGTGAAACGTGATCCGGGATAAAGAGGATACACATGTTATCCATTCCAAACTTCAAGATTTAAAGTTTAGTGTTTGAAAGATGAAGAACATAAGCTGCCGTCAGGCCCATAACCTTGAAGCTACTTTAGAATAGAGAAGCTAGGGAAATTTTCTGATAACAATAACCCCATTGAATTAAGAGGAAGCTCAATAAGATGACAAAAGTTATGGTCCCGACTACTGAGTTATTTAGGGAGGTCATATTGATAGATCAGTATCACCTAACAATAGAATGCTATGATGGATTTGGAACACAAACGATCGGTAGCACCTATCTTAACAAGGTGACACAGCAAGCCAGACCCGTACAAAACCAAGTAGGCCTCTAGACAAGCACAACTTGCAATCTACATACTGGTAAAACACACGACATTAAAAAAAAAAACAACAGTACAGAGTCAAAATGCTCCTAAAAAAAAAAGAGTAGAGGTGACTAGTTTCAGACATATTCAGGCATATAGTATCAGTATGAAACAACATATTTTAGCAGATAGCAGATGGCAGTTAACAGGGTAGCAAGAATAAATAGGAGGAAAAGCAATGGCATACCGCCTTGCGGAGCTTCTTGATGAGGGCCATGGGTTTCCTCTTGAGACCCCTTTGGAACCTAAATTCCATCCAATTATCAAAATCAACACATAACATAGCATAAATAAAACACGGGAACAGGATCAAACGAAGAAAATATATTTCTTCAGCAAATAACAGAAAACAAGAACAAAGTTAACAATTCTGGGTGGGCGGCCAAGGAGTTGAAACCTTCTACGGGCGCGAGCATGGAAGAGCTTAACGAGGTCGTCGGTGCCCATGTCGAGGAGCTGGTCAAGGTCGACCCCGCGGAAGGAGAACTTCCTGAACGTCCTTTTCTTGGGCTGCCCCGCCGCTCCCCCGACATCGACGTCCACATCCGCCTATAGTCATCGAATAACAAACAGCATATAGGCACGCACAGACACCGGCCGCCGCACCGCCACCATCAACATTACCGTGTCAAAACAATGAGACAAAGGAGGAGCAAATGGTTAGCCAGCCAGAGGATACATATCGAAATGATGTGAAGACAGCGGTTGGCAGGGAAGAGAGAGAGAGAGAGAGAGAGAGAGGGAAGCGCCATGCTTAGTTTACCATGGTGATCTCAGAAGAAGAAGAAGACGGCGGCGGCGAAATCTACGGCTCCTCTGAAATCCTCTTCCCTGTCACCTGGAATCGCGAAGGTAGGGTTTTTGATCGCCTCGCCGATTCCCTACGACGGCGGCGTGTTTGTTTATAATTATAATAATAGGAAAAGTAGGCAGGACGGAAGGTTGGGTTTCTTGCATATACACCACTATAGGATTTAAAATTGGATATCTATTACTTCTATAATTGCATATGCGCCTATGTGCAAAAAGATCACTCCTTTTTAGGGGTGTAAACGAGCCGATACGTTCGGCGAGTAACTCGACACTCGGCTCGATAAAAATTCGACTCAACTCGTTTATTATATAAATGAGTCGAGTTTGAACAAAAAAAAAAGCTCGGTTCATAAACGAGCCGAGTCTGAACACATGTGAGCTCGGCTCGATTATACTCGCGAACAACTCGTTTAAGTATTCGTTAAGAACTCGATTAAATACTCGTTAAGAATTTAGTAAATACTCGTTAATTTTTTATTTAAATATTTTTTATTCAAATAAGTGTTAATTTGTTATTTTTATAGAGTTGTTATTAAAGTATGTAATGTTTATGAGGATTTAAATATAAAAGATTAAATATTAGAGGATATATGCATTAATCATATAAATGAAGTATACATAGATAATTTGATTTTAATAAAATTAATAGAAATAAGGGCATATGTATAAAATGGGGTTTTTGAAGGTTGGAAGGCACCGGGCTCTTCATCTTCTTCCTCCGGACCTGCCTGCGCAGGTGGGAGTCCGTGGGACTCGGCAAAGCTCTGCAGCAAAGGGGACTCGACAGAGCTCCTCTGACAATGCCGGACGGAGTTCACGACGGCGGCGATGGTGGCCTTGGAGCTTCCCTCCCCGCCACTTCCATCTGTTCTGGCCAGGCTTCCACACGGCGAGGCCTCCAGGATAGGACGCCACCACGCAGCAGCCATGCGCTGCAGCGGCGTCGGAAGGGCAGAGGTACAAGGTTGTGAACAGGTCTTCACGTCTCTCCAGTCTTGAGTACAGTGGTGGGCGGTCGACGCGGGGCGGGGCCGCCGCGGTGGTGCCCGACGCCGCTGCTTCCCGGCGATGAGAGATGCAGCGACGGCGGCGATCCCTGGCTCCCCACTGCTTCCCGGCGATGAGAGATGCCACCGCGGTGCCCGCGGTGGCGTTCTTCGACATCCGGCCACGCACCCCCCGCTCCAAAGCGGCTCACACACGGCCAGATCATCCCTCCCAAAGTGCCTTGTTTAGTCCCATATCGGCTGGGACAAGTGTTGGCAGGGTTTCCTATAAACAACCCCCTTCACCTCTTGTCTTCCTCGCCATTTCTACCTTCACATATTAATAAAAAAACCCTCTTGGCTGTCGAGTGAGAGCCTCGTTTAAATGGTAAAAAAAATATAATTCATTTAAATATTTAATTTGATCTACTTCTTTGTCGAAGAGACTAGCTCTGATACCACTTGTTGCCCAGTTGATGAGCTCAGAGGGGGGGTGAATGGGTTTTTTAAAAATAATTGATTAGTACCTGTAAATCAAAAACATTCACACAACAATGTTCTTCGATAGAGGTTAGTAGCTGTTAGTTCGAAAGGCAATCACACAAGGAAAACAATCACACAACACAAGAATTATCCTGGTTCGGACTTCCTCTCCTTAGGAGTCCTACGTCCAGTCCCTGAGCAACAACTCAGGATTCCACTAACTAGGGTACAGTCCCCCTATGGACACAACAAACACCCAGCTCAGCTGGTCTTCCTTCACACGAAGGGAAGTACACCACCCTAGATACCCCACCAGGTCTTCTTTCACACCGAAGGGAATACTACACCCTGGCTCCCACCAGGTCTTCCTTCACACCGAAGGGAATACTACACCCTCGCTCCCACCAGGTCTTCCTTCACACCGAAGGGAAACAATACAAACGGAATAAAAAGAATTTCAGCCCCTAGATCAAGCTTCACCAAGCTAAGATCTGAAGCAAGCAGTACTGAGAGCAGAAGAAATAAATAAGAGGCTCTCTCAGGACTGCACAAGCTAAGATCTGAAGCAAGCAGTACTGACAGGCAAGTCATTACGAGCTTTAAAGAAATCGTTATGATGACTTATAGAATCGTTACAGGATCGACTTGTTTGAAACAACATGACTTTCTAGTCTTACAAGGAAATCGTTAAAACACTTATGAAATCGTTGTGACTTTCAACAGAAGTCGATGTGGACTTAGAGAAATGCACTTACCTGGCATATTGACAGAAGTATTTAGTACTTACCATATGTGCTTGATTTTCCTTGTTTATTTCCTGTGCTTAAGACTTATAGAATGCATGTTAGAAAACTTTGATATTGTTTTGTTAATCACCAAAATAAATATGTAATTAATTATAATTACATGGGAATGATCTCATCATCTGTTTCGGGGTACAAAAACCTTCGTTTCGCACTCTGAAATTGTGATTCTAGCCGACGATCTCCCCGATTTCAAGGTTTTCTAATAATAACGACTCCCTTGATTACGCGAATCGCTGGCGGAGCCCACACACGGAGCCGGCCTGTCACGGCGATCAGAAGTTGTGTTCAACTCTTCGCGAGATCTCCCCCCAAGGTCGTTGATATGGGTGCTCGAACATCGCCGATATAGTCACCCCCTCTACTTTATTCCCACCCCTTCAGCCAAAGAACTGTGCATAACTTTCTGCCCGGACATCGGAATCGCTAATGTGACCACAATTCGGAATCGGCACTACAAGACGGTCGATAGGGCGCTGGTTTCGCGGAATTTCGTTCCGGTGCTGAAATTCCGGCCTTGAGCGTGCGTTGTAGTACACCGACACCCGTACCCTTCGATCGGACGCAGATATCTGTTCGCCCGGGAGTCGGAACCACCCGCGAGGCCCCAATTCGGAATCGGCACTTCGACGCAGTCGGTAAAAGGTCGCATTTGGAGATTTTCGGTCCGGCACAAAATTCCTCTCGGGGAGCGTGGTCGCGGGCCGTCGATGCGATCGCATACGGACATCTCTTCGCTCAAACGAGCATAACTTTCTACTCGGTTATCGGAATTGTTTATAAGACCACAATTCGGAATCGGCACTCAGAGACGCCCGACACCTTCTTATTTCCTAGGGCGATAAGACGTCGTTTCGGGGTCCAAAAACCTTCGTTTCGCACTCCGAAATTGTGATTCTAGCCGACGATCTCCCTGATTTCAAGGTTTTCTAATAGTAACGACTCCCTCGATTACGCGAATCGCTGGCGGAGCCCACACACGGAGCCGGCCTATCACGGAGATCGGAAGTCGTGTTCAACTCTTTGCGAGATCTCATCCCGAGGTCGTTGATATGGGTGCTCAAACATCGCCGATATAGTCACCCCCTCTAGTTTATTCCCACCCCTTAAGCCAAAGAACTGTGCATAATTTTACGCCCGGGCATCGGAATCGCTAATGTAACCATAATTCTGAATCGGCACTCCGAGACGGTCGATAGGGCGGTGGTTTCGCAGAATTCCGTTCCGGGGCCGAAATTCCGCCCCGGAGTACACCGACAGTCGTACCCTTCAATCAGACGCAGATATCTGTTCGCCCGGGGGTCGGAACCACCCGCGAGGCCCCAATTCGGAATCGGCACTTCGACCCGGTCGGTAAAAGGTCGCATTCGGAGATTTCCGGTCCGGCGCAAAATTCCTCTCCGGGAGCGTGGTCGCGGGCCGTCGATGCGATCGCATACGGACACATCTTCGCTCAAACGGGCATAACTTTCTACTCGGTTATCGGAATTACTTATAAGACCACAATTCGGAATCGGCACTCAGAGACGCCCGAAGCTCTCTTATTTCTTAGGGTGATAAGACGTCGTTTCGGGGTCCAAAAATCTTTGTTTCACACTCCAAAATTGTGATTCTAGCCGACGATCTCCCTGATTTCAAGGTTTTCTAATAGTAGAGACTCCCTCAATTACGTGAATCGCTGGTGGAGCCCACATACGAAGCCAGCCTGTCACGGCGATCGGAAGTCGTGATCAACTCTTCGCGAGATCTCATCCCGAGGTCGTTGATATGGGTGCTCGAACATCGCCGATATAGTCACCCCCTCTAGTTTATTCCCATCCCTTCAGCCAAAGAACTGTGCATAACTTTCCGCCCGGGCATCGAAATCGCTAATGAGACCACAATTCGGAATCGGCACTCTGAGACGGTCGATAGGGCACTAGTTTCGCGGAATTCCGTTCCAGCGCCGAAATTTCGCCCCGGAGCGTACGTTATAGTACACCGACAACCATACCCTTCGATTGGACGCAGATATCTGTTCGCCCGGGGATCAGAACCACCCGCGAGGCCCCAATTCGGAATCGGCACTTCAACCCGGTCGGTAAAAGGTCACATTCGGAGATTTCCAGTATGGCGCAAAATTCTTCTCTGGGAGCCTGGTCGCGGGCCGTCGATGCGATCGCATACGAACACCTCTTCGCTCAAACGGGCATAACTTTCTACTCGGTTATCGGAATTGCTTATAAGACCACAATTCGGAATCGGCATTCAGAGACGTCCGATGCTCTCTTATTTCCTTGGGCGATAAGATGTCGTTTCAGGGTCCAAAAACCATCGTTTCGCACTCCGAAATTGTGATTCTAGCCGACGATCTCTCTGATTTTAAGGTTTTCTAATAGTAGAGACTCCCTCGATTACGCGAATTGCTGGCGGATCCCACACACGGAGCCGGCCTGTCACGGAGATCGGACGTCGTGTTCAACTCTTCACGAGATCTCGTCCCGAGGTCGTTGATATGGGTGCTCGAACATCGCCGATATAGTCACCCCCTCTAGTTTATTCCCACTCCTTCAGCCAAAGAACTGTGCATAAATTTCTGCCCGGGCATCGGAATCGCTAATGTGACCACAATTCGGAATCGGCACTCCGAGACGGTCGATAGGGCGCTAGTTTCGAAGAATTCCGTTCCGGGGACAAAATTCCGAACCGGAGCGTGCGTTATAGTACACCGACAACCGTACCCTTCGATCGGACGCAGATATCTGTTCGCTTGGGGGTCGGAACCACCCGCGAGGCCCCAATTCGAAATCGGCACTTCGACCCGGTCGGTAAAAGGTCGCATTCGGAGATTTCCGGTCCGGCGCAAAATTCCTCTCCAGGAGCGTGGTTACGGGCCGTCGATGCGATCGCATACGAACACCTCTTCGCTCAAACGGGCATAACTTTCTACTCGGTTATCGGAATTGCTTATAAGACCACAATTCGGAATCGGCACTCAGAGACGCCCGACACCTTCTTATTTCCTAGGGCGATAAGACGTCGTTTCGGGGTCCAAAAACCTTCGTTTCGCACTCCGAAATTGTGATTCTAGCCGACGATCTCCCTGATTTCAAGGTTTTCTAATAGTACAGACTCCCTCGATTACACGAATCGCTGGCGGAGCCCACACACGGAGCCGGCCTGTCACGGCGATCGAAAGTCATGTTCAACTCTTCACGAGATCTCGTCCCGAGGTCGTTGATAAGGGTGCTCGAACATCGCCAATATAGTCACCACCTCTAGTTTATTCCCACCCCTCCATCCAAAGAACTGTGCATAACTTTCCGCCCGGGCATCGGAATCTCTAATGTGACCACAATTCGGAATCGGCACTCCGAGACGGTCGATAGGGCTCTGGTTTCACGGAATTCTGTTCCGGCGTCGAAATTCCGCCCCGGAGCGTGCGTTATAGTACACCGACAACCGTACCCTTCGATCGGACGCAGATATCCGTTCGCCCGGGGGTCGGAACCACCAGCGAGGCCCTAATTCGGAATCGGCACTTCAACTCGGTCGGTAAAAGGACGCATTTAGAGGTTTTCGGTCCGGCGTAAATTTCCTCCCCCGGAGCGTGGTCGCGGGCCGTCGATGCGATCGCATACGGACACCTCTTCGCTCAAACGGGCATAACTTTCTACTCGGTTATCGGAATTTCTTGTAAGACCACAATTCGGAATCGGCACTCAGAGACGCCCGATGCCCTCTTATTTCCTAGGGCAATAAGACGTCGTTTCGGGGTCCAAAAACCTTCGTTTCGCACTCCGAAATTGTGATTCTAGCCGACGATCTCTCTGATTTCAAGGTTTTCTAATAGTATAGACTCCCTCGATTACACGAATCGCTGGCGGAGCCCACACACGGAGCCGACCTGTCACGGCGATCGGAGTCGTGTTCAACTCTTCGCGAGATCTTGTCCCGAGGTCGTTGATATGTTTGTTTGAACTCGGATTCGAACTCAGTCTGAGCTCGCTTATGTAAACGAGTTGTTCGACGAGCTGAGTTCGAGTTTAGAAAATTTGTAACGAGCCGAGTTCGAGCATCGGTTGAAGAAGCTCGGCGAGTTTCGAGCCGAGTTCGAGCTCGACAAATATAAACGAGTTCGAATTCGAACAGAGCATAACTCGGCTCGACTCGGATCGTTTACACCCTTACTCCTTTTCCTTCTAACTAAAAGACACTTCTTAATGGCTACGGAAACCGGGGAATTGCCCATCTGTTATAGGGATGTCAATGGGCCGGGCCTGGACTGGGCCCGTGCTGGCCCGGGCCCAACCCGGTCTTTGATCGTTCGGCCCAAGTCCAGCCCGGCCCGGGACGAGGCCCGATTTTTTTAAGCTCGGCCCGGCCCAAAAAAATAAGATAAGGCCCGGCCCAAGCCCGGCCCAGCCTGGTTTTTTTTTTTTTAAATATTTTTACTATTTTTATTTATTGTTATAATAAATTTAGTGTTCATTTAATCAAAATAGTAGAAAATGAACATTAGACTAATCTAGATAAACTTATTTCTAGTTGTTACAAATATAAAATAAATGTTAAGTCATTAAATATAGTTTCACAACATAATTTTCAATCTAAAATTTTAGAATATTAGAATTATTACCATGTTACTGGCCCAATTTTACTCCGGGCCGGGCCGGGCCGGGCTCAAAATTAAAAAAATATTAAAACATCCGGCCCAAGTCCGTATAAAACCGGGCCGGGCCACCGGCCTTCGGGCCGGCCCGGCCCAATTGACATCCCTAATCTGTTACCGATGATAAATGTGTACAAAAGTCATGAATTCTTTGGCAGTAGCTTATATTACATATTTTGTTGATAAGAAATACTAATTATATATTTGAATAAGTAGTGTGTGTCAGTAACAATATTTATGTTTTCGTTGCGTCGAAAGTTATTTGTCACTGTTAGTGTTAAACTAACGAACGGTGATAAATAACTTCAACCTACAAAAATCATGACAAATAATTTCAACCGACAAAAATTATGTTTTCGACTTAGTTGATTTTTTGTCGTCTTTTTAATATTATGGGTGATAAATAATTAAATAAAGACAAATAATTTTTATATTGAAAATATAAATTTACATAAAAAAGGGGGGGAAGTGGTCGGACCTACACATTGCATGTGTGACCAATGATATTTTACTACCGGACAATAAGTAAGCATTTTGAAGTGGCCAATATAAATGATAATATAATTTTCCTGTGGTTATAATAAAAGAATGTCCCCCTCCGTAGGTGGGTTGGAAATCAAATGAGGCGGGGAGGGGTCTCGAGTTCCAACTCGAGTTGGGAGGGTGATCGCTTGTGGCCTTGGCCACTAGACTATCAACAACAACAAAAAGGAAAAGAGAAATGTTTCATGCACGTCTCGACGCGCCAGGGCGGGCCCCGATCGACCGGGGCGCTCCATGTGGGCGCGCTCTGGCGCGTCGGACGTGTCCGACGTGTACAAAATATTTCTTAAAAGAAAAAAAGTTGATAAGAGAAAACCAAATCACACATATGCATACTACTCGTTTAATATTTTTAAAAAGACAAATATAAATGTTTGTGTCTGAGTCGAGCTGAATTACTTGGCCCCAAGTACATGGGCAGAGCCCCACCAACACAAAATCCTTCTCTTCTTTTAAAAGTATTCGTAAAGATTAGTGCCTTGTCAAAGTGGGCGGGTGGCATGAGACAGATGGGAAACTTACACATGTGGAGGCCTCACATCCATCTATGTTGAACGCGTACTAATGAAGGTAATAAAAATGATGTAGATTATCTTTCAAATAATTTTATTGGTTAAAAATCTAACAAAATTTTCTCTTTCTCTTCGGCCAATAGAATTATTGAGAAGGCACTTCACATCATTTTTATTACCCTCTTTGGATGGTACTAAGTATTTCTCTTCTCTAAAACTATATATTGATACACCAGGATTGATACTTTAGATAAAGTTGGTAATGTGAACCCCTCGACTATCAAACTATGATAGGTTGACCCAGATGGATGGAAGGCCAAAACCTATAACAACTAAGCTGTATCAATTGCATGTATTATGTGCCTGACCAACCGACAAATAGTCACTACTTTAGTGGCTGTGCGGCAAAATTTAATCTTCTCTGCTCTACCTTGGGACTCATACATGATATTTTTCAATGAGAGGGGTGTCGACTTACATGTCACATGAATTCTGTGGAAGCAGAGAAAATTGAGGAAGAATGTAAATGCTAGGGCTGCAAACAGGTCGGTTCGGAATCGGAAACACAGATTTCGATTCCGATTCTGATAATCGAAATATGGTTCCGATTCTAATAAAATCAGAATGGTTAATTCCGATTCTGATAACATTACCGGAACCAAAATTTCGATAAACTAAGATGTTTACTATAATTTTACCTTTTGAGTTTATGATAATTTATCAGAATAACTGATACGATACCGATTCTGATTATTTTTCAATTCCGATTCCGATAGTTTATCGGAATATCCGATACTGATTCCGATATGTTATCGGTATCATTTTTCGATTCCGAAACTGATAAATTTTATCGGAATAGGGTCAGAATATCGGGTTCCGTTTATACCCCTAGCAAATGCACACTGATTTAATGGAGCAACCCTCTCTCAAAGTTTTAGCATTGGAGAGAAGCTCGGATCCAAGAGGCATTTCAAGAAGCTCTCTATCTGCATATACTAGTATTGGGAGAACCCCCCAATAAGAGAAAAAAAAAAGGTGAATCCAAGAAAAAGAGGGCAGCCCAAAAGAACAATCACGCTCGTCCTGCTAGACTCTTGAAATGAACAACTCCATCTCCATTGAAGCTCAAAAGCTAGCCTTGAGAGATCCCAAAGAGAGAGAAAAAAAAACACACATTTAAGGGTGGTCCGATGGTCATGAGTTTCTGCCCCATGGGAAATGGGAAACGCTAGCCAATTGGGTTAAATTTTCTTTTGTGATATTATTTATTATTAAATATATTTAATATATATTCAATTCGTTTAATTTTTCAATAGAGAATCGAACTGAACCGTGTGAGACTCTTCAACCCGAACCGAACTGGTCGGTTCGGTTCAATTTTTCAAGTTGAACTGTTTAATGAACACCCCTATTGTCCACACTTGTGTACACTAGGGCGTTGTTCTTGTGGAAAAGTCTCTCTCTCTCTCTCTCTCTCTCCCCCCGGTTCTTCATGTGTTAAGTACTGCTGAGTGCATTGACGAGTAGTAAAGAAACTGAGATGTGACCTGCAGAGTCTTTTTTTTTATATAATAAATTAAAGAAAGACTGAAGTCCATAAGGCATCCACACCTTGATTGAAGAGTGGCTATCCCAAGAGGTCTATTAACACCCCCCCACTTGCCCCTCAAAACTTCTGTATCCCTTCGTTAGAGGTCAGGCACCTTGAGGAGCCACAAATCTATTCGTTGCACATTCATATGTACAACAAACGTGATGCAGATTGTTTTAACTTTCCTGTGAAAAGAGACAGATGAGAGGCATATTTATTTCTCTGTCTTGTGGCCTTTCTGCAGAACGATCCCACGGAGATTAATAACGTCACATGATACTTACTATATAACCTAAATGTGTAAGAACATTTGAGGGGTAGATACGCAGTTCATGTGATTGATCTATATGAATATATCTTGTCTCTTGTTCTATCACTTTATGTAGACCAATCATATAGGAATGTATCTGCCACCTAAGTTTGCAACAAGTACTACTCGGAAATTAAAAAAGTGAAAAAATCATGAATATATAAAATGCACTATTAAAGGGATCTTCCACGACATGCACCCAAAAACCAAGAAACAATTGGTGTCATAAGCTTGCCAGAATTCTTTCGACAGCGTCCAAGCAAATCTAATGAAACCCTTCAAGATCGCAAATTCAAGACAAATCTTGCACATCGACCATTCATCAAATTTCAACACCAAGGGACAAACTTGGTTACATGCTATAAGCCTATACCAATGTTATTACACACAGCATGTTAGAAATTGTTACCATTGTGATGCGTGCAGGATAGACATTTACATTACATGCTCGGTGCAAGCATGCAAAAAATCCACGACTCCACATTGCCCACAAACGGTAGGCCTGCAGACGAGAGCTAGAGGCTATACAACTGTCCTTTTAAAACCCGATGCTCGTCAAGTTAGACTACATCGTGTAAAGGCAACATTCAATACTCTCTCCCCTGTAGAATCTTCCCAAGCTGATTATACAAAAGTAGTTGTTCCTCGAAGGTAAGATTTCTTAATATCTGCAATACGAGCAAAGTGATGATGGCAACAGAAAATGTGGACGTAGCAACACGTTAAGAAGAAATAAAAAAAAGCTGGACATGTACCTGATCCAAGATCGTCCCGACCGATAAGTTATCAGGAATGATAAATGATTGGTGGTAGATGTAGGCAAACACAGCCATCACCATCTATGGCATGGTAAGCAAAAAGACAGAAATGACAGGTCATAAGATACGAGGAATACTGACCTCAACTATCAGGTATTCTCTAGAAAAAAAATAATTATAGAAACGTTAGGTAAATCTGTAAGAGTAAGCTCAACACAAAGGGCAAAAATACTATCATCACAATGTAATTTTCTTTTTCCTTTTTGCGATGCCAAGGAACTGCTCCTCACCTCTGATTGTACTACCTCTGTTTTGCTAACAAAATTGGTAGTGCAGTCTACCTTCTAAAAAAAATCTATGACGTATACATCAAATGCTTCTGCAGAGTAAATATGGTGACAAAGGTGGGATAATAACAGTATTACCTATTCCAAGGTGAAAAGAAGAGTTAGTTTCTGGGTCACACGAACACGAAAAGCTGACAGGTGAAGAACATAGATGTAAAGAATCTCTCGGGGGGTTGAAAGGGGGGGTCCTAATAACCATCTAGATCGTTAATAATGTTCATTTCATTGAATACTCGAGCATTAAAGGTGTCACAACAACTTAGCAACTCCAAAGAATAGATCGACCCCAAACAACCAATTTGCTGGAAGCTTTGGTGATTCCTTTCCTGCATCCATTTTAAACAATTGGTTTCCCCTGACTTATACCATATTTCATAACAGAGAAGAGATGATAGAGCCTTCACATATGAAGATTACTTTGCCCATATGTAATTCACAGCCATGTGATACAACTCGACTAGTTTGTACTATGAGATGAAACGCAGTACAGGACAGCATCTAGTTTTGGTGACAAGCTGCTCTGTATAATAAATGTGGTCATAATGAGACTTGCCAGGCCATTTAAAAAAAAACCATCACAAGAATAAAAAAGTCAACACACAGCGTAATGATGATCAAGTAAAAGATAAAAAATAGAGACGCTTACAAGCAGTAAAAAGCTTTTATGTTGGAACACATGAAACAAAGATGCTGTGTGGAAGAGGTCCTAAAAAATGAAGACAAAATTATTTATATTCTACCACATTCTAGTACAGACATATCAAACAAATGAATGTGAAACAAAGGGAACTGCGTCACAAAGTTTTGGAAAATCTTACATGCGTAAACAACCTAGTGCTGTATTCTACCGTGTTTTGACTTCCTTTTGCACATTAATTTATTACAAATTATTTGGATATTTGACTACCTAAATCTATCTTATAGATCTTGCATATTAGTCTCTCCTCCAAACTGTGTACGAACATTAAACCTGTAGTCTACTCTAAGTCTAAGTTGTATGGCAACCTTTTTAGAGAAGTTGTGTGGCAACCTTAAATTTACAGTAATCAAATGAACAGTCGGACCTGATTGGCTGATTATTTAGCTAATTACCTGACAATCCATTCTATCAGTCATACCACCATGACCGGGGATACTATCTCCAAAATCCTACAATGATCACAAAGTTGAAGATCAGAATATATCAAATTTATGACATTTAATTTAATTACTGTTAAAAAATCAGGGACCTTAAGTTTGAATGCTCTTTTGAAGCCACTAGCAAAGAAACCTCCAAAAGGTGCTATTATCGAGGCAAAGAGACCAAAGGCTAAAGCATGCCATTGCACTGGTAGAACTGTCAATTCTTCCCATGGAAACTGAAGACAGAAAGAACACAATTAAAGCAAGATGTACAATGACATAGAATAGTGCTTCTAAAACACGAGCTTGAAAATAACAATGTTGTGAGACATCAGTTGAAAAGTAAACAGTCAAACATAAAAGTAAACTGAACATGCTTGTAGGACTGTATAAGCATGAAATACTTAACTGGGAAGAGAATGAAAGCATGCCCACACCCGAAATAATAATAATAATAATAGTAATAATAATCAAACATTACATGACCAAATGATCTGGTAGGAGTTTGCTGATCCGGTAACCTCATAGCTGCCCCATTGATTAGTGATCTGTTGTGAAATTGAGTGCCTTGGCTCTGTCATTATGATATTGTTCTTCATTGGTTACAACTATATCATGTTTTCTTTTGGAAAGTGAAAGTAAATTGGCCAATGCAATTCCTCCCTGTAGTGCTATTCCTCAACTTGTCCTATTTGATGATCCTCCCTTGAAGCAATTTCTAGAAGGATGAAGTGATAGATATATGTAGAGGTATGATATTGCTGGCACATAAAAATTTTCAAACCCCAAAACACCCATTTCCCAAACCCAAAAACACCAAAATTTTCCAAACCCAAAAAAACATCAGAAATTCCCAAATTCCCAGAAAATCCCCAATTTTTCAATGAACCCAAAACTCCAGAAATACCAAACAACAAAACCCCAAAGTTCTGAAAATCCAGAAATATCCTCAAATCCCAGAAAATACCAAAAGTCCCCTAAAATTCCAGAAATACCCAAAAACTCCACAAAACCTAACCCCCCCCCCAAATTCCCTGAAATTCCAAAATTTCCTAAAAAAACCCAAAAATATCAAAACCCCCCAAAAATGGGCCCAAATACCCCCACCACCGGTTGGGCCAAAACCGGAGGTACCTCCGGTTGGCCAAGCCAACTAAAGGTGGAGTATCTCCGGTAGCCCAAACCGGAGGTGCCCCCCCCCTCCGGTCCCTCTCTCATCGAAACTGGAGGAGGGGGTACCTCCGGTACCCCCTTCAACCGGAGGTGGGTGCCTCCGGTTGCCACACAACCAAAGGCACCCCCCAACCAGAGGGGGTCCCCTCCTCCTCCTCCTCTTCAAACCCCCCCCCCCCCCAACCAGAGGGGGGTACCTCCGGTCTCACCCCCAACCGGAGGGACCCCCCCTCCGTCCCTCTTCACCCCCTCCAACCGAGGGGGGGTGCCTCCGTTCCCCCCTCCCACTCTCCAACCAGAGGTGGTGGGGGGGGTACCTCCGGTCCCCCTCCTCTTCACCCCCCTCACTTTATTTCTTCAGAAAGAATCCATTTTTGTTTTGAAAATGATTGGCCACAATACTGATGAAACTACATTTTGTAAAAACTGGTCTTATGTACAGCTAACCCTGTTGATCATATACCAAATTCATGATCCTGCATATTCACAAGTATCTGGCCAAGGCAAAAGAAAAGGCCGTGTTGTTATTCACAGTAAGTGTCGTCAGAGTGAAGTTTATTTCCTGAAGTTCATATGAAGGTCTCTTTTTTACTTAAGGTAAAACTAGAGAGAACTAAAAGAGACAGGGATCGTGTGTCAAAAACAGTATGACACATTTGAGATTTTATTTATAGAATAAAAAATCAGACTATTTTGAGTCCTATCCTGGAAAGAATTTTTAAAGTGTGAAACAGATTACAGAGGATCTTTCTGTAAGGATTTGAAATGGGAAAGATACAACTTTTTTTCTGGAAGGGGATTTGCAAGTTACTGAAAAATAAAGAGATTTTTGCAAATAAACCAGTGTTAGAAGTGAATTAAAAAAAAACCATTCCTCGAAATGCATTAGCAGGGATGCCCTTGTCTAAAATAAAACAGTGCAAATATGCCATTACGATGACCACACAATGGCATATTTGCAAAGTGATTTAGTGCAAATATGCCATCATGATGGCATATTTGCACTATTTGATTTTAGACAAAAGTATGCCTGCTAATGCATTTCGAGGAAATTTTTTTTTTAAAATTAACTTCTAACAATGGTTTATTTGCGAAAATCTCAAACATAAATTTCCCAGGATCTTTCATTCAGTAGAAGATAAGTGGCAAAAAGTGAATGATAGTTATCAGATAGACAATCAAAAAATTCGGTGGAACATTGTCCTGAGAAGAGGGCTAAAGAATGAGAAAGATAACTACTTATTCACACTGTAGGTACTTAATGAAGTTCAGATAAGCGCAGCCAACAAAAACCAGTTCCTCAAGCATTTCTCTAGAAGATCCTTGTACAATGTATTGGAGAGCAAATTAGCAACAGAAATCTCAAGTCTGGAAGATGAAGTTTCTTTTCGAAGTCTGAGCATTTATGTGGTAAATCTATTTAAAAAAGAATCATAGTTCATTGTGTAGAAGAAAATGGAATAGTACTCATGACATAACTTTCCTTTTTTATAAGACTGAGTGAGGATATAGATCAGTTGATGATCAATTGCTCCATATTGAAGTATGAAGAGTTTTTGCTGGTTTAACTATGTTTCAACTTCCATTCAATTGAGAAGACATGGACTTATTCAGAAAGTTAGATGCATGAAACACATCAGAAACACAATCTTACTTCCTAGCCCATATACATCTGCTGGAGCACAAGGCAGTGACTGAAGGAGGGAGATGACTAATAAAACTCGCTTCATTTTGTCCTAGATTGTGAGATGCTTTCACGGACAAAACCTCTCCTCTCCCTGCTTGAATCTTGATTACAATATCTCCCTTTGTTTTCACAAAATTTGTGAAGTAACTGCCATCTCTTTTCTTTCAAGTGTGTCTGTATTTTGGTTTCCTTTTTCCTTTTTTTTGGTGGGGGGGGGGGGGGATTTCTATTAGGCAGTAATTAGACATCTACATCAAGCAGGTTATGCCATGATACGACACAAGTGTTTATATAAGCTGCATTCATTTCTTCAACTTGGTATGTGCAGAATGGGAAGGATGGTGACACAATCTATGTGTGGATGCCTCTACAGAAGACAGCTGGAGATGGAGATGGGACTCCAAGGTCACTTCTCTGTTAGATTCGCCTACTCTATTATCTTGGCTAGAGGTCTTCTTCATTATGCCACTCCCCAAGTATGGTGTACTAAAATCCCTCTTAAGGTTAAGCTGCTGATTTGGAGGATCTCCGATGGCCGGCTGACCACATGTCATAGATTAGCCTTCCTTCCGGCCATTTCCTCAGCCTGCTGCTTATGCGGAGAAGAGGAGTGGACCATCTGTTCATTCATTGCCCCTTTGCTCAGGATATGTGGGCAAGGTTTGGCCAGATTTTCCAGCAGACACTTGTGCCCCTATGAGGGGGTTCATGACTTGCTCCTCAAGTGGGATAGGAAGATGGATGCTTAAGGGTGATTCGCTATTGTTGTGGCTAGTTCTTGATGTTACTCTTTGGGCTATTTGGAGTGAAAGAAATAGAAGAAACTTTAGGAGGGAATTGAGATCGGAAGATAGGACTTTCTCCTTTATTTGTGAAGGGATAGTAATTTGGGAGAGGTTTCTTTGTAATGTGGAGGAACATAATTCCTCCATTTTCCTTTCTTCGGGGTGATAGCCACACTTTCATTTTGCACGGGTGACTTTTTGTAAAGAGAATTTTTGTAAGTGGGGGCTCCTACATGTACTTCACTCACACAGGTGTTTTTTTTTGGGGGGGAGGGTCTATTTTTTGGAGCTCTTTTTTGGAACTCCCTATACACGTACATTCTCTTTTCATTTTCATATATTTGAGGCACTATCCACTTCCCAAAAAAACATTAATAGGAAAAGAAAAGACTAATCCTCTAGGTTCATTTGAGTGCCATAAAAGCACCATATAGCTTACCCATGAAGGTACCCATCCTGACAAGGAATAATATTCTGGCTTGAACATGGGACCAGGATCACAGTAGAGCCATCCAGTAGATAGATCCTGTAAATTTCATCATAAATGTTATAATGGATACTGTCAAGTACATGAATTCTATTACAAGATATATCATGCTACAGGTTAGAATCACCTTTCTTGGGCATGTTAACCATTGGAAACGACCCAAGACATTTGCAAGCTGCAAATAAACATGTGACAAACCATGTAAATTTCTATGATCCAGTTGTTAAGCAAGCTCAATGAAACACCACAGCGCACTGGTACATTATATAAGAGTAAATGTGTTAATTATTTCCATTACTGCCATGCATAATGCCATTTGAGTGCCATAACTTTTTCATAAATTTGATAATGAAGGAATTATCGATGTTTATACAAGTGTTTAGTAGGGACAGATAGTTGGCAACATTCCCATAGCAGACAGTTGAAGATAATAGGATTATAATAGGTGCAGAACAAATATTGGTGGATCATTTCGTTGTAGGAGAAATTTTTGCAATAGTTTATTTTCTGCAAAGACATTGTGTCAAAATTTAGCAAGCAACTTTATTTCAGAATTCTACTTTCATTTTGTTTAAGGAAAGATACAATTCCAGATCTTTAGTCAGAGACAGCAGTTCATAAAAAGCATCATAGATTCATCCTCCCACTGTCAAAGAAGCAGACCATGTTCCTGAAGAATACCCTTCACTATGAAAGGCATATTAGGTAAATGAAAAGAGAAGCAAGCATGCATTGAAAAAGAAAAAAGATATAAGGTGGTTAAGCTCACCATAAATGCAGATATAATGGTAGCAACAGATGCACCAACAAAACCCTCCCAAGTTTTCTTCGGAGAGAGTTTGATCAAGGGTGTTCGCCCAAAAAAGAAACCAAGAAATATGCAGCAATGTCATTAATAACTATAAGCGAAGCTGGTAGAAGAAACCTGCTTTGAAGTGGGAACTTATTAGAAGAAAAAACAGTTTATCAAATGAGAAAAATGATAGATACATGGAAACATTTGTACAGAAACAGGGGCAGATATGTAATTGTTGGTTATATGAGGTCTTTTTTCCCCCTTTCTTATCTGTTATTCCTGGTCGACCTCTTTAATAAGGGCATTTATGTATGTTTTGTTCTCCTTGAGTCAACATACAAGTATGAGGCTGGATTGGACTGGTTTGCTTAAGCAGCATGTCACTCTCTTTCTTTCTTTCGTGCCAAAGCAAAGGCCATCTTGTGAACCCTCTTTATCTTCCCCAACACTCAGTAGTCTCTCCACTCCAGACAACACCTTCTCTATCTCATGTGTGTGTTCTTTTGTGTCAAAACAAAGACCATCCCAGGAGCCGTCTTTATCTTCCCCAACACTCAGAAGCATGGTTGGTTGTGCCGTGGACCCGGCCGTGCCGGGCTCTTGCTGGCACGAGCTGGATTGAAGCATACCGCTTCAATCCGGATGATGTCTTTTTTAAAAAAAATTAAAATTAAAATTTTAAAATAGAACTGGACCTGTCCATGCCCCCTTCCCGCTGCAACTCCCCCCTCCACCTCCTACGCTCCCCGCCCCCCTCCCCACACCCTGGCACTCACCACCCCCTCATCCAACCCTCCGACGGCCCCCTCCCCCACCCCCCGGCACTCCCCACCCGCTCTGCGGCGGCAGAGCGTTCCCCTCCCCACCCCCTGGCTTACCCTGCCCCCTCCACAGTGGCACAGCGGTCCCCTCCCACCCCCGACTGCCGGGTAGTGCATCGAGGAGGGGAGGGGGAAGCACACGCAGGTGGGGGGTGTTGGGGCTGCCAGAAGCGGGGGAGGGGATCGACTTAGCCGTGCCAAAGGATCGCCTCCCCCATGGCACGATCCGACTCGGCCATGCCACCGAGGATCTCAGAAGTCTCCCCACTCAAGAGTCAAGACAACACCTTCTCCTAGCATTTTTCTCTTCCCATCGCAAGGGGGGATCAAGCCTGAGGGTGCTTCTAAAGATTATCTGCAACAGGCTGCATCTTCTCTTCTAGGGTTTGTTCTTCCCCACTTTAGAGAGAGAATAAACCACAAAGTGCCATTCCTGTTTATTCTTCCTTCTGCTGCAGCTTACTCTGCTCAAAAGGCAACACCTTCTTGTCTTTTTTTTTGCCAGATTCCTTTTGAGCTCTTCTCTCGGGTCATAGTCCTTGGTTTTATACTCTGGCAGTTGCTGCAGCTCTCTCCTCTCTTAATTGCCATCTTTTGAACACTTGAAAGATGGCAGATACACACTGTTGGCTCAGAGACTTCTTCACAGGTTGTTCACCCACCCAACTTATCTCCACCTACAATACCGCCCAGCAGATCATGTCTGGCAAACTCACAGAGTGTGGCGTTTTATATTGCTAGCTGTGGCCTCTGACATTGGGTGAGGCAGGGGGAAGGGGGGTGGTTGTTCCAGTCCAGGCAGGTGTTTGCTTGTGACTGGAACGAGAAAAAGAGAGCAAGAGAGAGATAGAGGAGGAGAGAACCAACGGAAGAGAGACAGAATCGCTGAGAGAGGGAGTGAGCCAACAGGAGGGAGAAAGAGAAAGGGAGACCAAGGAAGAAGAAGATAAGGGGGAGAAAGAGGGAGGATGCGGCTGCAGAAACAGCAGGTCGAAGGAGCCAGCCGACAGAGCTTCCCCTCGCAGGAAGAACCACACAACAATGCAGCAGCCGAGGGAGGCGGCGATGCGTGGCAGGGGTGATCGCCAGCAGTAGGTGCAGCGGCGATCGGCCGGCCGGCTAAGGGGTCTCACACCCCTTGGCCAGGTCCGGGCTGGGTCTCCATCGCAGAGGACTCAGTAGAGAGAGAGCAGAGGGAGGTGCATCTCCAAGGGGCCTTCAAACTTTTCTTTTTCTTTAATCCATCATTCATCATCCAAACCCTAAGATACATATAGCCCTCCTTTTGGCAACCCAGGGCAGACACTTTTAGCATGATTCTAGAGACATCTGTAGGGGGTGGCATGACATTTTTTGGGGCAGGATTACCACCTCTAAGGAGTAAAGAGGTCTAGGGTTGAAGAATGTCAGAAACTTCAATTTAGCCGCCGTGTGCAAATGGCTTGGGAGGTTTGGGGAATGGGGAAGAGGGGTTATGGTCCCAGGTGATTAGGTGCCGCTACTTTTCCTCCAGGATTTGATACTTAGACCACCTCTTACCCCGCTAGAGAACCTCCTCTCTCTGGGGGGATATCTCCTCTTGCAGGGACCTTATTGCCGCTGAAGTTTGGGTTAAGCTGAGAGATGGTCAAAAGTGCCTCTTCTATAAGGACAGATAGTGTGGTGACTTCACTTTGAAGTCATTGTTCCCTTGCCTCTTCACTATCTCAGCGGCTCCTAATGGCTCTGTGGAACATGCTTTTGACTAGAAGATCCCAAGGGGATCCTGGGCCCCGACCTTCAGGCATGACTTCACTCAAGAGGAGGTGGGCAGCTCCAAAGCCTGCTATTCTTGCTCCTACCCTTTTACCTGCAAAATGGGGAGGTTGCTTGGACTTGGAGATGGGAGAAGAAAGACACTTTCTCAGTCAAATCAACTTTTGTAGTTTGCTTGGATGGATATGAATTTTTTCGGGAAGTGTGGAAGCCGATCAGTCCTCTTAAAGTCAAAGCTATTGGCCTAGAGGATTTCCCATGGGAGGCATCCCACAAGGGACAAATTGGCCTGATTCTTGACGGGTTTGAGTCCTACCTGCTATCTATGTGGCGCCGAGGAGGAATTGTTGAATCACCTTCTTATGGGATGCTCCTACTCTCAAGAGATAAGGAGGGGGATTACTCGGAGGATAGAGTGTACTATCACCTTGAAAGTGATGTCTCTTCTTTACTTTGGGAATGGGATAGGCCTTGGCCCCTCAAGCCAGACATGATGGTTTGGTGGTTTATCTTTCATGCCACCTTATGGGTGGTGTGGAGTGAGCGGAACCACAGTATCTTTAAGAGAGTTGCGCAAGGAGGACTACATTTTGTTTGGGATAGTGTGAAGGAGTGGGCAGACACTCCTTCCAATGTGAATTCATCTATATCTCTCCTCTTTTAAGGTGTTTGGGGATTAGGCCTTACACACCACCTTAGTGTGCTCTTGTCGTATAGGTGTTTTGGGGGTGGCTTCTTTGTTGGGTTTTGGCCCACCTATATTTGTACATTCTCTCTCATATTAATATACTCGTGGTACTACCCACTTTCCAGGAAAAAAAAGGATACAGCCCTCCTTTCCTTTAAGGCACTTGGGCCCAACAGCTAACTAGGCCCATGAGCCACATCTAAAGACCAACAAACCCATTGTTTTTAAGGCAACAGGGCGTCAGCCAAAGGACTAGGCAAGTGGTTGCCTAGGCGAGCAGCACAATAAGGCAGGACCAGGGCATGATTCACGAACCACAACAGCCCCTATTGCATTGTTTATTGTTGGGTGCCTTGCCTATACATATAATTTGGTCATTTTTATCTCTCTCAGTTTAATATTTGTTTAGCAATATTTCAGATAAGCTAAACTTTTCAACTTGGTTGACACTAGACAAACACATCAACATTCCCATTTATTGCCTTACTATTATTAATTGTTTTGTTAACATTTGTTATTTCTTCTATTATATTGCCTTCTTATACATAAATATGTGCTATAATTTTGTGCCTAGCACTTACTGTATTCATTGAATAGACAATGTATATGATATCAAAAACAGAATATTGGATATTTTGTTACATAAATTAGGCTTCCCGTTGGCGCCTAAGCAGTAGGGTGGTGGGATGCCACCTTAGTCGCCTCGGTCACCTTAACAAC
This sequence comes from Colocasia esculenta, assembly GCA_014218235.1. Classification (NCBI taxonomy): domain Eukaryota; kingdom Viridiplantae; phylum Streptophyta; class Magnoliopsida; order Alismatales; family Araceae; genus Colocasia; species Colocasia esculenta. The sequence continues at coordinate 1,199,950 of CM024764.1, read as the reverse complement.
CATGAACTAACCTAAATTCGAAATGAAAATTACATGAAATTGTAAAAGACACTTAATAACCCTAAATGCCTAGTAATGAACCCCCCCCCCCCAATTTACAAATTTCTGGCCAAAATATTAAAAGCCTCAACATTATATGGGCCCAAACGCACAAGGCCCGTGGTCCATGCTCCCGCATCAACAAGCCATCACACCCAAAACCAGTTAAGGTAAAAGTCCCCCTCATGGCCTCATGTCTGTTCTATTAAACATGTGAACAAGTACACCACTTTAATATATTCAAAAAGCCCAGTTCCAACTTGTAGAATATTTCTAGAAGATAATGAGATGACTAAGAGAATAAATCAGAGAATATAAAGGAATCAGTCTTCTATCACTTTTCAACTCTTTGTTACCTATATGTACTCTTTCCTCCTCTCCCCCCCATACCTTTTTCTCTTTTCTCATACATATGCACACATGCACAGCACACAACAAACGTGCACACACATATTTGCTTGCTGAACTGATCCTACCATGCTTTCCAGCAAACTAAAGAAAAAACTTGATGCAAACAGAGTAAGGAAATCAGTGAAAGAGGTGAGTGTCATTCGTATGCCCACCAGCTTAGGTGCATGCAGGTAGCTTGCCCTCAACAGACATCAATATGGCACTTCAGTAATACAAAGCTTAGAAGAATAATGCAAAACAGAGGATGAACTCAGAAGAAGTGGTGTCATGTTACCAGAAAATCCCCTCAAATATGTTTGCTACAGCAAAAGAGGACTGAGCAAACACCCAGAAAAGAATCATGTGTGTCCATGCATACTGGCCAAACTGGTACTTGTACATCTTCTTCTTTAATGTAAGAATAAACCACACAAAACCTGAGCAACAAAAAATAGCATCATTATGCCCAATAATTGCAGCTATAGAACAATTGCAAAGAACAAATGTTAGTAGATGAACAATGGCCAATGTTCCTAAAGTGATTTTTAAACACCAAGATCTAACTCAACAACTAGCCATTTTGTGGTACCATCCACATTTTAAAAAAAAAACTTAACAACTAACCATACAGAGAAACCTGGTAACTTCCCATACTCATCCTTCAAGTTTGACTAAGAATTCATGAAATGCATATATTGATTAAGTAGAGTGCAAAATAAAAGAAATAACCAACCTGCAATATATAGGAAATAACAAATAAACATCTGATATTTGATAATCCCACTGATAAGTCGATACAACAGTTTATCTGTAGTTACAGTGTTCACAAGCTGCCGACTGAGAAAACGGCCATAAACAAATACCATGGCTGTGAAGAAAAAATGCCTGAAAGAGAAGAAAAGGATAATAAAGTAAACATAGGCACCAAAAGGTAGCACTCCAGATGATGAGGAACTGGTATTTGCTAATAAAAATACATCTAAGAAAGTCTATGATGAAAAATGAAACAAATACCAGTTTAGGAGCCTGAATCCTGGAAGACGCCTATCTTCATTTGCTTTTCTTAGTAAATTAAACAGCTCTTTTGCCATAAGTATTTGAATGCCAACAATCATTGCCCAGATATAAAGATGTCCCATGTAAACAACAAATACAAAACCTCCAATCATCCATATAGATGAATGTACACGGATGCACATCGACCTGTATTTGTTCCGATCATCAATAAGAAGATGTGCTTTATTTACCTTACTTGCATCTGGAGGAACCTGAAATTATAATAAAAGGACAACTTTTCTCATTGTTCCACCAAAAAATCCAATGCATACACCATCAAACAATAACTTAAATCAATATAAGAACATACAAATGGCATATAAAATGGACAAATACTTCAAGCAGAAAACAAAATAATGACCACAGCCGCTTGTCTCACATGACTGATCCTTGTAGGTAGTAGGTACTAGGTAGAAAGGATACCAGTAAACAATTTATCATTCCATCAGTGAATTGAGAAAAAAGAAGTCAACATTATGTGTGAGCATACACTGAATTGATCGATATCACAAGTTCAATATTTCATCAATGCATGCATGATGATCACCAATACTAATTGACATGCATATCCCCAATGGATTGGCTTTCTGGAAAATCTTAAGCTCTGGAAGATACATATGAGGAAGATACATAAATAAGAAAAAAGAAACCACAAATCTTGTGGCGCACCTCATTTGAATGTTTACGATGCCTAACACGGCCTGAAGCTTCAGAAATAGGATTGCTAGAAATCACCTCCTTCTGCATGGTGCTCTGAAATCCCCCCACCCCAAAACAAACTGCAATGGAACCATGATAGAAATTAATTTTAGATTTATAATTTTTCCAATGACAAAGAGAATGAACACTCATCTGAAAAGTTGAAAAGCAAAAGCAAAGATAGAAGTGAATACATGAAATCAACTCCTAATATTACAGAGAAGGAGAGAGAAAGATTAGAAAAGACCTAGGAAAATTAAGATCATTTCAATGAGAGCATCATGCACTTTTATTTCTTGATTAGATGCCTGGTAGGCTGCCTAGAACTCCAGTTTCAAGGGTAATTCGGGTTAAGATTGTTCACATGTATTGCAGCACTTCAGAATCTTGTATTATTACAAATAAATCTTGTATTATTACAAATAATCCCTACGACTGTTGCATGGTGATCCATTTTTTCCCCCTTGTAACCACACTTATTTCATATCCATGGAACCTTTAGATGTAAAAGTCTTGTGGCTTGCTTGGCAGTCAACATGACTGAACTTCTGTTGAAAATGCCAATATAGATCCCATAGCATGCCTTTGATTAAAGGTCAACAATTCACCAGATGCGAATGGATTGCCACAACTTATTCTCATAACAGAGTGACTTAACATTTCTTTCTGTATTCTCTACATATACGTGTAATTCAAATTACTTAGCCATTAGGCTACCAACGCATTTCAGATTTTGTTTCTAAAAGTTTAGGTTGGAAATGGTTAGATAATGATTCATTGAAAATTGCAGAGAAAGGTGAAGACAAAGGGCTGCCTGAGACATGTAGTATTTACCCCTGGTTCCTGGGGACCGGCTCCACCTGCAAAGAAGAGTCAATCAATGAACAGAGTATTTTTCGAGCTCCTAAGCATCCTTCTTCAGTTCCATCTTCTCATTCATCTTCCTAGACTCATGAGATTGACTCACAAACACAGATCCCAACACATTGGTAAACTGAAGATGTGCTGGCCCACTCTTCCGTCCGAAAATAATACTTCAAAGGGAAACAATAGGAAGTAGATCCAACTCTGGAAAACTTCACACGTGATACGGGCTCCTAGATACTTCAGAGTTAGGCTTGGGCACTTCTTATTTCCTGGTGAAACATGTTTAGAATTTAGAAATTTTGATATTACCAAAATGCCTGAAATCTACCTTTCTTTAGGATTTTAAATGAATCCTTGGAACCGGTCAGAACTTTATCTACACATAAAATAGACTGCCACATGCACATTTTTAATTTGATGGACCATGATAAGCATCTCATGATTCTCATCTGCATGTAATATAAAGAGAGAGATGCAGATGCTACTGTAACTTCTCTGATTCTCTCACCTGACTATTTTGTTGATGGTACTTCATCTTTTCAAATTGACAAACGGACCATGTATTTAGTCAAGTAATATAAGTTTGATTATTTAACTTATCCTCATAATATGCCTTTGATTTCATTACCATGTCATGTAAAGCATTTCTTTCTTATGCAATTCATCCTTTTTTAAACTTCCAACTCCATTCACCAATTCTAGTAGCTGAAAGATTTTCTTTGAAGCTGGAATCCATACACTAAAATTGCTAAATTCCTGCTTCCTGCAGAGTAGCCAAAGAAGTGATACACAGACGACCTAAAGAACACCTAAACAGAAGAATTGTGAAAACCTCACTCTGTCACAACCTATTCTGCATGAGAATGAACCATGTCACATTCAGCAGAGTCAGCATTTTGAATTGCATCCTCACCCTACCATTCAATAATGATGTGATCTAAAGTAATTTTACACAAGGGTACCAGCAACCTGGTTATAGACTCCACTAGTCCTGTCAACTGCAACAAGGACACTTCTGTATGTTTAATTTTCAAGACACACAGACAATTAGATGAAGGAAGCTGAAATATTCATCATCATCACAGCCATCTAGATAGTTAACGAAATAAGCTTTTACATGTTATCACTTGTCAGGGATCCAAATAAACCTTGGTGACCTTTCTTGCATAGTTATCAAACACCAAAGAGACCAAAGGCATTCTTGGGGTCATATGCACCTATATGCTTAGGTGCCCACCTAGGCAGCCAAAACGATCAGTTTATAAGATGTCCAACAAATATAGCTGAAGGTTTACGACTATCAAGGATTCAAGTTAAGTAATTAAAGATAGAGTTTGTATAGTACAAAAATCTAGAGCAGCAGTTCTCTTAAGTCGTACTTAGTCATGTAAACTAGACTTTGCCTAACATAGGCACCTCCCTCTCTCGCAGTAAGGCAGATGGACTACTGCCTTGATCACCTTGAGTCCCTTGACAACAACGAATGAGAAATGGGGAAGAGAAGACAGGCAAATAGTCCCTTGTGGGCTTGAGAGAGAGAGAGGACAGCAGTCACAGCACTAGGGAGGTAAGCCCTCCTGTAAATGGCGTGCCTTCATTACTGTGTGAGTGAGAGAGAGAGAGAGAGAGAGAACCTAGAGAGGGTGGCAAGGGGTCAGAGGCAAGTGCTCTGCAGCCAGTAGGGAGTGGAGAAGCTGTGCCTGCCAGGCGGCGGCAAGAGACGATGAAACCAGCCACAACCGCAAACGGAGGAGCGGCAGGGATGGTGTCTGTAGGCAGATGCAACGACAGCAGGATTGGGAGGATTGGGTGATCGGGGTTGTTGCGCAAGGAAAGTGTGTGAGGAAGGGATGATGGGGGGTCAAGGATGTATCAGAGATTCCAGTTTTTTCTGCATCAGGTCATAGTCTGTGTCGGGCTTGGCTGGATGTATAGGACGCCTGCCAAAGGTGATGTCTTCTTGGGCCACCTTTTCTTTTCTTTCTTTTTCCTAATAGGTTGGTCAGCCCTCTATTGGTTCAACAACATGTAGTTGTGGGCCTACAATCTTAACAAATACTGCATTTTTTGTATTTGTAGTGAGTAAGATTACTTTTTTACACTCCAACTGAATCTCATTACAAGACCCTTACTGTATCTCTACAGCTTGGGGGAGTTTGGATGGAATGAGGAGGATTTTTTTTTTGTGGGGGTAGTGGGGGGGGGACTAGCCTATTATACTGACTTTCTAGAAATATCTTATAAACTTGCTCCTTATGGGATTTTCTTATCTTGATGTACATGGAAGATTAATCACTAGGGTACTCCTTGAGAACAAAATGAGGAGGTTGTGTGCTACTTTCAAGAAGAATGTCTCCATAGCTGGAATTGGGGGAGGGCCCTCTGAAATTTTATATTGGAGTTGGAGTCGCCCATCACCACCCATGGCAAATGGCCTTGTCTTTCATTGACTGAGTTGGGCGCATCATAAACTGTTGTTTGTCTATCAAGAAGAACTAAAAACAAATTAAGTACATGATAATTCAGTCAGTCCCTGCATGCCTTTGTAAGAAGGAATAAATAAGGTAGTTAGCCAGATTTCACTTTGGTAGGGATGTCTAGGCTACCCAGGGTATCTAAGGATATCTTTGGTTAAGTCATCTGTGTATCACTTCTTTGGTTACTCTACAGGAAGCAGGAATAATTTTAGTACATGGATTCCAGCTTCAAAGAACTTGCAGCTAGTAGAATTGATGAAAGGAGTTGGAAGTTAAAAAAAGGATAGATTGCATAAGAACAAAATCGCATTACATGAAATGGGAATGAAATTAAAGGCATATTATAATGATAGGTTAAATAAGAATCAAAACTTATCTATAAAACAGCAAACCCATGACTAAATCAAACGTAAGTAAGAAATAGAAACACCGATCATGCCTCTGAAGCTGAAGCTTTCAGCCTTTATCAAGCTATTACTTGGGCTAATAGTTGTCAAGGCTTCAAGGGAACCCAAGGCATAATTGGGGTCTTTGGTCGCCTAAGCACTTAGGCACCTACCTAAGCAATGCCTACGCACTCAAGATGGTGCCCAATGTGGACTGTTTCAAGTATCACCCTTATAGGGTATTTAGTCCTCTCAAAATATATAATGATCATACAAATAAAAAAAATCATAATTTGAGACATTATAATTAAAACTTAGAAGTAGGAGGAAGCTCCATTGCAATTTTGCAATAACGTATCACAATATTTTAAGAGAAAAACATAAATACAAATGAAATATCAGACGTAAAGTTAATAACCTTTTAATTTGCAAATGTTGCTAATCTAAACATCTGCAAAGAATACCATGGCATAATACGACAATATCATGCATCAAACTCCCAAACAACACATCAACTCGTCAAATAAGTAACAAATACAAGTGACCAAAGGGAAGTACATACAAATATCTAACAGCAAAAAGCGAATAACAAATGTATTCCACTGTGAAAACACACAAATTAGACTGCGCAAGCACATTCATGACTGTAAAACAGTCATCAGAGGGAAGGGGGAGGGGCTGCTTGTGGGGGAACATTTGACTGTGAAAACACAGTCATTACATTGTGCAAGCACAGTCATTAGAGGGAGGGTGAAGGGGCTTGCCGGTGGGGGAGATTCTGACTGTGAAAGCACAGTCATTAGACTGCGCAAGCAGAGAGAGTTAAAGAACTTAGAGAGAATGATAGATAGAGGGAGGAGGAAGGGGCCCGCCAGTGGGAGGGAAAGGGGGAGAATGTCACCGCCGGAAAGGTTTGGGGGGTGGAGGTGACGGAAACTTTTAGGGCCGCCGGCCCACCAGGGAGAGAAAAGGGGGGCTGGCGGCGAAGAAGAAGAGATAATACCTGGTAGAACAAGATCGCCGCGGCCGGAGGCGGAGGCGATCACGGACGCAGCAGGAGCAAGCAGGGAAAGGAAACCTAGTTGGGGGAGCTGGAAGGGGGGAGCAGCACGCTGTGCGGGGGCTATCGGGAGTCGAGATTTGTTGGGGGTGGGGGGGGGGGGGGGTTGGCGCGCGGGGGGTGGATCCAAACTTGGGTGGTTAATGGATCGGGTGGATAAGGCGGACGCCTTGGACTACTGGCTCATCTTGCGGCCGCGAGATCCGAAAATCCAATAAGATCCACCCGATCCATTAACTCACCCAAGTTTGGATCCAGCTTAAGACCGCCACCGCACCCCCAAACCCCCCTCCCCCGTTTGTCCCGCCCCGCACCCCATGCTGCTCTTCCCCTTCCAGCTCCCCCAACTAGGTTTCCTTGCTCCGGCCTCCGGCTGCCACCGGCGACGCCTCCGGCCACCGCCGCCAACACCTCTGGCCGCCGCGATCTTGTTCTACCTGGTACTATCTCTGTCTGTCTCTGTCTCTCTCCGATCGCGGCGACCCCTTTTCCAGTGGACTGGCGGGTCTAAAAGTTTTCCCTCGCCCCCACCCCCAAACCTGGCCGGCGGTGACATTCTCCCCCTTTTCCCCCAACTGGCGGGCCCCTTCCTCCTCCCTCTATCTCTGATTCTCTCTAAGTTATCTAACTGTCTCTGCTTGCACAGTCTAATGACTCTGCTTTCACAGTCAATTTCCCCCACCGGCAAGCTCCGTCACCCTCCCTTTTAATGACTGCGCTTGCATGGTCTAATGACTGTGTTTTCGTAGTCAAATGTTTCCCCACAAGCAGCCCCTTCCCTCTCCCTCTGATGACTGTGTTTTTACAGTCATGAATGTGCTTGCACAATCTAATTCTTGTGTGTTCACAGTGCAATATGTTTGTTATGCTCTTTGTGGTGTTAGTCATTTGTATGAACTTCCCTTTGGTAACTTGTATTTGTTTCTTATTTGACGAGTTGATGTGTTAATGTGTTGTTTGGGAGTTTGATATATGATATTGTCTTAATTATTGTGCCGTAGTATTCTTTGCAGATGTTTAGATGAACAACTTTGCAAATTAAGAGGTTGTTAACTTTACATTTGATATTTCATTTATATTTAATTGTTTTCCTCCTAAAATTTTGTGATATATGATTGCAAATTTGTAATGAAGCTTCCTCCTACTTTTAAGTTTAATTATAATGTCTCTCACATTAGGACATTTTTTATGATCGTGAAATATTTTTAGAGGACTAAATACCATATAAGGGAAGTGCTTGAAACAGTCCACATTGGACGCCATCTTGAGTGCCTAGGTGTCGCTTAGGCAGGCACCTAAATGCTAAGGTGACCAAGGACCCCAATTACACCTTGGGTTGCCTTGACGCCTTGACAACTACGATCCCAAGTAATGGCTCGATAAAGGCCGAAAACTTCAGCTTCAGAGGCATGATCGGTGTTTCTATTTCTTGGTTACATTTGATTTAGTCATGGGTTTGCTGTTTTAAGATATGTTTTGATTCTTATTGTGCTGCTTTGACTAAGTTGAATGACTAAGTGGTTATGGCAGTGGAAAAGTATGAATTAAATAGAACATCTTCTTTGGTGAGAAACTCTTTTTTTGACAGGTTTTTGGGTCTGCTGCCAACACCTTTCAGCCATATGAAACAACCCACATGTGCTTTTGTCATTTAGTAAAAGACATTGATGGTTTGATTCAGATTTTTTGTGGAAAATATAGACAAAGACCACCAATTTTGAACTTGCTCACCTGAGTAGTGGGAAGAAAAGGGGGTGGCTTCATGGTTGTTGGTTTCGGCCATGACCGAAACAAAACCGTCCGAACTACTGTAGCATTTCCGAAACTGAAAAAAAAAATAGTTTAATTAGTTTCATCCCAAACCGGTCGAAACCGACCGAAACAGGCCGAAACTGACCGAAACCGGCCAACACTCTCCTCTTGAGGCCGCCCGAGACCGGCTGAAACCAGCCAAAACAAAACTGAAACGGTTTCAGTTTCGGGCCTGGGCGATCCCGAAACCAAAACTTCCATCCTTGGGTGGCTTCCTGGCAAAATTAAACTATCATGAATTCATGATCTCAAGAAAATGAATATTCAAGTGATCATTTTAAAGTCCACTTCTCAAAAAAAATAGTGATCATTATAAAGGGGAGAAATCTTAAGGTGATTGAAGACAGCTGACTGTTCTTTGAAGAAAATAATGTTGTAAGAATGGGGCATTAGCGGTACAAGTTGACACCTAAATGTACTCAGAGGAAAGAGTTAAGTGGATAAAACAATGTTTGACAAAGAAAAAGAAATTTTGAGAACCAGTCAATTTTTTATCCTCTGAATTCTTTTGGATGCATTGGCTCATTTGTATCATCGATTAAATACAACTCAGTTAGAGGAGTTTTTCTTCAACCCATAATGTCACTGACCTATTAACACTGTTAATTCTACACTCTGCAAAACTGCAAATCCAGAATTACTCTTCTTCCAATATGAACTCTTCACAAATTAAAAGTTTTAAACACACTAGTTAATATTACATGCTACGCAGGTGCATATATGTACTTTTAAATAGTAATCACCATCTAATATTTGTTAGAATGTGTTTGGAGAAACTTTTGTTGGAAAATAATTTTAACAAAAATCAAAGGCTGTTTCTGCCTTATCAAACCAAAACTTAACAAAAGAAACTTTCAGTCCGACAAAAAGATTAGATATTATTATAGCATTTGTTTCGTATAGAGAGTAATCTGATATTTTATAATTTTAGAAAACCTCTTTTTCCTCTATATCATTTCATTGCAATATAATTACCTCTGCAATATATTTGCCTCTGCCTTGTTTTCTATAATACATAATGAAGTTCCCAATTTAGTTAAAAACTCTCCCCTGTACATAATCTAGTTAAATGAACACGCTATGGCATGTATTATATTCTTACAAAAAGGATTGTTTTGTCAAATGAATTAATGTCTGCCATGATGGAGAAAGATCTTAGGGTTACATATTCATTTAGGTTATTTTCACATTGTTCTCTCAATTTATATATGTAGTATGAGTCAGTTGCTGAAATGTGCATTGAACAAGTTACAAATTTTGGTGACATATACAAGATTTCTTGACACTTAAATCCAACCTGTAAATTGCAAAAGACTTACGCATTAGTCTTTTGTGTATCTTTTAGGGCTGATAATGCCTAAAAGATACACAAAAGAGGAATCATGCTTGCAACCTGAGCAAGAAAGAGGCCAACAAAATTGCACACACTTTAGGCATGATCAAATGTTAAACAATTAATATGATGAAGATCATGATGTTTCACGCTATATCTTCATTAGATTAAAGCATGAAAAAAAATGGGAATGTAATTTGTATAAACCACATAGCTAACAAGGAAGCTGAAATCGAACTTAGGATTGGAATTTCTCTAATAAGTTTATATATTTTTTTGGTTGTGGATTGCCTAAAATAGAAATTGATGGCCATAAATTAGAATTCAGAACATCCAAATCTTCTCATAATGCAAAGTTCCCAAAATACAATGTTTGACACAACAACTATTTCTTTTTTTCGGAAAGTGGATAGTACCACTGTTATTATAAAAGGAAAAAGTATACATGAAAAGAGTGGGGGAAAGCTCCCAAAAGACTCCCCCGAAACAAAAGATGGCAGATCTGAGCCTGCCAAGGGAGCAAAGAAAGGAAAGCCAGCACACTCTTACAGCCCCACTAGACACACCTAACAGCCCCAAAAACCAAAATCACTTCACCTCTCTGAACCCCACCCACATCATACACCATCCAGAAAACATAAACCACGCAAAAGGAAAATCATGCAGTTCTTCAAGATGTCATCAGGCTGCACGCATGACCTAAGCTTCAGTGTGCTGCGAAAGTCCTTTCTTGACTGCGGCATCCGACTTTACCTTTCTAGCGATGTCCACCATCCACCTATGTGTGATCAAGAGTAGTGTGGACTTCAAGCCTTTGTCCATGCCTTCATCCGAGACCCCAATCAGTCTAGCCATTTCACTCGCCTGTGTCTCCATGAAGTTTACAAGCTTGATCAGGATATCCATTACCTCCCCCTTGGAAAGATTCCCATTGTCCACGGTAGCTACCTCCTCTTGTTGAAATGCTTCCTCAACCTGCTCCCTCGCCGCTCTCAAGTCTTCCGATTTGGAGGTGGGGAAGGAATGACCAAGGCTAGTGGGTGAACAGTGTCCCCAGCTGATGTAGGGACCAGCATGCCTCCCCCAAGTCCCTCACTACCGTCAGGACCACCTCCGCTGACCACAAGTCCCTCCTCCATAGAGGGAATAGCCAAATGTTCCGAGGGCCTCGCCAAGTGCTCCAGGGAAGGAGTTATCACAGTGGCCGAACAATCAGAACAGCTCCTCAATCGCTTCCTCAAGTGTGCTCGCCGATGCCGTGCCATACATTTGCCACGAAAAATCCTAACCTGAGGGCGAAGGTACTTCCGATGCAGTTGGTGGCGGGGAGGGGAGGATCCAGGCAGTGATCCTCCTACCACTGAAACATCTTTAGCCACCGCCAAGGAGCACTGCCGGCCCAGGTACCGCCATCCTGAAGGCCACTGCAGAGCCCTTCCAAGGAGGGTGAAGACACAACAACTATTTATGTTCTTCCATTCACATTAAATGGGAAAAAAAAGGTGAAAAATCAGTGCATTTACCTATTGCAGCAGTTCTCAAAAACTGACCACTGAGCCAGTGACTGACAGGTGAAAAGAAAAACAAATAAAACATTTTTGGCTTTAGGTATTGGACTTTGTTCAAACTGTCAAACCATTTAATGAACAAAATCAAATTTGTACACAAATTCTCCATCATTTATAGTAAAGTATACATAACTAATAAAAACAAGTCAATTGAAGCATATGGGATAAATATCCAGTAAGCACATTTTTTTTGAAAAGTGGGTAGTACCACTAAGTATATTAGAAAAGAGAGAATGTACATGTGTGGAGGACAGCCAACGTCTCTTTACCAAAAGAAGACACACATCGAGCCGATGTGCCCCCCTAACTCCTCACAGACAAAAAGGAAGAGGAGTTAACCCCAGTACATAACAATTCAGCCCAGACAAAAACTTTTTCAATCAAAAAAGAAAACAAAACCTCTTCTGGTCTAGTTTCCCTCCTAAACAGCCTGTAATTCATTTCATTCCACAAGGCCCATAGTGTGGCATGACGAATCAGCCACCAAAAGGATCTGTCCTTCTTTCTGTTCCACATAATACCCCAAAAGGATAGCAGCTGCCCTACCTTATCACATTGAGGAAAATTGAAATGATGACACTGCCCCATCCTTTCCCAAATAGTTCTGGCATATGTGCAGGCCACAAATAGATGATCCAGATCCTCTTGCTCCAACCCACATAAGGAGTACACAGAAGAAGAAATCTGAATCTGAAATCTTTGCAGCCGGTCACAGGTTGGAAGCCTTCGGTGAGCAATTCTCCACATGAGCACCTTTATCTTAAGAGGAGACCTTGTAGGCCAAATGGTATTGGTGTAAGCAAAACTCGTACCCCCATCCGACAGAAAGGCGTAGGCAGATTTAACCGAGAAGATTCCACTCTTATCCCATCTCCAAAACCATGTATCCTTACTTCCACTAGCCGACCTATAATTCACAATGAGAGAAAGAAGCCGCTCAAATTGATCTATCTCCATACCCGTCACGTCCCTTCTGAACATTGGTGCCCAAGTGCCACCAGAAAGCTGGTAATCAAACATCTTCTCCACCGTAGGAACTTAGTATCTAGAAATAGCAGCTAAGTGTGGAAAAGAGTACTCAAGTGGGAATTCACCACACCATTTATCCTGCTAAAATAAATGATGCGGGACTGTTGAACCCGAAAAATTCCCTCATAAATTGCACTACCCAAGAAATAGTTGTTTTAAATATTTAGAGCAAGTACATGGGGAGGAAAATATTTGTACGGAGATCCAGGTAAAAATAACCCTGAATCTATTTATTCTGAATTTTCAGGATGAATAAATGAAAAGAAAATATTTATTCTGAATTTTCGGAATAAATAAACAGCAGAAAAAAGAAATATTTCTGCACATCTCAGAACTTTGAAAAAAGTCGTTCCGGGCCAAGCCAGAGCAGAAATCAATTACCCCCGGTGTTTTCGGATTAAAAATCCCTCTGGGTGAATAAATTTTAACACCCTGAAATGTTCCGGCAGAAATTGTCCCATGTGACGCGCGATATTGGATGTGTAAAGACCCGTCCAGTACCCATGTCAACGAAAAAATGACGTGGCGTCGGCTTGAATCCTCGCACAACAAACAAACAGTGAATTCCCACCCTTGGAACAAGCCACGTGGTGGAAACGATGGTCGCGTGGGTTTAATTTATATAAGCTACCAAGGGGGGTCCACTAGTGCGCCTCTCCCATTGGAGGTCCCAATGGGAACCGCACCCTGATGGGACCATCGATGGCAAAGTCGGCCAACTCGGAGCGGAATCGACCTATGACGACCCGATTTGGGGGGGGGGGGGGGACAACCACCCACCCACGGTATAAGGTGGAATCGGGGTGGATTGATCGGAATCGGGTGGAGTCGGGCTGACTCAGAGCGTTCCACCTCGATTCCACTCGCTCCAGGCCGCTTCCACGAGAAGCGGGGCTCCTTTTAATGGAGTCGGTGGCAGGTCCTCTACTTCTTCTTCTTTCGGTGGAGTCGAGAGAGAGAGAGAGAGGGAAGAGCCGCGAGAGGGGAGAGGGCTTCCACACTGGCGGGGTGGGCCGCGACGGGGACGCAGTGGGGTCTCGGTTTATCTTCGCGCACAGAGAGAGAGGCCAAAGGCGATGGCGAAGGGAAATAGGGGAAGCAGCGCTGGGTGCTGGGGGAGCGGCGAAGGTGCGGCAGCTTTGACTGGGGTCTCGCGTACGAAGGACGGGAGAACGAGGGAGGGAGCAAAGAGAGTTCGCAGAGGAGAATAGGAAAGAGAGAGAGAAGACAGAAGACCGCTGGAGGAGGATGGAGAATAGGGAAGAAGAGGAGCACAACGCAGCGAAGATCGAAGTCAGGCTCTAATATCAAAATTGATGCGGAACACAAAATGAAGAAGGGGGAAGAAGGAGAGGAACAAAGGTAGAACATAGGGAGATTGGGAGGTGGGGCTTCTCACCCTCACCCTCTCTTCACGGGAGCCCTAAGAGGATGCAACTTTCCATCCCAGGAAGAAAGTGCTGCGGCAGCCCACTGGCTCTCTCAGATTCATTCTCTAACTCATTTCTTCATTTTCTCCTCTATTCCATCATCCTTGGTTACATGATTATATACAGCCCTCAAAACAAAGAGATGCTTTATATGAAAAGACTCTTAATAAAGACCCTATTTAAGATTCTTAGGAAACCCAAAGGACGTAGACTTACTATTTTAATAACTCTAGGAATTTGTAAAGACAAATAAAATTATAACTATTGGGTCTTTAATGGGCCAAATAAAATATAATAGAAACTTTAGGTTTTGAAACTGTCGTCCTTCATTTCCCATCAATAAAGTTTTCTGACCATCCCCCAAAGCCACCCTACACTCACTTTGGTGAAGTCAACTACATGTAGAATTCCTTTCCAAATGGGGGAAACAATGTACATCTGCTGAGGGAGGAAGTCCCAGACTCTACACCCACTATAGTAAGTGTTGGCGATAATGTTCCACCATAAACCTTCTTCCTCAACACCCAATCTCCACAACCATTTGCAGAGCAGAGCGATATTGAAACTTCTATTGTTCTTGATCCCTAGGCCCCCTGCTTCCTTGGACCTGCAAATTCTGCTCCATGCTAAGTCATAACCACCTCTGGATGCCTTCCCACACCCCTTCCAAAAGAATCTAGCATGTATTGATTCTAACCTTTTTGCCACCGGTGAAGGTATCCTGAAAATGGACAAATAATAAATAGGCAAACTGTCTAGAACAGATTTACATAGCACTCTCGGCCCTCAAAAGAGAGTAGTCTGGCCTTCCAACCTGCAAGCCTATTTTCAGATCTCCAAATCACTGCCTGCCAATCGTTACACCGATGCAGACTAGGGGCCAATAGAAGACCCAAGTAGGAGATGGAAACGTGCCACCTTGACAACCAAATAGAAGAGCAGCTCTTTTGACATGATGTTCTTCCATGTTGATCCCTACCATCAGACTTTTGTTATAGTTAACTTTCAGCCCCATTACTTCCTAAAGAACCTCCAGCATGAGCTTAGTATCGATAAGCTATTGATCATCATCTAACAAGAAGAGAATGGTATCGTCAGCATACTAGAGATGGGTGATAGGAATAGCAGAGGAAGTCATCTGATGCCCTGTAAGGATATCCTCCTCTAGTACCCCACATACTACTCAAAACATGTGCCACCAAAACAAACAGCAAAGGGGAAATAGGGTCCCCCTATCTAAGACCTCTGGAAGTGTGGAAGGAAGAGGTCGGCTGTCCATTAATGAGAACTGCCATAGAAGCGGTAGAAATGCATTGCTAAATCCACACAATCCATTTAGCATGAAAACCCATCTTCAACCCCAATTGACCCTGTTATAAACTTTTTTGAAATCCAACTTGAGGATAAGCCCCTTCTTCCTCTGCCTTTTCCAATGAAATAAACATTCATTTTGCCACCAAAAAATTCTCCTGAATGTGTCTCCCCCTGATGAAAGCTCCCTGACACGGGGATACTAAACCATGTAATAGCCCCTCCAATCTACCTGCCAGAAGTTTGGAAATGATTTTATAAATACTATTTAACAGGCTAATAGGTCTGAAATCTACTAGTTGTGACACTCCACTTTTCTTAAGAATAAGCACCAAGAGTGACTTGTTGATCCCCTTCAAGTGAGCTTTACCCTCCTAGAACTCCATAAGTGAGCTTTACCCGTAACACGCGGGAAGAAAACAGCAAGAAAGAGGAAGAAAGAGGTGGGATCGGTGTTGTTACTGTAGCGCTATAGTACTCGCTACAGTAGCGCTACAGTAACACGCAGGAAGAAAACAGCATGGGAGAGGAAGAAAGAGGTGGGATCGGTGTTGATCTCTGATACCAAAATGATGTGGGACAGTAAAGAGGGGTGGAAAGAGGAGGAGGAAGCGAAGCCGAAATCCACCGGAGAGGGAGAGGGGAAATCGGAATCCACCGGGGAGGAGGAAGAAGAGTAGCTGCAAAGCTATTCTTAATTCATCATTATCTCCTCAAGAGGATTACAATGCTATTTAAATAGACAAAACCCTAATGATCTTTTTGACTCTCATTAGATTAAAATACCCTTAGACCTAAAAATGGGGCAAAATTCTCACCCGAAAATGACCAGAAAATAGGAAATGCACTATTGGGCTTCATTTAGGCCTTATTCTTACAACCAAATACTCAAATAACTAAAGTAAATACATCAATAATGTGGAAACTCTACGCCAAGCTATAAAGATGTCGTTATCGCCGAATTTGTGTTGTCCGTAGTCCCACTTCCGCATCACCTTCTAAACAAACCTGGAAATTTCTTAGTTTGAAACCAGCTTGTTCAAAACACCGCTCGGCCATTAGTCTCAATTGCAACATGGGATCATACTTTAAATGTACCTTTTGTGAAAGTTAGTTAAAAAACGGCTGATTAATCGGACATGAAAGTCATAGTACAACGGTATAACCACATTCTTTGAATCCAATGTTTACAATTATTCTCCTGAAGCTTCTGGGGATTTGGACCGATTTCCTTATATATCATTAATTCTTTCCATTCATTCTGTTGCATTATGCAATTTTCTTTCTATCTATAGAATTTTTCTTTAGGAAAAAGAATTGTAGTTGCTCTTTATCTTGTATTTTACTTTGTTTCTTTCTTTCTTCTGTCTAATAACTGTGTCGTTTGGTTCAACTTGCTGACTGTTCATAAAATGAAAGTATGTGTTATAGGGATTTTCACCTTTGTTTATTTATTTATATGTGGCTACTTTGATCATTGGTTGCAACGTCCTGGAATAGATGAAATAATTCTCACAATGTTGTCTTCTGTGCTGTTCATTCTGAAGGAATCTTCAAGTTCTTCCAAGAGCAGGCTATTTCTGGAGAAGGTGTCTTTAGTTTTGTTGCCAGGGATTGCTGGCTTTCACTGTCTTCTGCCCGTTGTTTCAATTGCTTCTATCATCTGACGCATATCCAAGAAAGGGTGGGAACGATACTAAGGATTCTGGAGTGGTGTTATTTAATTTTGACATACTAGCATGAGGAAGAATATGAGTCATCACTCTGCAAGAATTCTTGGTGACAGAGGGTGGCTTCTTCCCTTCTATGCAAGTTTGCTTTTTTCTGTCACTTTATTTCTTGCCTGGCTACTGTTGTCATCATCATTTTTTTATGGTGATGATGTCCTGACCGCCGATTCAGTTCCTTTTAGTGGATTGGGTTATCCGGTTGGAAATTTAATACTAAAAGACTTGGAGAAACCGGATGTCTCACGTGTAGAATTGGAACCAGAACCTCCACGGATTGCTTATCTCATCACAGGGACAAAGGGGGACAGTTTAAGGATGAGGAGGACTTTGAAGGCCATATATCACCCGAGAAACCAGTATATTTTGCATTTGGATCTTGAAGCCCCTCCTCGAGAAAGGATAGAGTTGTCATCATATGTTAGGAGTGACCCAGTGTTCAGTGAAGTTGAGAATGTTCGTGTCATCGCTAAAGGCAACTTAGTTACATACAAAGGCCCCACAATGGTAGCATGTACCCTCCATGCTATTGCGATTTTACTCAAGGAAGGTGTAAAATGGGATTGGTTTATAAATCTTAGCGCTTCAGATTATCCTTTGGTGACACAAGATGGTCAGTAATTCATCTTTTACCTGTGCTGTTAACTTGTACACTTGCTAGTTTTTATTCAAAAAAACTTTTCATAATCTTTCTGGTGTCCTTACTAGATTTGAGCATCTGACTTCATGCATTGTTCTCCATTTGCAAAACTCTTCATTGCAAGCATCTCATTTTATCCATTGAGAATCTTGATCATAGGCATCCAGTTAGCATCTGGATGGACATATTTGTTAGTTTTATGTTGTTTAAGATCTGTCACCTTGGCTACTTGGGACTTCTTGCACTGAAACATATATTTAAATTCAGCGATCACCTTCCAAAAAAATCACTTGTATTTATGTGAAGTCCTTTTTAATGCACTAAAACATTGGCTGCTGTCGCAAATCTCATTTTTTTGCCTCGTTATCTTTCAGATCATGTTATTATTTCTTTAAAAATGGCTCTTATTAAACATACACACAACGGAGGTATTGTGTTTGCTGTTTTTATTGACTGAAGACTATTTTGCAGACCTACTTCATGTCTTCTCTTCATTGCCAAGGCATCTCAATTTCATTGAACTCACACATCTTACTGGTTGGAAATTGTAAGTGCATCAGCCTTACTACTTTAGTAAATGGCCTAACTTTTTTTATCTTATTTATCTTCATTTTCTTAAATAAGCTGTTTAGTAGCTTCCACAAACTTACAGGAACCAAAGAGCAAAACCAATCATCATCGATCCAGGTCTTTACTTGTCTAAGAAGTTTGATATTGTAGTCACCAGTGAACGTCGGGAACTTCCCACATCTTTCAAGTTGTTTACTGGTAGGACCACTCATTTTCTTTAGTAGTAATATTTCCTTATTAGTGCTTCTATGATTTGTTATTCATGCTTCTTTAGGTGTTCTTTTCAAGGTTTTTTGTCTAGAAGTATGAAGCTGTCATGGATGTGCTTAGTTAATGAACTTATGCCTTTTCTAATGTTAGGATACGAGTTTCAAAGTATTACCTACATGACCTGCGAATAGATGGGATCTTGAAACAAGACAATTTTAAAATAGTGCTTGGGATATTAATATCTGGCATCCACTGTAGCATGTTTTCAACCCTAAGTGGAAGAAAGCTTAATACCTTCTTGCAAACATGCAAATGTCCCATATTCCACCCGGACAACATAGCTTAGGCCATGAGGGCAGCTGTTTCCTTTGGGGCTTGCTACGGTATTCTGAAACAAAGCAAAATGTTGAGGAGATGCAGCCGAGGGTAAGAATAGTATGCTACTGAGTGCACTAGAGGCTATAGTGGATGGTCGATTGCATCCAAATCCTAATCAAATTTATGTTGTCATTGGAACTCTGTACAAGGTGATGTAAACAAAATGAGTACCTGAAGAGCTCGAATTCATATTCAGTTCAGCCTATACAGATCTTTCCCCTCTCCAGCACGTATGTAGTTATGTATATGTAACAAGTAAACCCTACATTTAGCACTAGGGCTAGCATTTTACCGGTACAGTTAATTTTGTAATATTTGAGAAAGTTAATTGATACTTTTGGGCCATCATGTAGACACAAGCTGGAGGTTTTATGGTATTCTTCCTCAGTCTGGGGGTTGTTCTATCAATTTTTTCCCAATTTCTTTCTCTCTTTTTTCCCACATAAGTTGTATGTTTGTGTATCTCTCGTCAGCATCATTGTTATTCTTCAACCTACCTTCCAGGATCAGCATGGGTGATGCTTTCACGATCCTTCCTGGAATACTGCATTTGGGGATGGGAAAACCTTCCACGGACCATCCTGATGTACTATGTCAATTTTGTATCTTCACCCGAGGGTTATTTCCACACCATCATCTGCAACTCCAACAAGTTCCGGAAGACGGCCGTCAGCCACGACCTGCACTACATTGCATGGGACAGTCCTCCCAAGCAGCATCCACTCACTCTGTCGCTCAAAGACTATGGGAAGATGCTCAACAGCAGCGCGCCATTTGCTCGCAAGTTCCATAGAGACGACCCCGTCCTGGACAAGATCGACCAGGAGGTCTTGGGGCGCACCGACGGCCGGTTTACCCCTGGGGCATGGTGCGTGGGAAGCTCAGATGGTGGTGGAGAGGCGGCCGACTCATGCCACTCCAGGGGTGATGACTCTGTCTTCCGACCAGGGCCAGGTGCGAAGAGGCTGGAGAGGTTGCTGCACAAGCTGTTGTCCGAGGACTCGAGGAATGGAACCTGCTCCTGACGGCCCATCCCGACACTTAGCACTGATGAGATCCTTCGACAAATCAATCTGTTCTTATACCCGCGTTCCCAAAAATTATGCAGGCATGCCAGGAATGATAGAGGATCACATTCTTTCTTCTTTTCTTATTCCTTTTTCCTTCCATTACACCACTCGGTGGTGGTGGCGGCGGCGGCGGTGGTCCGCCAGTGTAAATTTCTACATTTTCCCCCATATGATGATGCATTTGTTATATATATCATGTGCCTCACGTATGGTATTTGTAATTGGAACCCTTGAGAAGAGTTGTAATATTGATGAACAAGTACTTTTACTCGAGGATCGCAGTTTTGGTTTCGGACTCAATTTCAGCCGGGTCCAAGGGTTCTGGTCTTGGTTTTGGTTTCGGTTTTGGTCTCTAATCTAATGGTGAAATAAATGTGTCCTACTTCGTCCGAACCTTAATAAATATTAGTTTTAAATTTTGGATCTGCTACAGTGAACAAGAGTTTAATTGCAGATCGTTCAGGGCCGAAACTAATGCGATCCATGCTTTTAGTAAGTTGGCGTTCATGGGTTGAAGTCCACCTGTTGAACTTTGTATTAAAAGTGGGACTAATGCCACTCAATCGTTTATATATAGGATGGTGGGTTTAGGCATGGGTTAAAGTTTCAAGTGTGGAGGCCTTCGCTTAAGGTGCAAGTTATTGTCTGGAGAATCTCCCTTGTTTGGCTCCATATGAGAGATAGATTTCTTCACTTCTTTCCAAATATCCAAACTTTGTGTGTTTTTTGTGGGCACCAAGAATAGTCTATAGATCACATTTATGTCACTTGCTTATATGTCCGTCTAGTGTGGATTACTGTGGCGGCTAGAACTCATCGCATTATTACTCACTGAGAAATGCTAGTTATCCGGACACTCGGATAATTAGCCGACGTGGAACAGCAGCGCGGCCGACTTGATTGGTTGGCCGCGGTGTGGGCCCCACAAACCGCAGCGTGGGGCGGCATGGGGCCCACACGGCCGATCAATCAAGTCGGCCGCGCTGCCGTTCCACGTCATGCTAGTTACTCGGACGTCTGAATAACTAGTATTTCTCATTCCTCATTATGGTAATGTTTGGATTTTTTTTTTTTTTTGAGAAGTGGAAAAGACAATGACCGACCAAATGAGATAATATAATTTGGTGGCTGATCTTCCATACTATTTTGTGGATGATTTGGAGGGGAGAGAAACAATATCATCATCTCTAGGAAAGTTAAGAAATTGTTATCTATTGTATGTAATGTGAATCAATCCAACTCTAATCTTTTATTTGTTGGGTGGATAGAGAAAGGTTGTCTTTTTGTTGTTGGATGGGTGTGCATAGACGGGTTCGACAGTTTTTTGGGTTTTTGTTGAGCTTATACTTAATACATTTTTTATCCTTTTCAAATGAGACTTAAAAATAAATCCTCCAAATAAAGACTGATCGATAATTCTCCTTAATTTTTATAAAAATCGATGTGAGAGCATAGTTGTTTCCTACTCGATGAGGCCGACGCGTCTATGTGCGAGTTGGATGTTCCCCGCCTAGATATACAAGTGACATTTCTCGTTCTACAAAACTTCAAACCTCTTTATTTTTTTGGGTAAATTAATTAGCAGTCTCTAACTGTAATTAGGAGGTCCTTACTATAACATAGTTTAACATATGCTGTAACAAGAGATAACACTTACTGTAATGAGTTACAGTTCTGTTAAGAACTAGAAAATAAATCAAACATTTGACAGGGACTCCTAATTAATATGCCCTATTTTTTTCATGTTTTTTGTTTTTTGTTTTTGGCAAAACAACAATGTCCTCCTTGTTCCTTACAAATGAGACCCACCCTGACCATCTCACCGGAAGAGCATGATACAGAGATCACCTTTTTTTTTTTGGGTAATTGAGAGGAGCTATAAAGTCGTAGTCAAACTGCATAAAATAAACAAAGTTCTAGCAAAAACCTTACAAACAGTAAAATAGATGCCTAGTTACATCTTTGACACGGAAAAACGAACCTTGGAAACAAACTACAAACTTAGAAACAACAACACACTAAAAAGTACACTAGACGCCAACAATAACAACAACAAAACTCATAATATCTTACTGAAACTTTATAACCTTCTTTAAGGTGGTTGTGCATCATTTTCTTCACTTTGTGATATTCTTTTTCCGCAAAAAAAATATTTGTCATTCTCGAGAGAATCTTTTTGATAAAGTTCTAATGACAAAATCCCTTCCAATCTGCGATCCGTAAAGGTTGAGGATCCGCTTGTTTCAGCATAAAATTTAATGTAAGAAAAAATGTTCGAGAAAAACTTTCGTACAATAATTTATTTTGGTACCACTGAAAAATTAATTTATAAAAAAAAAATTACTAAAAGTTATGAATTTTGACATCTTTGATGGGATTCTTTAAATCATTTTTCAGGATTTCTCTTTCACGGAGGATTTTTATGAGTGTGATTACAATCTCTACTATCATTCTAAATATCTGATGTTTGAAACTTGATGGTTGACGTCGGGAACCAGTCGGCGCTTGCCGATCAGCGGTCGACAATCGACATCTAGCTTCCAACGTTCGGCGCCTTGGCGCCTGATATCCGGCGACTGATGGTCGACGCCCAACGTCTGACACCCTACGTTCGATAGCCAACGTCGAATAGTAAGTGATCAGGTGGTCGACACATGGAACATATTTTTTATTTTTTAAATATTTTTAATTATTTTTTAAATAATATTTTTAATAAATATTGTACTGAAAAATAAACATCAAAAAAACCTTTTAGGGAAAATCTTTTTGTGGGTATCAAATAGATAATTATGTTCTTTATTTTTCTGTAAAAATTATTCTTTGAAAAACTTTTTCCCTATAAATCTATTTTATAGACAACTAAATTGTAGCGTTGTGGCCGTTCGGATCCGAGTTTAATGGTTGTAGTGTGGTACTTTTGGTCAATGTGTGGCCATTGGGCCTTGGTTGTGGTCTTCGTGCGTTGTGTGGGTGTCGTGGGTCGGAGCTTTGGGCCCATAGAGCCCACTGATTCTCTGGTTGAGAACGCAACGGGGGTGTATGTCGCGTTCTGAATGCGTCCCCCGCCTGCGTCGCGTTCTCCGCACCGCTTCTTTTAGTTGTTTGTTGCGTAAGTGACACGTGGCTCGCGGGGTTCCTGATCGCATCGGCAAGGTACACTGAGTTCTTAACGCGATGGTCACTTGCGTCGCGTTCTTATTTCCGATTGATTAAGAGGAGGTTTGGCGTCCAAACATAGCAGGGAGCTCTGCTCTGCCGAGGAGAGGGACTATGCGGCGATTTCTGGCGATTTCGACTTGGAAGCTCGTATTTTGGAGTGTTTTCGACGCGAGGAGGTTGCTCGGAGCGTGGAGAACGCCGATCAAGCCTCGTTCTTCGATTTCTTCGTGTTGGTAGAGAGATTCCCTCGTTTTCTTGAGTTATTTGAATAGTTTAAAGCATGTGAATTCTAAATCGAGGTGTGGTTAAGAGCTTTAGATCATTTAATTGATTTGTAGAGGTTTGGTTTGCATATGAATGAGGTGTTTGGATATTTTTGGGTGTAACTAGAGGGTTTGGGGTTCTGTCTGAGAAGGCGATGGATCGGACTATCGCGTTCAGGTCGCGACCCATGACCCCGTCACGTTCTCTTTATGAACACGGCTTGTCTGGCTATTGCGTTCTTAACGCGACAGTCGACCCCATCGCGTTCTTCTTTCCAATGTGTGTTATGTGTTATTGGGCAATGAGGGTTCTATATAGACCTAGTCTTGATTATTCAAAGTTGATTTAAGATGTTTAAGCATGGTTAGTGGTAGTAAAGCATGATTTAGGGTTAATGGATCAGATATTTATTTATGTTAATCATGTTAGTTATGTTAAGCTTGTAAGAGTTACGTGGTTTATGTGTTTAATAATTGTATTCGTATATAGTTGTATTTAGGGTTATATGATAACCCGTGATGAGCAATCGTGGTATACTGTGGCTTATGAATGAAATATTTAAGTGTGTATATGTTAGGTGTGCAGTGTGGCTTGTGTGTTTGCCGAGTTTGGTGGTCTGACTCTTATTCCGGAATACCTCTCTTGTTAGGTACCTCAGATTCTCTGTGAGCCAGGCACGTGTGTGCTTGGGGTTTGTCCCAGTACTGTGTGTACTGTAGAGGTTTGTATCGTCTTCTTGGACACCCTCACTCATTTGTTTGTTGAGTAGCTCGTTCGACTGAGGGAAAGACAACAGTGGGACAGCGACTTGTGGTGTGCGAGTGTGTTATGTTCGGTCGCTTGTAGCACGCTCGTGGTTGAGGGACAGACACCAGTAGATGTATTGGTCCCCAACTAGTCATGTGTTTCCACTTGCCTCACTCTGCAGGCCCTGGAACCTGTAGAGGTGTGTCAGACGTGGGGTTTGCAGTAGGTGTTGCTGCAGAGTGGTTTTAGTTGGTCTTCACAGTTCTTTGGCTTACACAGTATTGTGGTGGAGCAACAGTTGGACTTTATGTCTGTGGCTGCGATACTGAGAGGTGGTTCTCATGTTTGTTAATCCGGGTTTGATACTGACGTCATGAACCGGTAGTCTTTACTTGAGTGGTGGCGTTGTTTCTTTTGACTCGGGTTTCTAGTAGTCGTGGTCGTGAGTTGTGATACTGGTTGTAGTGTTCACCGGCTATAGTTTCTTACTCGTTGGTCATGCAAGGCTTCTAGTTGCACTGTTGTGCGTCTGTGGTTATGTCGTGGTACTTTCTGGTTTTAGGTACCTATACCCTTCTTGGGTAGCTGATCGTTGTGGCATGTCGTGTGCCAGTTTCAGGTGTTGTTGTGGAGCTGTGCTTCGTGGAAGTCGTGTTGTGTGACCTTCCACTTGTTGTGTCCTTACCCTTCTGTGGGTAGTCCTCCGATGTGTTTTATTACTCTAGTGTGTGGTGGACTGACCCCTTACTGTCAGTCCCGTTACCTTTCGTTGGTGGTTTGTCTGTGTAACTCGTGGCTTAGTTGTTTCAGTTGCTAGGGTGGACTGGTGTTTCTATGTTGGTCATGTTGTCCCCTCTATTTTATGTGAGTTGTTTTAGTTAGTGTGTTTATGTTTAAATACAGTTTAATTATGTTCATTGCGAACATGTCTTTACTCTAGTGGTTCTACTATCGGTGTTACCGGTAAAACCCTAAGTGGTGGAGGTGTTATGTAACGACGCATGTTTTTTGGATCCCCGTGGATCCAGGTTTAACGGGTTTGGTGGCCAATGTGTGGCCCATTAGTGCGTGTTTCAGGTGTTTGCGCGCGTTGTGAGGCTTTGTGGGCCGGTCATTGGGCCCAAAGTGCTCACAGGTCTTGTGCCTGTGAACGCGACAGGGGCATGCGTCGCGTTCTGAACGCAACAGTCCTGGGGGTCGCGTTCACGTTGCCGCTGTTTGGTGGTCTTCGTCTGCATGGCTGCCGCGTGTCGCTCGCCGGGCGGTCAGCTGACGTCGTGTGACGGAACGCCTCATTCAAGCCCGTTAAACTAATAACAAGCCTGACATGAGTCCGCCTCCCGCGAACGGGCCGTAGCCTCGCAAGGGATATCAAACACACGTCCGTGGAAACACAAAGGAACGCGCCACAATTTATATATATAACGCAAGTTTACATAGCCGAACTTCCATAAACTGAAAAAAAGTACAAGAGCCTGGGGCATACCCCGAGGTACAACTAGAAAAAGTAAACAACTAGCTACACTGCTACAGCTATACTGCTGGAGGTACTGACCCTGCACCGCTACGACGCGGCCCTGAACTGGACGACGGTCGAGAAACGTCCTCCTCGCCCTCACCTGTGGGAGTAGGTGTGAGCCTCGCTAGTCACTGGCTCAGTAGGGAACTCCCCCAACACCGAACAAACCAAACACAAGTGCAGAAAGCAGTAAACTATGCTAGCAATTTATAGCCAACTAATCAGGATATTAAAGCTATAAACAAATTCACCGCTAGTCGACTGCGTAAAATAGTTATAATAAATAAACGGAAAAACTCCAACACGTGTACGAGCTACGGTAGAGACCGCCACACTCGAGCCACGTAGACTGGTTCGCGACACCAGCAACAGACTCGGACAAACTAACACAGGTCTACCTCTCAGTCTCACAGCCACGGACGAAAAGTCCAACTGTCTCCACGTGAAAAGGTCAAGCAACTGTGGAGACCAACTAAACACCACCACCTGCGGACCACACGGTCGCAGGCCCATGCCTGACACCTCTGGAGACCCTGGCCTGGGCCCTCTAGAGTGAGGCACTGGAAAAGGACTAGTCGGGGACCAGTGTCGACTACTGGTGTCCATACCCCCAACTACGAGCGCGCTACAAGTGACTAGAAACAAACACTAGAGTCACTGTCCCACTGTCGTCTTTCCCTCAGTCGGACGTACAACTCAAACACAAGAGTGAGGGTGTCCAGATCAGACGACACAGACCTCGACGGTACAACACAAGTATCGGGACAAAGCCCCGAGCTAACATCCTGGCTCACAGAGAACCTGGGGCACCCAACTGGAGAGGTAACCACAGTAGGCGTCGTACTACTTGCCACGTACACAAAACCACGTGCACGTCACACAAACCACGTGAAGACTCACGTAAACCGCGTGCACTAGTAGTCCACTACACGTGAACACCACGTAGACACGTAAAGAACCAGCCAACTGCGTACCCAGTACGCTTGACTCAGAAACCATGTGCACTAGGTGCACCACAATTACCATTGCACCGTTCGATATCAACAAATATTCAATATATCAATATTTAAACAAAAGCATGCTGACTGCAACATCGACTGCCGTCGATGGGATGTAAACGGCAAGGTATCTGGCCGTTAATCTCCCAGCTGAAGAACCTGGTGTCAATCGATATTGACGCCAAGATCCTCGGCTATCAGCTTCACAGAAACCCTGGACTGATACCTCAGGTATTCTCAGCCCTAAAACCAATGGGAAAATGCGAGGAAACACCTCCTCTAACATGCATGAATCCAAATCAACTCAAAACAACATGTTTCCTTTGTTAAATTGTTCAAACCACCCATTAACCCCACATGGAGTACCTTTACCCAAAAACATGATTAACATGCAGATTCATGCGTTCCAAATGCATTATCACAACCTGTAGGGACTAAAGGGATCATTCCCTACCTCAATACGCGCTTAAACCTCCTAAATTCTCCTGATTCGCACCGAACCCTCCGCGAGCTTCTACAGAGATTACACATCGCTCCGACATTTCCTTGGCCGATTCGTCACCACCTCGCGTTCCACGATCCTCCAACTAACCTTCTACAACTGTTGGAAGTAGTGGGGAAGCAAGGGGTGTGAAAATAGGGCGAGGGAGAGGGAGAATGGAGTGAGGGAACTGTCCTCGGGTAGACCTATATTCTGCAGGTCGCACAGGTTGGCGTCAACCCTAATGCCGTTTAGGGAACCATCACCATAACGTCCACAAAGCCTGACGTTAAGTTCATAAGGTTGGCGTCACCTTCGATGGACGCCAAACCAGTCAACGACCACACCTGGCCGTCAACCCCTAATCATCTACAGCAGGTCCTATCTTGTTTCAGGACCACACCTATTCCAAACCTGCGCACACCACGCAATCAAACCACACTGGCCTCACAATGGCCACCACAACCAATACACACATGATCCATAAGGATCCGAAAAGCATGCGACGTTACATTACTATCATCTAAAAAGAAAATTTCGACCTCAAAATTCACAGCACAACTCAAACATAAACAACTTAAATATGCACATTTTTACAAATACTATCATCTAAAAAGAAATACAAAAGCTTATTCAAACAGATAGGGATACCCTTTAACCATTTCATCGGCTAACTCCTAGGTATCCTCACCACCCAACCTATTTTCCCATCACACTTTAACTAGCTCGATTTCTTTATTTCTCAGCTTCTTTATCTTTCGATCAGTGATCTGCACCGGATACTCTAGCATAGTCATATCCGGCCTCAGGTCACCACCTTGATAACTGATTATCTGAGCTGGATCTTCAATACACTTTCTTAGCATAGAAACATAAAATATATCATAGACATCCGCAAAATCTGCTGGCAAATCCAGCCTATAAGCTGTTTCCCCAATTCTTTCAATTACCTGGAAAGGTCCCACAAACCTTGGACTCAACTTTCCAGTCTTTCCAAACCTCATAATACCTTTACTCGGGGAAACTCTCAAGAAAATAAAATCTCCCACTTCAAACTGAAGTGGTCTCCTCCGGTTATCTGCATAACTCTTTTGTCTGCTTTGAGCTGCCTGTAATTTTTTCTTAATAAGCTTCACTACTTCTGTGGTTTGCTGAAGCAATTCAGGACCCACTAATTGCCTTTCTCCCACTTCATGTCAATTCAATGGGGTTCTACATGGCCTTCCATATAAAGCTTCATACGGTGTCATCCCAAGACTGGTATGATAACTGTTATTATAGGCAAACTCAACCATTCCCAAATGATGCTCCCAATTACCTCCCCAAACTAAACAACAAGCCCGCAACATGTTTTCAATCGTCTGAATAGTCCTCTCTGTTTGGCCATCTGTCTAGGGATGATAAGCAGAGCTATATCTCAGCTCAGTACCAATTACTTTTTGCAGACTTCTCCAGAAATCAGAAGTAAATCTTGGATCTCTATCAGACACAATAGTCTTCGGAATACCATGCAGTGGAACAATTCTTTCAACATAAACTTTTGCTAATTTGTCCACTGTCCAAGACATACTTACTGCCACTAATCTGCACACCTTAGTTAATCTGTCAACAAACACCCAAATTCCATTATGCCCGAAACCCGATCTTGGTAAACCTGCCACAAAGTCCATGGCAATATCATCCCATTTCCACTGTGGAATGGGTAGTGGTTGCAATAGACCTCCAGGCTTCTGATGTTCTGCTTTAATCTATTGACAGATAGCACATCTTGCAACAAATTCTGCTATTTCCTTTTTCATATGAGGCCACCAGAAATGTTTCCTCAAATCATGGTACATTTTAGTATTACCCGGATGGATAGTGTACCTGGATTTATGAGCCTCTTCCAACACTCGCTGTTTTACTTCTCTTTCAGCTGGAACAAACAACCTGCCTCTGAGCTTAATCACACAATTATCATCAATGGTAACTCCTTCCATTTTTACAATCTCAGCTAAACTTACATCTGCTCTCTGAGCTTCCACAATTTGCCAATATAATGACGGCTCTACAGCACTAGTAGTTAGTACTGCCCGTCGTTTGATTGTGTGGATTGCTCATGGTATGGATTTGATTCGTTTAAAGCTTAAAGAACAGTAGATACCATGCTAGGGTATCCATTAAAGCATGAAAAATGTGAATTAAACGTGGTATGAATGGTCTGGAGTGGTAATCCGTGAAGTTGTTCCCAGATTGGGATTTTTGCCTGCGAAGGCGACAGCCCAGGGCGTCGCGATCTGATCGCGACAGCCAGATCTGTCGCATTAAGCTTTCTGTTGCGATGTATAGTTGGGTCGCGATCTGATGGCCGCCCAGGTTCCTATCGCGACATGTCGGGGTGGCGCGATCTCATTGCGCCGTTGCTCCCTGTCGCGTTAAGGCCTTTTATCGCGGTTTGTTGTGGTGTCGCGTTAAGGCATTTAATCGCGGTCTGTAGTAGTGTTGCGTTAAGGTCATCGCGGTCTGTCGAGGTGTCACGATCAGGTAGCGACAGTCTGACCTGTCGCTACAGGATTTCTTGTCGCGCCATGTCGTGGTGTCGCGATCAGAAGGCGGCCCTAGCCTCTGTCGCGATCGCAACTGAGGATATTAGTTTGTAGTTTTTTAGTAATTTGAATATCCGGTTGGTGATATTTGTTGTGCATGGCAATGACAAGTGGAGCCAGTGCACTTGTTACGCTCGTGGAGCGTATTGCTCACGAGGTGGGTATGTTTTACGTGGTTATTATGTTATGTACGTAACCGACTTAGTGTTTACGTAGTATGTGTGGTGCGTTGGCACCTGTAGCGCTCTTGGAGCGTGCTGTCCATGTGTTGGACATGTTGTTTACATGATGTGAGTGTATGCATGGCATATACTCTACCGTGGCTCAGTGTTTAAGGTTTTGTTGTAATAACTAGGCAGTGAGGTTCCTGTGTGAGCCTAGCCATGACTTTGTGATGTTTGGGCAGTGAGGGTCATGTGTGGACCTAGCCCTGGTATGTTGTTGTTCTTTAAAGAATATTATATTGATTTATATATTAAGAGGGTGTGTGTTGCTATGGAGGTCACGGGATGACCAATGATAGGCAGGATTGTGTTATGTGATTGTGAATGTGTTGGTGTAGGATAGCTTGAGGGTCACATAGTGACCGATGTTAAGCTAATCCTAACACATGTATATTGTGAATTATAAATAAATACTATATATATAAATATCGTGGTTTGTGCTAGCCGAGTGTGGTGGTCCGGCGCCTATTCCGGAATGCCTCTCTAGTCGGGTACCCCATGTTCTTTGTGAGCCAGGCACGTGTGTTTCTTGTGCTTGGGATTTGTCCCGGTACTTGTGTTGTACCTTCGAGGTTTGTGTCGTCTTCCTGGACACCCTCACTCCTTTATTTGAGTTGTACGTCCGGCTGAGGGAAAGGCGACAGTGGGAGAGTGACTTATGTACTTGTCTTTTAGTCGTTTGTAGCGCGCTCATAGTTGGGGGTACGGACACCAGTAGTCGACACTGGTCCCCAGCTAGTCCTATTTTCCAGTGCCTCTTAGGGTGCTCCGGCCAGAGACCTTAGAGGTGTCAGGCATGGACCTGCAGTGTGTGTCTGCAGGTGTGGTGTTGGTTGGTCTCCACAGTTGTTTGACTTGTTCTCGTGGAGCGGCAGTTGGACCTTTCGTCCGTGACTGCGAGGCTGAGAGGTTGTTCTTGTCCGGGTTGGATACTGGCATGATCAGCCAGTAGTCCGTTCCCGTGTGGTGGCGTCGTTCTCTTTCCGACTCGTGCTTTGCCACTGGCTGTGGTTCGTGAGTTTGTTTCGTGAGTTTGTGACTCGTGGTCGAGGTTTGACCCATTCGAGGTGTGCCCTGGTGTTGGCACAATTGTGACAGTGGTTGTGGTTTGTGTGACTCGCCGGTTGAGGTTTCACCTGTAATGTTGTGCCTAAGTGAAGGCACAGTAAAGTTGTAGTTCTGTGTGGTGTTTACCACCTACTTGTACCCTTTGTACGGGTATTTGTGTTGTGGTACCTTGAGATAGTAGGTACCTGTACCCTTCGTGGGTTATTTTGTAGTTTTGTGGTGGTACATTGTGTACCAACCTTTCTAGGCTCTCGTGTGTTGTGGAGGTCTTGTGGTTTGACCTGCAACTTGTTGTATCATATCCGTTTTAAGTAGATCTTTGTTTATAAGTTATTGTGGATTAGTTCATGGTTGTCAATCATATTACCCTTTGTGGGTAATTTGCCGATGAGGCCTACGGCCTAGGCGTATTGTGGTTTAGTGGAGTTGTGTTTTATGGAGGTCGTGTAATGGGACCTTCCACTTGTGGTGTTTCACATTTCTTTAGGTAAGATTCCAATTATGATTTTAGTGTGATATGGATTGGCTTCGTGGTAGCTAGTCTTGTTACTTCATGTGTAACTTCCGACATAGTGTAGTTTGGGGTATAAGGGACCAGCTAGGCTTGCAGCGGTGTTGTGACAGACTTTACCACCAGCAGTAGTGTAGTAGTAGTGTTGTGTGAGCTTGTGCTCTCTCGGGGTATGCCCCCAGGTAGTTGTACTTTTTAATTGGACATATAATAATATAATGGGACAGTTGTACAAATTTGTGAACAGATATGAACACATGTACTTTCTTGTGTTTTATACTGTGTAGTTGTCTTTTATACTCTTACTGGACACGTGTGTGACATATCCCTTGCGAGACTTCGGTCCGTTCGCGGGAGGCGGATCTGAATATGGAGCCTTATCGGGCATAAGTACCCTAGTCCGTCACATGTTAACTCCTTTGTACAGTTTCTGATTGTTGTTTCTCTTTTTGAGAGGTCCTGCTGAGCTTGTGATTTTTTATGTTCACTCCCTTACAGCTCTTTTCAGGTGTTAGCAGCGTACTTATTTTGCATAAACATTGTGGCAGACTTGTACCACCAGCAGTTGAGTAGTAGTTGTCGTTTTGTGAGCTTTTGCTCCCTCGAGGTTGCCCCAAGTAGTTATATATTTCTCTTAGACATGTAATAATATATTGGGATACTATAATTTAATATAAATGAGTATGAATATATGTACTTTATTGTATCTTATACTATCGTAGTTATCTTTTATATTTTACTGGATACGTGTGTGAGCTATTTTTTACGAGATTTTAATATATTCACAGAAGATGGGTCTGAATATAGAGTCTTATTGCAAGGGCATAAATATTCAGAGTCGTTACATAAACAGACCCTGAGTCTTTGACCTTTAATTCTTCTTTCCGTGGATCTGTCTCGACTCTCCTTCCTTTCTGCCCTATTCGTCTTGTTGCAAATCCTTTTACCTTTAGGTGTTCTACTTCTTTCGATGGATTTTGATCTAAAGATCACTTGGTATCTACAGTGGAGAAATACTTGTGACCGCCAAATTTCGTATGTTTGGTGTGTCGTAGCATTTTTCTCGCGCACTTTCTAACTAATTTAGACCCATTTTTCTCTCCCTCTCAATTAATATAACTAATTATTTTATAACTCACTTCATCTTTGTTGTAAGATTAGTTATAAAATTTTCGTGATGGAGAATCGTAATACAATAATGCTCGAATCTTTATAAAATTTAAGAGGTCACGAATTCAAATCAATGAGATGGAATCTCTTAGAAATAGGTCCAATCACCCATGAAAAAGAATGAAAGGATATTACTTATAAGGGCATATTAAAATTTCACGCATCATTATTAACGTTATCTATAGGAACCGAACAAGAGATTATGTGTCTTATATACCCAAACGTTTTATCGTCACAAAGCCCACACACTCTTATCCTCATCAAGAGAGTTGTTACACATCATCGTTGACACCATTTGTGAGAACCGAACAAGAGATTATATGTTTCGTCCAAATGACTTGTCGTCACAAGATCCGCACATTTTTTATTCTCAATAGGAGAACTGTGTAGAGATATAATTTAATCTCATATTGGATGTTATCAAAATAAATATCTGCCTATAAACAAGATATATTTTTCTTCTCCAAACTAAAATAGACATTTTTCTAAGAAAAATGACAAAAATCTGAACAGAAACAATATATCTTGAAAGAGATGTTAAATTTTAGGTAAATTAATTAGAAGTCCTTAACTGTAACAGGGAGATCCTTACTGTAACAGATGATAATACTTACTGTAATGAGTTACAGCTCTTTTAGAGACTAATAAATAAATCAAAAATTTGATAGGAACTCCTAATTAATTTGTCTTAAATTTTATGCATCAATTATATATATATATATAATCTCTCGATAAATCTATAGGTAGACTGATGGCACACGTGTTTTGTTGATCAAATGATAAAGGTACACTCAAGGAGGGGAGAGGGAGAGGTGGGAAGAGTCCAAAAGAGCTCATTCTGGCTTTATGGACCCTAACATATCTCCACACAACACTACCTCTACCACGTAGATTAGTCTGCACTTGCGTACAAAGAAAGAATGGCAGTATTATGAATGTTTCTTAAAGAATTGGAGAAAGAACTCGATCACGATCAAAAGTCAAAAGCTATTGCTTGCACGGTTGGAATTCTCATATTGTGAAAAAAAAAAAATTTGATGTCGCTGAATATTTAGTGTTCTCTCTGCAAGATAATCATCATATATTTCGGAAGGACTATGATTTTGGTTGATTAGTAAATGACTCTCATCTCATATATAGTAGGGAGGAGGCCTCAATGTTCAATTTTTTTGGGAGTCAAGCATTTATTTTTTGAGGGATATAATTTCAGAGTGTCACTGGTATGGAGAAAAAGAGATATTTATGAGTTAGATATTATCTGTCGAATTTGAACTCAAACCTCTCTCACATTTCAGGTTTGACTCGAGTATCATTTTATTAGATTATCTGATTCATGGTATGACTGTATCATACCGTACTGTAGCGGTACGGTCGATCCGACCCGTGCTAAGATATTCGCGAGCCACGGCACTAGCGATCCGCTAGGCTCAAAATCGATCGACGAGATCGATTGATTTCTGTCAGGATAGCAATTTGGCATCCATATCTCATTATCTGTTTGATCTTTAAAGAGAGGTAAAAAATGGTCGATCGACTTGATATTTTCAGTCGACCGATCGATATAATATGGATTGATACGGACCGTGTCAAAAAAAATTCGAATCAGTCGATGCGCGTGGTACAACCAACCTGAGTCTGTTTATTAAAAAAGTTAATTAGACACCAAAAATTGTGCAACATATATTTCTCTCTATTTAGATCCCCTCTCGACCCAATTAAATCAGTCTAATAAATAAATATATATATATGTACATATTTACTATGCTTTTGTAGGAACAACATTGTTTTAGATGAATGGGGAAATAGGTTTAGTTTCCTGATCTGCTTTTGTGATCACAGCTGTTTCAGGTGCAAAACAAGCATGCCGATAGAGTATCTATAGCATATTGTTATAAAAATGAATAGAAGTTTTGTTTTCCTTAAATGTGGACTTTGTCTTTGTGTTATTTTTTAGGTACTATCCATCTTAGGGTGGGCAATTATCATCTATCTCAGATGCCTACCAACTGAGTCTACGTGGATGTGAAGTCCTCAAACTCTACATCACATGTATTTGGGATGGATAATAAGTAGACAATAAGTTTTTATCTTTTTATGTTTGTAAAGTTTGATGGTCAACTTAGAAAATAATTCAGAAATAAAAAAAGAAAACTAGGCCGTGGATCACTTTCAACCTACTAAAGTTAGAGTGGAGATCCTCTCGGCCCCCTGCAGGAGGGGGGCTCGGTCAGTACATGATTGGGGGTGATTTTTTTTTATTTTAACCCCAGTTTTTTATTTTAACCTCTCACTTTTATGTTTTACACATGGGGTTAAAATAAAAAAAAATCACCCCACCCATGTGCTGACTGATATACTCTCTCTCTCTCTCTCTCTCTCTCTCTCTCTCTCTCTCTCTCTCTCTCTCTCTCTCTACTCTTTCTGCATCATCTGCATCACAGATGATGTCGCTTGGAGAGCAACGCCTCGTTGGTGCCGACATCACTTGGTCCAAGAATTACAAGGGGTCATCCGATCTCTATCACGCGAGAGGTCTATGACCCTCTTTGCTCCAGGGGTACCACTCTCACCTGTCTCTCCAATCCAACAAGTCATCGCGGGCACTATCACCGCCCACCACCTCCCCGTCAACCACCGCAACGACATCTACCTCATCCTCACCGCCCGCAACATTATCTATTGGGTCATTGGCAAGGATGATGCACCTAGAGGGGGTAAATAAGTGCTTACCTACAAAAATCACACTTTAAAAGATCTTAAGTACACTGTTAGTAGAGTCATGTAGATAAGCGTGAGAGAGTTAAGATGCGCATGTGGAAACAGTGCAATCACATGGGACACAAATTTTTTTATCCTAATTCGGATCTTCCCGTCAACCAAGCCAGTGCCTGGCTCTGCAACTGATAACTCGCCAACAGAACCCTCTCCTCCTCTGCACACTCCATGGAATGGAAGGTCTGCTCCACAACGTCTAACCACGTCCGGGCTGTATCAGGGTCTGCCTGCCCCTCAAACTGGGGTGGCTGAAACTGCAAGAACTCTCTCAATGCTCTTGCGTGACCTCCCTGAGGAACCGGAGTGTCACTGTGCCATCCTCTCTAGGAAATGAGTCTAGTCAAACTCAAGTGTTGCCTGGGGAGGAGGTGGTGGTGGCGCAACACCACTATGCGTGTCTTGCGTCCAGGCTGCGCCTGCTACGACGACGGGGCATCCCGAGCTTCCTACTGAGGTGTCTACTCGGCCACCTCCTCAACACGACGTCGCCTCGATGCCATACTAAACCTATTCAAGATACACACACAATTAATACACAAAGTTACTCCGGTATTGCTTGCTGCCACTGTACTCTTCATGCTCTAAGTCACCAGCTTGTGACACTTCTTATATGTCTCGACAGACCAGGCTCTGATACCAACTATAACGACCCAGTATTCGAATTATCAGTAACCCACTAGTAATCTGAACCTTGAACCGCCACCCACGAGCCGAAACTCAGAAGGGTTAAAGAAAAGTGTCTGAGGAGAATATATAAGAAAATGCACAAACCACAAGTGCTAAAAACAAATATATATATATATATATATATATATATATATATATATATAATCATGGTACAACTCGGAGCAGATCCAATAAAAGAAAAGAGTAAAACAAGTACTTACACAAAGAGTACCACTCTCAGCAGCTAAGCATGTCTAGCACTGGAGTGACTCGGCTCCTCAGCACTTGGAGCCGACAACAAAACACCTGAAAGGGAAGGGAGTGTGTCTCAAGCAGAGACCCAGTAGGGACACTAAACCCCAATGAAAAATAGTACTACAAGTGCAGGAAAATGAACTACACTAAAGAAACACTGCACTAAACACAGAAACTGGTGGCGTAATACCCAACTCCTCACAGGAGTCCGTCAAAAAACTGGAACCTCGTAGGCTCAACAGTTCACAACAAACAAGCAGCAACAGACACACACACTCATACAAGAAGGTAGGACCAGCTAGGGCTTGTGGCTTGGTGGTGCGTGCGTTCTTGTGGTGTTATGTGGCGGCTCTGTCTCGCTCTTCCGGGGAGGTCGTAGGCAAAAGTCAAGCTGGCGAGTAGAGAGAGTGGCCGGTGTGTCCTACTCTTAACTTCCAGTGGCGGTGGCTTGGTTGTTGTTGTTGTGACGATATTTTTCTCACGACGTTTTAACATCCAGTCCCCAAACCAACTAACTTGAGATTCCACTACGTTATCCCAAAGGTATAATACATCAGGGACAACCGGTTTTCCCTTTGACACGAGGGGAAATACATTGTTAGACCTCCCTAGCCTTTCCTTATCCAAAAGGAATCTACACCCACCCTTTTGGCCTTCCCTTGTCCAAAGGGGAGCTCACATCCATTGCAGGTCTTCCCTTAACAAGGGGTAGAACCTTATTATAGAGAAGAAAATACAGGTGTGTGTTTAACAAGCACAAACAGAGACACAGTCCAAAAGAAAAAATGCGATAGACTCAAGGTTTAGACTCGGAAAACACTTAGTCTGAGAACAAAAGTAAGAACAAGCTTACTGTATGTAACTTGATGACATTGATCCACCTAACCAGCACTTGGAGTGAGACCGTGGAAGCTTGAGGCGTTGCTCTTGATCGCTGCGTATGCTTGTAGTTCTATCCTTGATTCACCGCTTGTGTTGCATCAGCTTGCCTTCACCTTATATAGACTTGCACGCACTAGCCGTTACTTCAAGTTCGTTGGAGATAGCCATTGGATTTGAACATTGTGTAGTACTGTAGCATGGATATGTGTTCCAACGTTCTACTTGATTTGTTCGTCCAACTTATGAAGACAAGTTGCTAATCCAATCTTCGATTTTCTTTAATTGCAACTAAACTTGTCAATGTCTCCTTCTATCCACAAACAAATATCAAGAAATATGAGACTAGGGTCTAGTCCTTAGAGTGAGATATACGTCTATAGATCATGCAAGATATGTTTGGGGTATGTAGGGCTGTTCATTATTTGGTCCAATCCGAAAAATCGAACCGAACCGGTTCGATTTGAAGATTTTATGGGTTCAGTTCGATTTGGTGTTAAGAATCGAAATGAATTGAATATATATATATATATATATATATATATATATATATATATAATTAAATAATTGTGACGGACCAAGCCATTCAGACCCGCTAACCCATTAGCAAGCCTGAATCGAGTCCGCCTCCCGCGAACGGGCCGAAGCCTCGCAAGGGATATCGAACCACGAGTCCAAAGAAATATAAAGGAATCAACTCAAACATTCATAAGATCTGTCAATCTCACAAATATTTACATGAATGTACATAGTCATAACACAACTGTAGCCAAACTACAACAGAACCTGGGGCATACCCCGAGGTGTACAATAGTAAAGTAGAATTACACTGCTGGTGGTGCAGACCCTCCACTGGACGATGGACGCGAAATCTCCGGATCTCCCTCACCTGGTAGGAGGTAGGGGTGAGCCTCACTTGTCACTGGCTCAGTAGGAAAACTCCCTAGAAACCGAGCAAAACAACACAAGTAGCAAAGCAAGAAATGCTACTCTAACAATTTATAACAATATCAAGCAGGATGTAAAGCTGTAAGTATAGCTTACTATTTGCCGCTTAACAGGAACAACATAACTAAATAAACGGCAACACCAAACAAGTGTACGAGCTACTGTAGGAAAACGCCACACTCGAGCCACGTCAACTGGTTCGCGACACCAGTAACTGCCTCGGACAAACCACACAGGACCACCTCTCAGTCTCGCAGCCACGGACGAAAGGTCCAGCTGCCGCTCCACTAAACAAGTACAAGAACTGTGGAGTCCAACTAAACCACCACAACCTGCAAGTCACACACCTCGCAGGCCCATGCCTGGCACCTTTAGGGACTCTGGCCTGAGCTCCCTAAAGTGAGACACTGGAAAACAGGACTAGCTGGGGTCCAGTACGTCTACTGGTGTCCGTCTCCCCCAACTACGAGCGCGCTACAAGCGAAAACACAACTAACTCTCTAGTCGCTGTCCCACTGCCGTCTTTCCCTCAGCCGGACGTACTACTCAACACTAGAGTGAGGGTGTCCAGGAAGACGACAAGACCTCGTCAGTACCTAGTACCGGGACAAGCCCCGAGCACTCACGTGCCTGGCTCACACAAAACCTGGGGCTCCCAACTGAAGAGGTATCCACGGAAGGCGTCAAACTACACACTACATACACATAAACCACGTGCGCAACGCTCAAGCCACGTGAAACCTTCTCGTAAATCGTGTGAACAACAAGTGAACTACACACCACACGCTCCTCGAGCGACGAGAGTGCCAATGCACCTCTTTCCATCACCATATACATGAACTGTACTAAACAGATAATTCTACACCAACATTTATACTTGAAAGACAACATTCGGCTGTTGTCGCGGCGGCGCGATAGACCGCCTTCAGAACGCGACGGTTCAGGGTGTCGCGACCTTATCGCGGCTCTCAGAGCGACCGCGATAGCTGGTGCGAACCCTGTCTAGAACCTCTCATCCAATCACCCCAAACTCATTAAAACTTATAGTTTCAGTCCATTTTCATGCTTTAATGTGTTCCTACACATGCTATCTATGTTTTAGAAAGCAGGAAACACATAACCACTTCACACGAGAATCTCACGGATCAAACTCAGGAAATCTCCCTACCTTCGCGAAGAACGCGAAGACTGAAGCTCGTACGAGGTTCCCACCACTCCAACGATGTCCTCGCGGTGGAAGCTCGTCGAACCAAGCTCTAGCAAGTCAAATCGCCAAGAAATCTCCACAGCAAATCCCCTGGCCGAACAGAGCTTTCACCAGCTCTGTTCTGCTAGGGTTACTTAAAAACATAACGCAGTTAAGAACGCGACGCTCTTCACACCGCGATCTAATCGCGACGCTCAAGACTGTCGCCTTAATCCGCTGACGACACCCGATTACTCAAAATGGCGGTTTCAAGAACGCGATGCTACTGACTGTCGCGATCATATCGCGACACTCCGCACTGTCGCGATCTCATCGCGACCCTCTAAACGACCGCGTTAGCAACTGAGAAACAGAGAACGCTTTGGGCAAAACTTCAAAACCCACGGATCACCTGCTACACACATGTCATCGGCCATACACTGGCCTCCACGTCCACACAAGAACGATCCGAACGGTCGGAACGTTACATTACTATCACCTAAAAAGAAATTTCGTCCTCGAAATTAAAATCAAGAGCCAATTATCACAATTCCAATTTAATTAGCATGATACTATCACCTAAAAAGAACAAAACTTACTCAAACAAATATGGGTACGCCTTTCTCATTTCTTCTGCTAATTCCCACGTATCTTCACCACCTTGTCTATTCTCCCATCTAACCTTTACCAACTCAATTACCTTATTTCTGAGTTTTTGAGTTCTATGGCCTGAAATTTGCACTGGATATTCAGGCATTGACATATCCGGCTTCAAATCATCCCTTTGATAGCTGACAACTTGGGATGGGTCCTTGATATATTTCCTTAACATTGAGACATGGAAAACATCATGCGCATCCGTGAAATCTGCTGGCAAGTCCAATCTATAGGCTGTTTCACCCAGTCTTTCCTTGATTTGAAACGGTCCAACATATCTTGGACTCAATTTACCTTTCTTACTGAATCTCAGTACACCTTTAGTAGGAGATACTTTTAAAAATACATAATCACCTACTTCAAATTGCAACGGTCTGCGTCTATCATCTGCATAACTCTTCTGGCGACTCTGAGCTGTTTTCAATTTCTCTTGGATGAATCTCACTGTTTCTGCACATTGACGAACTAATTCTGGGCCCAAAACTTGCCTTTCACCTACTTCATGCCAATTTAACGGTGATCTACACGGTCTACCATACAATGCTTCATAAGGTGCCATTTCAATACTTGAATGGTAACTGTTATTATAGGCAAACTCCACTAGACCCAAATGACGCTCCCAAATGCCTCCCCATACAAGACAGCAAGCTCTCAACATATCTTCAATAGTCTGAATTGTTCTTTCCGTCTGCCCATCTGTTTGTGGATGATATGCTGAACTATACCTTAATTCTGTGCCGACAACTCTTTGTAAACTCCTCCAAAAACCTGAAGTGAATCGAGGATCTCGATCTGAAACTATAGTAACTGGTATTCCATGCAAAGGCACAATCCTTTCCAAATACACTTTAGCTAATCTATCAACTGACCAAGTCATACTAACTGGTAGTAATCTGCAAACTTTGGTCAATCTATCCACAAAAACCCATATTGCATTATGACCCGATGAACTGGGCAAACCAACTATGAAATCCATTGCTATATCATCCCACTTCCACTGCGGAATGGGTAATGGTTGCAACAATCCTCCTGGTTTCTGATGCTCCACTTTTATTTGCTGACATACTACACATCTGGTTATAAATTCTGCAATTTCTCTTTTCATATGCGGCCACCAAAAATGCTTTTTCATATCTTGATACATTTTTGTGCTACCTGGATGAATAGTGTACCTTGATCTGTGAGCTTCCTCCAAAACTTTCTGTCTAACTTCTACATCTTCTGGGACATACAATCTTCCTTTCAATCTAGCCACATTATCACGCCCCAAATTCACTTCATCCATTCTAAGAATGTTTGCTAAATTAGCATCAGCTCTCTGTGCCTCTACTATCTGCCAGTAAAGAGAAGACTCTACTGCATTAGTTGCTAGTATTGCTCTGCGCTGACTGCTTGGCACATATAAAGAATTCTCTGCCACATTCTCATAAAGTTTCCATTCTCTGATCATAAGTTGATTCATAACCACTTTTCTGCTCAATGCATCTGCCACCACATTTGCTCTGCCTGGGTGATATGCCAAATTGAAGTCATAATCCTTTAGATATTCCATCCATCTGCGCTGCCTTAGATTCAAATCTTTCTGAGAGAAAATATACTTCAAACTCTTATGATCAGTGAAAATTTCAAATCTTTCACCATACAAATAATGCCGCCACATTTTCAATGCAAAGACAACCGCCGCCAGCTCTAAATCATGAGTTGGGTAGTTCTCTTCATGCTTTTTCAATTGCCTGGAAGCATAAGCAATTACCTTGCTATGCTGCATCAACACTGCTCCCAAACCTCTCTTGGATGCATCTGTATATAGAACAAATCCACCACTTCCCGATGGAATCTCTAAAACTGGTGCTGATGTCAACCTTTTCTTCAACTCTGCAAAACTGCGTCTACACTCCGAAGACCACACAAAAGAATACCTTTCCTTGTTAATCTTGTCATTGGTGCTGCTATCTTAGAAAAGTCTTGGATAAATCTTCTGTAGTAGCCTGCCAAACCAAGAAAACTTCTAATCTCAAACACTGACCTCGGCTCTTCCCATTTCATTACTGCCTCAACTTTAGCTGGATCCACTGCAATACCTTCACCTGATATCACATGACCCAAGAACTGAATCTCCTTCAACCAAAATTCACATTTATTAAACTTAGCAAATAACTGATGGTCTCTTAATATCTGCAAAGTAATTCGCAAATGATCTGCATGCTCTCTTTCTGATGCTGAATAGACTAATATATCATCAATAAAAACCACTATGAACTGATCCAAATATTGATGAAATATTTTATTCATTAATTCATAAATGCTGCAGGTGCATTTGTCAATCCAAAAGGCATCACAACAAACTCATAATGCCCATACCTGGTCCGAAAAGCTGACTTCTCTATATCCTCTTCTCTGATCCGCAATTGATGGTATCCCGACCTCAAATCTATCTTGGAAAACACTTTAGCTGATTGCAATTGATCAAACAAATCATCAATCCTAGGAAGTGGATATTTATTCTTAATTGTAACTTTATTCAGCTGCCTGTAGTCTATACACATTCTTAGACTACCATCTTTCTTTCTAACAAAAACACTGGCGCTCCCCAAGGTGATTGACTAGGCCTGATAAAACCTTTTTCCAACAATTCCTGCAATTGCTTCTTCAATTCCTTTAATTCTGCTGGAGCCATTCTATATGGTGCCTTAGAAATAGGTAAACTGCCTGGTTGCAATTCCACTGAAAAATCCACTTCTCTATGCGGAGCTAAACCTGGCAACTCATCTGGGAACACATCTGCAAATTCTCTAACCACTGGTACTAAATCTACAGACTTATCAGATTCAACTAGGCTAACAGAGGCAAGATACGCTACACATCCCGCATTAATTAACTTTCTAGCTCTAAGTGCAGAAATAATGAATTTGGGAGTGTAAAAAGGCATACCTTGAAATTCAAACACTTCACCACCAGGCCTGCTAAATCTGACTTTCTTCTTTCTACAATCAACCATTGCCCCGTAGGCCTCTAACCAATCCATTCCCAAAATCACATCATATTCTTTCAATGTTAAAGCATATAATGTTGCAGGCATTTGATTTCCATGAATCACTATTGGAACATCTTTTAGAAAGCAAGAAGTCAACAAATATCCTCCTGAGGGAATTTCCACTACCAACTCACAAGATTTCTCTTCTAAAGGATGTACCAAACTATCCAGAAAATCTTCGGAAATAAATGAATGAGAAGCACCTGGATCAATTAATACTTTAGCAGTGAAATCAAAGATAGGTAGAATACCTTCAACAAGATTGGATGCTTCCGCTTGAGCTCTAGTAATAGCCATTACTCGACCCCGTCCTCCTCTTTGATATGGTGAACCTCTACCCTGCTCTGCTGACCGCTGAAAAGGCTGCTGCTGCTGCGGTTGAATACCTCTACCATAAGTCTGCTCTCGAGGATATGGACAATCTCTTGCTAAATGTCCTGGCTGTCCACAATTATAACATCGGAAAGATGGAAATGCCGATGACTGTCCTGCCGAACTCTGCTGGGATCCTTCCGGAACAGGTGGCCTATAACCACGACCCTGCTGAAAACCTCCCTGCGGAAAACCCTGCTGCCTACCTCGGCCTCCCTGGAAGAATTTCTTAATCTGCTTACCCCATTTTCCTATTCCAGA
This sequence comes from Colocasia esculenta, assembly GCA_014218235.1. Taxonomy (NCBI): domain Eukaryota; kingdom Viridiplantae; phylum Streptophyta; class Magnoliopsida; order Alismatales; family Araceae; genus Colocasia; species Colocasia esculenta. Next base: position 1,156,139 of record CM024764.1, on the reverse strand, counting down.
TGATGAAGAAGCTCCAGAAGGTACTTTTCCTTTACTACTCCTCCTGACGGTTGCGGATACCGAAAGCTACTTGAGCCCAATCCACCTGCCTGAGACTGCCCTTGCCTAGCCCGAACAGTCCTCTCAAGTACTGCTGCTCGCTGAGCTGCCTCTTCCACTGTTCTACACATCAATGGAATTACTGCATCTTGCAATTCCGGCCTCAGACCTCGATAAAGTATTCCACCATCATTGTGTTATCTGTCACAACATATGGGGCATACCTACTCAAGGCTATAAATCTCATCTGATATTCAAGCACCGAAAGGTTCCCCTGCTGAAATGTCCTGAATTGCTCTCTCTTCATTTGCTGAATTTGCATTGGGAAAAAGGAATCATTAAAACTGACAAGAATTCCGACCATGGGATAGCATCCTCCTCCCTGCCTGTAAAGACTGTCTGCATCTTCAGCCGCCACCATTCCTGCGCAAACCCTCGTAACTGGTATGCTGCAAGTAATACTCTGTCTTCCTGGGGACACCTCATTATTGTAAAAACCCTTTCAATCTCATGTATCCAGTGTTCTGCTGTATCCGGGTTGGGGCCTCCCGAATATGTAGGGGGTTGCAATCTCAAAAATTGCTCCACAAGCACCGTAATCCCCTCTCTATTAACTGTCTTACTGGAACTGCCATTGCACAGGTACTACAGGAGGTACCTCTACTCTGGGTGGGGGTGGAACTGGAGCTACAGGTATAGCCTCCTCCGGTAATGGTGGTACTACTGCCGCTGGTTGCACCGGTGGTTGCTGATCCAATCTTACTCGAATTTCTGTTAAACTTTCCCAAATTCTTTCTATCATCCTCTGGGTAGGATCCCCTCCTGATCCTTCTCCATCACCTCCTACATCTCTCCTTTCGGCCATTATTAAACCTACACAAATATTATTCCAACAACACAATACACAAGAAATCAATACAAAATCAGGGTCACTACCAGCAATGAGTTACAGTAGAGACATGACTATGTATTTCCAATTCCTTTATATTCTTACGGACTTCTGCTCTGATACCAACTGTGACGGACCAAGCCATTCAGACCCGCTAACCCATTAGCAAGCCTGAATCGAGTCCGCCTCCCGCGAACGGGCCGAAGCCTCGCAAGGGATATCGAACCACGAGTCCAAAGAAATATAAAGGAATCAACTCAAACATTCATAAGATCTGTCAATCTCACAAATATTTACATGAATGTACATAGTCATAACACAACTGTAGCCAAACTACAACAGAACCTGGGGCATACCCCGAGTGTACAACAGTAAAGTAGAATTACACTGCTGGTGGTGCAGACCCTCCACTGGACGATGGACGCGAATCTCCGGATCTCCCTCACCTGGTAGGAGGTAGGGGTGAGCCTCACGTGTCACTGGCTCAGTAGGAAAACTCCCTAGAAACCGAGCAAAACAACACAAGTAGCAAAGCAAGAAATGCTACTCTAACAATTTATAACAATATTAAGCAGGATGTAAAACTGTAAGTATAGCTTACCATTTGCCGCTTAACAGGAACAACATAACTAAATAAACGGCAACACCAAACAGTGTACGAGCTACTGTAGGAAAACGCCACACTCGAGCCACGTCAACTGGTTCGCGACACCAGTAACTGCCCGGACAAACCACACAGGACCACCTCTCAGTCTCGCAGCCACGGACGAAAGGTCCAGCTGCCGCTCCACTAAACAAGTACAAGAACTGTGGAGTCCAACTAAACCACCACAACCTGCAAGTCACACACCTCGCAGGCCCATGCCTGGCACCTTTAGGGACTCTGGCCTGAGCTCCCTAAAGTGAGACACTGGAAAACAGGACTAGCTGGGGTCCAGTACGTCTACTGGTGTCCGTCTCCCCCAACTACGAGCGCGCTACAAGCGACAACACAACTAACTCTCTAGTCGCTGTCCCACTGCCGTCTTTCCCTCAGCCGGACGTACTACTCAACACTAGAGTGAGGGTGTCCAGGAAGACGACAAGACCTCGTCAGTACCTAGTACCGGGACAAGCCCCGAGCACTCACGTGCCTGGCTCACACAAAACCTGGGGCTCCCAACTGAAGAGGTATCCACGGAAGGCGTCAAACTACACACTACGTACACATAAACCACGTGCGCAACGCTCAAGCCACGTGAAACCTTCTCGTAAATCGCGTGAACAACAAGTAAACTACACACCACACACGCTCCTCGAGCGACGAGAGTGCCAATGCACCTCTTTCCATCACCATATACATGAACTGTACTAAACAGATAATTCTACACCAACATTTATACTTGAAAGACAACATTCGGCTGTTGTCGCGGCGGCGCGATAGACCGCCTTCAGAACGCGACGGTTCAGGGTGTCGCGACCTTATCGCGGCTCTCAGAGCGACCGCGATAGCTGGTGCGAACCCTGTCTTGAACCCTCATCCAATCACCCCAAACTCATTAAAACTTATAGTTTCAGTCCATTTTCATGCTTTAATGTGTTCCTACACATGCTAACTATGTTTTAGAAAGCAGGAAACACATTAACCACTTCACACGAGAATCTCACGGATCAAACTCAGGAAATCTCCCTACCTTCGCGAAGAACGCGAAGACTGAAGCTCGTACGAGGTTCCCACCACTCCAAACGATGTCCTCGCGGTGGAAGCTCGTCGAACCAAGCTCTAACAAGTCAAATCGCCAAGAAATCTCCACAGCAAATCCCTCTGGCCGAACAGAGCTTTCACCAGCTCTGTTCTGCTAGGGTTACTTAAAAACATAACGCAGTTAAGAACGCGACGCTCTTCACAACCGCGATCTAATCGCGACGCTCAAGACTGTCGCCTTAATCCGCTGACGACACCCGATTACTCAAAATGGCGGTTTCAAGAACGCGACGCTACTGACTGTCGCGATCATATCGCGACACTCCGCACTGTCGCGATCTCATCGCGACCCTCTAAACGACCGCGTTAGCAACCGAGAAACAGAGAACGCTTTGGGCAAAACTTCAAAACCCACGGAATTCACCTGCTACACACATGTCATCGGCCATACACTGGCCTCCACGTCCACACAAGAACGATCCGAACGGTCGGAACGTTACAATAATACCATATAATTTTACAAAATACTTTGTAGCTTGGTTGGTTAAGGTGGGCGAGCGACCTCCGGTTCGAAACTTGCAGTTGTCAGTTCTTTTTTTGATATTTCGGTTCAAATCGAATCGAATCCGATTCGGTTTGCTATAGTAAAATGATTTGATTCGATTTGTTAAAAAATAAGAGATGAATCAGATCAAATCAGACTGTGTTCACCCTTATAGGTACGTGTGAGATTTCAAATATCGACCCCCATCTATTTTCATGATATACCTAGTGTGAATAGAAATCATAGTACGCAACCAAAAAAAAAGTGATATCATTTTGAAGATAGTATATGTAATTTGCACAAGATATCTAATCAGTCATTGCAGGCAACTCCAAGGAAAATAGATGTACCGACAACTACTTCATCTGTCCTAAAAAGTGTCATCTCCCGCAACACTTTTTCAGATGTCGGTCACGATTGACATGTTGTGACATAGATGGATTAGTTTATAATTAATTAGAATTCTGAAATGATAAATATTATCGATCATTATTTTGACTAAAATCAGATGATATTTTATTTTAACAATATCTACGTTTTTGTTTTGAACGATATTTTATGAAAGTGTTGCTTATATTGATTGAACTATTTTAAATTATGCAGTCAAATTATGCTCACAAAATTTACTATGTTTAACAAAAGTTACTTGAAGTTATCTGAAGTTTTCTTCGTTGAATCGAACTTTCCTTTATTCAATCGAAATTTTATTCGTTGAATTGAAGTTAACTTTCTAGTAATTATTCTTGACCAATAATTGAAGTAACATTTCTTGCAATTGAAGATTTTCTTCTTCTTAAATCAAACTACTTCGTTCATGTAATCGAAGAATACTTCTTCACGTAATCTCACGTAATCGAAGTAAACACTTAACAAATTTAATATTCCTCAACTTTGTCTAGTTGTATGACTGAGATAAGAGGTGAGTTCTTAATGTTATGAAATGAGTTTAAATCTTCATGTCCTTGAGGTATGATTTATTTACGAAATTAAATTTCTAGTTCTTGAATTAATATCTTTTATCATTAAAAGCTAAAATACTTTTCATCATCAAAAATAAGGAATGTTATGAAATGAGTTTAAATCTTCATGCCCTTGAAGTATGGTTTTGCGGACATTTTACACAACATATAATCTGTCATAAAAATCCTTTGATGATTTTCTTCCATTCCGTCATGGGACGTGACAATGGGTCTTTGGGAATTTTATTGTCGTGTAAGACGGATATATAAAATAATATGATTTTAAGACTGATTATTGTCCAAATAAATTTATAAGAGGAATATTTATGTAAAAAGCCTTAAAAGTATATGATAGTAATAATAAAAAATAGTATTTAAATTTTGTTAAAACTTATGTGCCAATTTTTGTCCGCCATAAAAATAAGGGGAAAAAACATAACAAACGGTGTAGAACGGATCTATCGACGTGGGCCGGGGTTGGGGATCGGGGACCTTCCTCCTTGCTGGACCCCACCCATGTCCCCACTTTTGCTGGTATCACCGTATCACCCATAGGAAGAAGCAGCAGCAGCCGCCCGTAGCCGCGCTCGGTGACGATGGTTGCCGTGGTGGTGACCTACACCCCACCTGCCGGGGGCTCCCTGGCAGCCGTCGCCGCCGCCTCACGTTCTCTCTCCTCCACCAACACCACGCCCCGGCGCTCGCATCTCCCCGGCGCTCGCTCCTTCTGCTCCGGACCGTCGAGACCGCCGCCGTCCCTCCCCGCGGCAGCATCCTTGAGGAGGCCGTCACCCTCCCGCGCCCGCCTCTGCGTCCCCCCTCGGGCGGCGCTCGCGGAGGCGTCCAGGCCGTTGGCCGCCGTTGTCAGGCGAGATGGAGGGGGCGACACCGCCGTCCGACTCGCTGATCGAGGGAATGGAGCCGTCACCGCCTCGTCTCCTGCGCCGCAGCCTCTCCTTCCTCCCCGAGACCGCGCCGACGACTTGCAGGCCGAGACCAGGGCGATGGCCCGAGCCGTCGGCTCCACCGAGTACAGTCCGCAGCTCCTCGCCGACAAGTACGGCTCCCGCCCTATCAAGGTGGGAAGCGGGATTAGTACCCCCTTTTCCTCTCTCTCTTCCCCAATCGTGTCGTCTCCGTGCGTAGGTGTGAGAAATTCCGAATGTGTTTTCCCCGTTCAGGTGGCTCTGAGGACGCTGGAGGTGTTGACGGCGCTGGGCAAGTTCGCCGCGACACTTCTGCTGGACGAGCGGAGCGGGCAACTCGACCAGAGGAAGCGTATGAGGGCTGCGGAGCTCAGGGGCATCTTCACAAGGCTGGGCCCCACTTTTGTGAAGATTGGGCAGGGCCTTTCCACCAGGCCGGACATCTGCCCTCCCGAGTACCTCCAGGAGTTGTCCGAGCTACAGGTACGATCCCACTTCTCCATCGCTGCCCCGTTCGCTGCCCATGTCCGCAGTGACAGAACCAGCGGGTGCACTTCCTCGACCATCGCCTTTGCTTCCTAGGCTAGGTTTATCTCGTACTTCTTTCAAGTGAGCTCCATAGTTACAGCAAACCAAAATTCCCTCTAGTTGTTTATGACTGGAAAGCTAAGAAGGAGCAATTCCTGAGTCCATCATTAGTTAAGCGTCAAATCACATAGTGACTGATCGGTGAGCTAAAAGTGGGTCTCACGACAACTGTATTGATTAAAAAGGCGGAGCAGAAGATGGCCAATAGGTGCTATGCGCCTGGTCAATTCGCTCGATGGCCGTGCACTTATCTGCATTTCAAGTACGCATCAACTTTCCACTTTCCTCGTTTTGGGATTGATTGGGCAGTCAGAAAATTTAGATAGGAGATTGTTTCGAGATACAAGGCTATGGGACATGGTGTATCCGTGTATGATTATTTCTTTCTATTTTTTTTCTAAATTCTGCCAGTTGAAAGAATGGTGGATAACAGTCATCTTTGTTCAGAATCAATACCTAGGTTCTTTTTCCACCTCTTCATTAGTGGCAAAATGAGGCCATTCACTTTATAGGGTGCAGTATGCTTGTTGTTGCTCAGAAAGGATCAAATACTTCCTGTGTTTAATCTCTTCTTCCTTCACCTAGTATACTGCAATCTAAGTGGATCATGGAAAACTACTAGGTCTGCCTATCTGGTTATCCTATGCATCATTCCAGCTGCCCAACCACCAGTTCCCACTGACCCACCTCTTCTCTGTTATTTTCTCTTCCCCCCTTCAGTCTCCAACATCATGTATAGTCTCAGTGTTAATCCAGCTGATTCGTTTACTATGCCAACAGAATTGCATCTACTGGAAGAAGTGGTTTGCTGCCAAGCCTACCATCCTCTACTACTCCCACCAAAGACCGAAGTTTCTTCTCTAGTTGGAACGCACATTTTTTCTGAAAGCCCGTCTCTCATGCATTATAAGGAAGAGCTCAGAGAAGCTTAGTAAACTGCTTCTCCCACTCTTGGATCTAATTATAAATCCTCTTTATCTCTTCAGGTTCAACCAAAATACACGTCTGTAGACTATTTGCATGTGGATTTGCCTCCCGAGTGACACACTCAAACATCTTAGTGACACAAATTCACCCTAATATAAACCCATGTTTCCCACCAATTAGTGTCCAAGTAAGTTTGAATCCTCAAGCTACAAGTTTTTACCTAAATAAAAGACCTACCAGCCCCATTCAATCTAATATTTTTTGACCTATGAAGCCTTTAGGATTGAACTAGATCCAACGACTTGTTAACCTTCGGTTCTTGTCCTTTGTCAGATGGTTACTTGTTCTCTATATGCTTGATGCATTCATTTTTGGAGATGAGGAATAACCTAGTGGAACCTTTATAAGAGAAGAAGGCGCCCAAGACATGTAGTAGGTGAACAATTACGAGACAATAAAGCAAGTTTTCTTATCTATGGAGGAAAGATAAGTGATTATTAGGCTTCCTTGGGGGCCGATGTCTAGAGTTTACCACATCAATGACATTAAATTATCAATGTTAAAAAAAAGGCTAATGCATTGGAAATGTCCGACTCCAAAACCTCTTGAGGCGAGGCAGCCAGCCTATCAGTGGCATTTATGCAGCATCATTTGAAACAATGCTTCAACTTGTTTGCAGTAGGTCTAGGGTGCCACCAAGTTTCAAAAATGTGCATCAACTCTTATCTTATCTTACCGCATGGTGCTTCTTGGTCCTTGGAACATGGTGTTACAATCTCCCAAGAATCCTTGTCTCTTTGGTGTGCTGAGATTTGAAATTACCTGAGTACCTTGCTTAAGACACATAAAGCTTCAGCAAGTCATAATTCATACGGCTATTTTGCAATTAGATTGGCTGGTGTACATTTGTCTCATCCAAGCTCAAGGCTTTGAGAGCCGATTCCTCTGATCCCAGCCATCATGGTGATATGAACACTAGGAGTTGATATGGTTTGTTGTTGAGCCGCATATCATTGTTGACCTTCGACCTAGCGCACACCCTTGATCCACAACCCAAGGAGGCTGAGTAGGAGGAGAAGATGATGATGTAAAAGAAAAGAGGAAGGAAAGGAGGAAGGAGGGAGGCTCCATCCATGGTCAGCCTACCCATTAACCACTTGCAAGTTAGAGGGAGGATCAGAGCAGCTATTTCCATTCTTAATCTCCCGTGATTAAGTGAGATCTCTCCAAATCTCTTCTCTTCTACCCTGTTGAGGTAAAACCCAGATCGGATATAACATTCCTTACCTTGGGCTGATGAATATCTAAAAGTATGTGCTGAATATGCTGATAAATTTTTAAAGATGTATTCATTGTACGTTGTGTCATGACTTATCATCTCATACCTTGTATCCACTTCAAATGTTAGAGAAAATATATCTTAGAGGGATCAGAATTTGCTAAATAATTTTATGCAATTTATTTGTATGTTTATATTTCTAATATTGTTGTGAATTTTAATTTCTTAGTTTTCGTAGTTGTTATGGTATTTTTTTACATAATTCCCTTCTTTATAAATGAGGGAGGAATAATCACAAGGACTTGCTACCCCTTCTTCTGGCTTGACTGTTTTCACAGCTGATTTCTCATTGTCCAGTATGTGGTTATCTTCGTCTCCTTTTCATCCCCTTTCCTATGCTTCTTTTTTTCTTTCTTCTGCCTCCTCTCTATCTCAGCAGAAGCCTTGTCTTGACAGGACCCTATCGAGACTATCTCAGTGAGTTCACACTAAGGTCGCGCAAAGTATCATTCCCTTTTTGCATTATCAAAAGAAAATTTTATATATGCCAATGCTTCGTGGTTATTTAGAGTATTTGTATTATCAATCATAGAACTGTATCATATTGATAGTTAGGAAACGTCCATTTTTTATTGAGAGGAGTGGATCATACGACCAGTTTTATAAAATTAACAGATGTAGTACAATCAAAAGGAGGAGAGGACAGGTTCCTCTATCTTACAGACAAATGTCCAAAGAAGGCAACTCCAGGCCAAATGAGTCATCTCCCTTCTCAAAGTCCCCACAGGTAAATGTTAGGGGGGAAAAAACTACTTCAGTTGTACAATAAAGCAAGGGCCCTGAAAGAGATACTCTCAACATAAAATTTTATTTGAAAATGCCATCTCTACACTCCTTCCAAATGCTCTAACGCTGCATGTGGGAGGATGCCAAGAATGTGGCATCTCACCATGTGGGCTAATACGGATCTGAATGACTTGAATGTCTGCCACAACTGTTTTTTGAAAGGTGGGCAGTACCACCGACATATTAAGATAGAAAAAGAATATACAAGTATAGGCCAACACAAGAAACCCCAAAAAACAGCCATACCCGCCTATATAACCCCATCCATCCCTACATGGATAGCTAATCTCAACTCCCCATCAAAGCAAAAATTGAGGAGTTGGCCTGATCCACTTTACAAATGATTGACGCCCATTCACTAACTATGTTACAAATACCAACCAAAAGAGAGTCCGCATCCCGAGCGACCTTGCAAAAATTCTTCTGTTCCTCTCACCGCACACCATCCAAAGAGTTGCATGCAAAATGAGCCACCAAACTGTTCTGTCCCCTTTTGTAGGCCAATGTCTCTTCCACTTCAGCATCATCTGCTTGATCTCTAATTGGGAGGGGATGATGCAATGGGCTCTTGCAGCCATCTCCCTTCAAACCGTAGAGGCATAGGAGCAAGCAGTGAGATGTGATGAATAGACTCATCCTCCACCCCGCAAAGAACACAAGAGGACTGAATGCCCGGCAGGAAGCGGCTCACGCATGGGAAATTGGTAGGGGTGTTCATTAAATGGTTCAACCCGAAGAACTGAACCGAACCGACCGGTTCCGGTCAGTTCGGTTCGGGTTGAAGGGCCTTCCGGTTCAGTTCGATTTTTTGTTGTGAAACCGACTGAACCGAATATATATTAAATATATTTGATAATAAATAATAACACAAAAGAAATCGCGGCCCAATTGGCAAGCGCCTTCGGCTCCCAAGGGAAGTCCCCGAGTTCGAACCTCGCGACTGCCTTAAAAACTTGTATTTTGCTATTTTCGGTTTAAATCGAACCAAACCGGTTCGGTTTGGTTTGCCTAGGGGGGTCTGTTTACTTCGGGTGAAGCAAAAATAGGGGTGAACCGGGCCAAACAGACCCGTGTTCACCCCTAGAAAATGGCCAACAGAAATTCTCCACATGAGGCCCTTGACCTTTAGGGGGCTTTTGGGCTTCCAAACCTGATCATGTAATCGATGCCGAAGTCCACCATCAGAAATGATGCTATAAGCCGATCTGACCGAGAAGCAACCAGCTTTCTCCCATCGCCATATCCACCGGTCCTCAGGCTCTGAGAAAGACCACGGAGGCGAGAAGGGAAAGCAAGTCCTGAAACTGAGCAGACTCCGGCTGCGACAAGTCCCTCCTGAAGGTGGGTGCCCACACTCTGCCAGGAAGAGAAGAATCAAAGGCCGGAAACTGATAACTCCGGGTCTGAAGCTACCTGAAAAAGACCAGGAAAAAGCAAGCTAAAGGAGAAGTCGCCGCACCATTTATCCTTCCAAAAAAGGGCCTTGTCACCCTTTCACAGTTGGATCCTGACACCAGCAGATAATATCCCAGTCTGCCACAACTGTTGACCCGCACTGAAGTTGAAGTTGACAGATAATACATCTCCAAGGATTTGCCACACTCCCTGGAAATAGGTCAAGAGCACATGAGATGATCCACATTTTCCACCACTTTCAGCAATAAAATTAGTTGTATATTTCACTATCTTCTCTGGAGAAAAGAAAATAAAGAAGGGAAAAAGAAAAGAGTTTTCCCCTGGAGAAATGCTTTTAGTATAGGGTTTTTGCATATATATCTCTCTAAAGTGAAAATTGCTTAAAAATCTATCATGAATTGCATTTGCTCTCTTTGTATGTGAATTAATTGTCACAGATACCTTATGGTGAACTTCTATCAAAATATTATTCTGTCTTCTTCTACATCAAATATGTTACTAGATTTGTTTGGTGGAAAATATATTACTTGCCATTGTTTTCATTTTTGTTGGGAATATTTCATGGTGACAAGCTTTTCCGTGGATGTAATGTAAGTAAATCAGAAAAAATACTAATAAATGCTGTATACGTGTAGATTCCCCCCCCCCCCCCAACTCATGGATTTATGGTTTACTGAATTGGTAACAGAAAACTCCTCTCAGCTTGTTGTCCCAAGTCCCGAGGGAAATGCATATCTTTATGCAATTCTTTTGTCTGTATAGAAATTTTACTCCATTTAGCTAAAGTTTTCTGATTTTTGTCTGAAGAGTATTTACCAGAGCCTCAGTTTTTACCTTTGAGCAGGATGCATTGCCTACATTTCCAGATGCTGATGCATTTTCATGCATAGAGAAGGATCTGGGTATGCCACTTGATTCTATTTACTCATCCATCTCACCATCACCAATCGCAGCTGCCAGCTTGGGCCAAGTCTATAAAGCAAGACTTAAGTCTTCTGGACAGATTGTTGCGGTAAAGGTGCAGCGCCCTGGTATTGAAGAAGCTATAGGACTTGATTTTTACCTGCTAAGAGGTGTTGGTTTTCTCATTAATAAGTATGTGGACATCATATCAAGTGACGTTGTTGCCTTAATTGATGAGTTTGCACGGAGGGTTTATCAGGAGCTCAACTATGTGCAGGTAGAAGCTCTAATGTGGTAGTTCTTTTTCTTTTTCTTTTTCTTTGTGTGTGCGGAGGAGGTAGGCCATTTTCTTGTGGGAGAGAGTAATTGTCTTGTAATAATGGTTATCAGGACAAGGTTTCATAGCTGATTGTCTATTCTTTTGATTCCCAAGGAGGCTAAATATTTTTCTCATTTTCCCCATTTCAATTGTCATTTAAATGTAGGAAGGCCAAAATGCAAGAAGGTTTAAAAAGTTGTATGCTGACAAGGAAGACGTTCTGGTCCCAGATATATTCTGGGACTACACAAGTGCAAAAGTATTGACAATGGACTGGGTGGATGGTATCAAACTAAATGAACAAGAAGCAATTGAGAAGCAAGGTCTAAACCTCCTGGACCTTGTCAACACAGGTATCCAGTGTAGTTTGAGGCAGCTTCTTGAGTATGGATACTTTCATGCGGATCCTCATCCTGGCAATCTTCTAGCTACACCAGAAGGGAAACTTGCATTCCTTGATTTTGGCATGATGAGTGAGACACCTGAAGGAGCAAGGCTTGCTATTATTGGTCATGTTGTTCACATGGTTAATCGAGACTATGAAGCAATGGCCCGGGACTACTATGCATTGGATTTCTTGTCTCCTGATGTTGATGTTTCTCCAATTGTGCCGGCTCTTAGGAGCTTCTTTGATGATGCTCTTAATTCAACTGTAAGCGAACTGAATTTCAAGACTATCGTGGATGGATTGGGCAATGTTTTATATCAGTTTCCATTTAATGGTGGGTCTTTCTTCATCTTCAGTGTGGCTATGTGCTAGTCATTGCCCTATTACTTGGTAGTCACTGTTGTTGGAAAATCGTCCTGACTTCGCTCATTTGTAAAATGTTATATGTTGTTATGATCTAATTTGATAGTTTTGCACATTGCCCTAGAATCTTATATATTCTACTCTATCTCTATATTTTTCATTTTGTTGGGTATACCTTATAATAAATTTTATCTCATCATAAATACCCCAAATTGTCTGTCATTCGTTTAACTTAACATTAAGTGGATTAAGATTTGGAGGAGCACCACTGGCATGCAGCGAGATCTGTATGGTGTGCTACTGTGCTGGCAGCACAGCACACTGTAATATCCACACACATATGTACACACAAACACACACACACTTATATACACTTGTTGTCCTTGTCCTCATTATAACTTTCTGATGGTGCAATTCTCTGAAACTGGATTGATAACCTATTCATGCCATTAATGTCTTTTCTCATTCTAGTCTGTTATCCTTTTTGTTATCTCTTGCTGTTCTGTTAACTTTTCTGCATTCTGTCTGAATGTCAGGATAAAGAGGAACCTCTCTACCTATTTATCCTGATTGTACTATTTCTGTTATATTATAATTATTTTTATTTTTTTAAACAACTCTCTAAATTCATTTTCCCTGCTTATGGGTTAACCCTATGTACTAGTGTCTCCCACTTTCAGCACTGCACATCTTTTTCTTGTTATGCTGAATAGACCACCTATATCACTCCCATTAAGCCATTATCATCCATTTGCATCTCAACAGTTCTCCAGCTTTTATAATAATATTTTTTTCTTCCAGTTCCAAACATTTGTCATATCTCTCAGTCATTTCTCGAATGCCAATATCTCAAAATCACTATATGTTGCAGAAAAATGAACAAAGTTTCACGTTTTACTATTTTGGCTTACTGCCAACTGCCAAGTAACATCTGTTATTTATTTTGGCTTAGGATGCTCTTTTTCCTGTGTTTTTCTCTTGTATATTTCTTCTGTATGTGTGTGCTTGCATGCGTATGCATTATGTGCCTATTATACTCTATTTTTAACCATGTTAGATAGGTGCCATCCTTCGTATAACGCTTGGTCTAACCTGGTGCATCATTTTGCTTGCAGTTCCAGCTTACTATGCTTTGATACTGAGGTCACTTACTGTACTAGAAGGTTTAGCTCTGTATGCTGATCCTAATTTTAAGGTGCTTGCTGCTTCATATCCATATTTCGCCAAAAGGCTCCTCACAGATTCAAATCCGTACCTTAGAGATGCGCTTATTGAACTGCTTTTCAAAGATGGGAGATTCAGGCATGTCTGTTATGTATCAAGATGTTTGATTGCTCTAGATTATTAGCAAGGAGCTTAACAGAGTTCTCCATTCTGTTTTCACATGCAGATGGAATAGGCTTGAAAATCTTCTTGTTCAAGGTCGCAAAGATAGAGATTTTACTGCTAAAGATGCCCTGCAACCTGTTCTTAAGCTATTATTAGATCCTGATGGAGAAGAACTTCGAGTTTTAGTTGTCAAGGAGGCTGTCTATGTTACAGAAGCTGTTGTTCTTGGCACAATGATTGATACATATAAATCTGCACCTGATTTTATGAGAGCTCTAGTCCCCAATGGCAGTCCAATTGGACCTTTTAGGTTAAAGGAAGGTGAACAAGAACGAATGCTAGAGCTTCGAGATCGGGTATTTAGAATATGGGGACTTTTGAGATCCTCTGATAATTTTGATCCAAGCCTCCTTCAGCCTGTTCTACAGGTACTCGTCCTCCCGCTAAAATTTATCAATGGTACTGAAGCTGTGACACTTGGATATTCTGTTCCTCGATTCTACCCCTCCCTCTATTTTGTTATGAATCAGATGGCTATCCTTTAACTGAAATACTTGCTTTTGGTAGTTCATGCAATATTTATGGTGCATCTAGAGTTCCTTTGTACAGCAATAGACTTAATGCCAAGCATTTCCTGGATGATCATATTGTCTCCTTTGCACAAGAGACAGAACATCACTTTGTCAGGTTTCTTTTGAGCTGTCATCCTTAAAATGCTGATGTTAGACAATTTATTTGATGTTGTACTTGTATAAGAAAGGTTACAATCATTAGACTTAGTGGACATCAGGTAAGAAAGATCAGAGTAGATGGAGAGGCATTGGTCAGTGGATGGCTATGTCCTTCTCCAATGAATAAAAGGGTGCAATTACAAGAGTCTAAATAACCATGACTGCTTTTAAGAGGATTATCAAGGGACTGGATAAAATGGGACAGGTCAAATGAAATTGGCTCAAGAAACATAATGTGCCCTACCTAGCTCAGGACATACATGGGCTGGGCTTGAGCTCAACTCTGACAAACAATGAAAGGCTGACCCAGTCACCCAGATTGGCTGAGGAATTGGCCAGATCTGAGTCCCATCCGATTTGGATCAGCTAAATGATCTGCAGGAGCCGTTGCTCGGTCTGACACCGAAGGAAAGTGTCAACCTATGGCTCAAACTGCATTTGAAATGATGTGGTTACAGAGTCTCATTTTTTGATTTTGGAGTGTCTTATGTCGAGCCTATGGAAATGCATTGTGATAATTAGGCTGCTATAGGAGCTATACACATTGCCAAGAATCCTGTTATTGATGAGCAAACCAAGCACATTGAGGTGGACTGCCATTTTATGAGTGATGCTGTCATGTCCCAGAAGATATGCACTCTGCTTACTCCTACAGATACACAGTTAGCAGATTTGTTTGAGGCTTTTGGTGTCTATAGGTTTATTACTCTTTGCAGGAAGCTGGGCATATGTGACATATGTGCTCCAACTTGAGGGAGAGTGTTAGAACTTAGAATAAGTTAAGTGTGATTAAGTTAAGAGTTGTGGCTCACTTGCAGTGTTTAGCTTAGTGTACCTAGGGTACAACTTATGTGTACTCAGGTATAAGTAACTATCTTTTCAACTAATGGAGATTAGATTTTCAGTTCTTCTCCTAATCACAATAGGTTGTTCCGCCAGAACAGAGGAAAAACTATTTTTCTTTTTGATAGATAAAATCCTTTTCTGGTCCGAGCATCTTTGTAAAGGAACTAACTCATCCCTTTTTGTTCTTTTGAGGAGTTAGGGGGTTTACATAGGCTCCATATGGGTTCTCTTTTGTAAAGGGATTTTTGGGCTTGATACTCTTGTACATTCTTTTCCTTCTTAATATACTCCATGGTACCATCAACTTTTCAAAAAAAAAAGTAGTTAAGAGGCATGAGGCCTTATTCTCAAATGTAACGCCCCGACGCGGAATATCAGAGCGATAAACAGTTAAATAAATAGTATACTGTGAGAAATAGACATCAAACCATTTCACAAATTGGAATAACGCCAAAAGATCCAACTTTTATTAATAATTCCACTATCCTCTATTACAATCACAAATTCAGAGCCAAAATTATGGGCCCAGAGTACTTTATTCAAAATAAAAAACTACAAACTAACTATCCATCTAACTAACTACTAAAAACTTGGGTTGTCGAAAAGACTGGTCACTCTTGCACTTCCTCCTCCCCTTCCTCGTGCGTGTGGTAGTCCCCATCAGACTCACCTGAAACACATGAAATAAATAGCGCTGGATGAGCGATAATCGCCCAGTAAGACTTAATATCTCGTATAAACATGCATGCTTTAAGTGATTAATATTTTGTCATACAGGATAACTATAGAGAACGATCAAGTATAGTTACAAGGGTAATGTAACGATAACAAGAGAAGGATAACACTTACAATGAAAATAGCATAACAAGCATGATAACGAATTGACCATATAACGAGATAGCATGTAACATGCACAAGAGTGCACTAGTCGAGATAACACATTTGGTCGATCTTCTTGTCAACCGAGAAAACATAGTATTGTGATTGATTGTCTTCAATTAAATCTTGATAGTATGACACTTGAGTATTATGCCGTATACCCTGATCATTAAACCCCCGCGAGTTAAAGCCTTTTGGGCGCACCTCCCAGGACCAGATCGGGCCCTTATAATGTTGCCTGACATTATTATGTTTGTTTATCTTAGACAATCAAATAGATGGCCAAATAGAGTACCAAGAATAGATGAGAGTAATTGAAAAATGGATGAGAATGTAGAGAGAATGTGAATATATGAGAGTGTAAAGGGAGTAGATGAGAAAGATGGTCGTATTCGTAAATTGACGATAAATGGCGATGGTAATAGTTGCCCAGCACACATGACTATGTGCCGACAGTCCGGTAGAAGTCACCAACCGTCCAATAGCTGTGCTATGAACACAAGCCAGAGGTCCGACGTGATCTCAAGGTAAGAGAGAACAATCTAAGGCCGTTGGATCATGCTGATCCCTAAGGGTAAAATCGGTATTGATGGTACAATCCGCTCGTCGGCAATGAACGTCCGTCAAAGCCAAGGAGTCTTACGGAGGCCTTGACAGGAGTTCCTGGTCCTGTCAGGAGTATTCTCAATGGAGAGGTCGTCCAAACCAAGATAGAAGTGTGTATAGAAATAATTGTCCGTCATGCCTTAAGTGCTCGAAGGCAGAGGGACGCGATAACGGTGTTCAAATCAAGCGAATAAAATGAAGACAAGTTCATTTAAAAATAGGAAAATTTTACATGAATAATTGCGCTTAATTACCAGATATATTATTGAGTAACTTCAACCAGATCTCATGACAAAGATTCATGTTTAGTGTGTGCATGTGTAAGAGAATCAATGATATCATGAGAGGATTGTGCACACATTTTATTTAATAAAATTATATGATTATTACCAAGAATCCATTAACACGCTGTTACTGTTCATAACAGTGGGTTACATGGGTTGAACAATGGTGATAGTACATGGTTAACTCAATTAACATAGGAATTAGGGTTTTTGGGAGACAGTAAAATCGCGACGGGTAGGTCGGTCGCTTTCACAAAAATTGGATCAGGCCAATCGATTGATGCTGTAATCGCGACGGGGTGACCTGTCGCGATTTGAGCAAACGGTCCAGAACGCGTCGTATCGGTCTGTCGCATTAAGGCCAATCAGTACAGGGTATGAAGAACGCGATGTGTCGGGCCGTCACGTTCATGTCGCGACGTACCCCTCTGTCGCGACCTTCTGAAAATCGCGATGGGTCGGGCCGTCGCGTTCTCAGAGGGTCAGGCCGAGCCCCAAAAGTGAACTGGTTCACTTTGGAATTCATTCCAGTCCTCCAAGGGATGATACAAAGATATTGTAAAATTCGTATAAAATCATGTACTCGATGAAAAATCATGAAACCACTTTTAATCAAAACTATACTTGCATAGGTATCAACAGTAATGAATAATTAGAGATTTAACCATGGTTTGGCATGCCGGATCGAATCGGTCCAATTCAGCCGAATCAGAAGAAACCCGATTCGCCCGATTCCCATCGAATCGGACCGATTCCCATCCGATTCCCATGAGAATCGGCCCGATTCAGGCGAATCGTGGCGGATCAAGAAAAACCCGATTCGCCCCGATTCCCCTATGCGTCGAACCTTGGATTTAACATGGTATGGACATGCTAAGATTATGTTACTTCATGATGACCCAAAATCATACACAGTGTTGAAAAATGATTTAATCCGAACATGGTACTTGATAGAAATTGGGGAAAATAGGGTTATTAGATTCCTAACATCATGTAGCATGTATGATAAAAGTTTCAGGGCACGATATCAAGTATGGACATGGATTTAAAGTAAACATGTCAAGTCGGGTACATGTTCTCAATAGGAAGTGGAGCATGAAATACTTCTAAATGACATGATAAAAATTGGGGGAAACATAAAACTTTCGAAGATGGGGTCATGGTCTACCTATGGTCGAAATTAATTTGTTTTTGCTTGAGAGATTGCCTACCTTTGAACCCTTTGAAATCCTAGGGTTAGAAGATGTGAAGAACTTCAAAGATCCTTGTTCCCAGCCTTCTTCTCCTTGCTCTCCACGTCCAAAAGCTCCTCCTTCTCATTCTCCAAGCTTCAGAAGATGTTTAGGGTTGGCTAGGTACGAAATGAGAGAGTATTTGTATGTTATAGGTCTCCTAATCTTTTAAAACTCTTCCCTCTCATCCAACTCAGAATTTTCCATATTTATCTCCCTTTTCCTAGCCTTTATCCATCTATTTAGCATGGGGAGAACTCTAATTTTGTTGCCTAAGGGTTAGGATAGGCCTAGGACTCCTTTTAAGATAATTCTGAGTTAAAATAGTCATTATCTTAACCCTTTTTAATTTATTAATAATTAAGTACGAAATTAGGCTAAAATATTTCCCATTCATCATTGGGCTCTAGCTTTTGGGCCCATTAATCCATGTATGGACCATCTTGGATAACCCATCACTTGTTTTTGCTTATTGGGTTTTAATTATTCACATTTTCTTTTAGTTTAATTTATTTATCGATATTTAAATTTTTAGAGTTGCTACATCAAACGTGTAGGTGATCAACCAAGCGTTTGAGGTGAGCTTTTATTAAAAATATTATAATATAATTAAACATTACAAAAGTACATGTAAAACATTTAAAACTCTTTTTTTTTCATTCAAATGCACTAATATAGTGTAATACTTGCCAAATTTCTACAAATTCCAAACTGTGTCTGAGAGGTGGGCACCCCTAGGGCCACTGTTATAATCGCCGTTGCCTCGATTGTCATTGTCAGCCATGGAAGTTGCCATCATCCTTGGCCATCAAGGTCATCACCATCATCAACATTGCTTGTGATGCTGCTGCCATCGGCATCATCGGTCATCAAGGTAGCCGTCGTCAATATGGGTTTATCTTGGAGGTCAGTCATCAACATCAGTCATCTAGGGTTGAAAAGAAGGAAGAGGGAAATGGGGTGACGCTGACACTTCATGTTGTGGTTTGGGGATCAGGGAGGCTACCTAGTATCAAGCAAAACCACAGCCAAGGGCTCATGTCCTGAATGTGGGGGATCTAATACTTGAGTTTAAATGGGTATCAGGTGAACTGGGTTACTGGGTAGATAGGTTGGAGCGGGCTTATTGGGCCTTTTGGAAATTTCGCAATTGCCTGGCACATTGAGTTTTGCTTCTTCTTCAAGCCGCTGAATTGCATCAAATAATGTCAAATAATGGTACATCATTCTGTAATAAGCTTCCTATTGTCTCAAGAGCCTTTGCTATTGGCTGCAACATATCCTTCAATCTGTTTGTGATCATTGTCCGATAAGAGTCTACACAACTTGTACTCTACTTGATGTACCTCATCATCCAGTGAATTGCTTTCAAATGTGGGGCCCTTGGATCACACTTAAGTTAACCTTCAATACCCGAAACATAGATGATGAACATGATGAGCAAAAACTAGGGTAGCTTAACTCCCTGGGATATTTCTTTCTCTCTGAGAGGATTTCTCCTGGAACTTATGTTGTGATTTGGTTCTATTTGAGTATCTGCTGGTCAGCATCCAAATTTTCATGTCCTAAAATTTCTCTATCAAGTTGTTTTGCTGTAGCTGTGACCACTCAAAATATGTAGTAACTATCTGCTCATTCTTCCACAGGTCCTCTTAGTGGACAGTGTATGGTTAACATTACCTCATGTGTGACCAAATTGGTTCACAGCGCCCCAAATCTGTTCAATCGAAGGCATTGTGACTGTTTCTTTCTATCTAGATCTTTTTTCAGCTTGCATACTGCATACATATTTTTTCATATAGATCACTGTTGAGGAATCATATTTTACTTAAAGCTGATACAAGTTCCATAAAAGCAAACATTACGAGAGTACGTGAAACTGAATTTAATTCTACAACAGGAGCAAAGTCTCCTTTCTAGTAAATTACATGGACCTGGCTAATGTGTTTTGCCACTCAGTTGTGGCATCTAATTTACACTAGTGTGTACATGTACTTGGTGCCAGATACACAATTCCCTTGCCAGAAGATCCACAAGGTCTGGAACATCCTTTCTGTTATTCCATACATAGTTGCAGGGAAACGTGGCTCAAAGTGGGAAACCGTTTCCTTGGATATGCAATTGGTAAATGAATTTGATTCAATCCAAGGTCTGGAAACACCCTGAGAAACAATGGCAAAATAGCAGGTGGAAATGCTGCAGAGTGGTAGATGAGGAGGAAAAAGCAGTGGGGTGGGGTGGGGGTTAGGGGATAAGCAATTGTGGCAGCATGCATGTGTAAGTTGGGATGGGTGGAGGGGGGATCGGGGTTGCAGCGGTGGTGTGTATCTGTAGGTGGTCACTGATGGCATGACCAAGCAAGGAGGGAAGGTTATAAAGGCATCCCCCTGGCAAGGAGGATGTGTCTGGTCGAAGATGGCAAGTGCAGATGAGGTGGGATGTGCAGTGACCGCAGGCAATGACAGTGATGGCAGCAAGGGTTGAGTGCTGACAAGGTTGAGAGCTGCAGTGAGTACAGGCAGGGTGAGGGGCAGCAGCATATGAGGCCACTCTTGGGTCCCTCCCGTTCAATGTTTTAGGGTTGGGGTAGATTTGTAGATGGCCTTTTTGTAAAACGATCCCAGCACATCTTTAATTACAGAAATACCTAGTTAGAATAGAACTTTGCTCAAATACTCTAAAAGTTGTAAAAATTGTTTAGCATAAAATGATCCTGACAGGGGGAACTCTCGATGCTCGGCTAGAGCCTCGGGTTCGGCCGACGTCTCGGCATCGGCCAAGGCCGAGGACGGCTTCTCGGCTGAGGACGAGGCTTGAGGATGAGGCTTGACCTAACATGGAGCACACGACATGACCGTGGGATTTCCGGGGTCGTGGCTCACGTAACGGCCCGAACAATAACTACTGAGGTAGTGGTTGCGGATCGTGCGCTTGGTAACAGCTGTCATGAAGGCCACAATCTGCACGATCTGGCATGACAGTTACAGCGATGAGATGGGAACAGTTACGACGATATGGTGCGAGATTCGCGGAGTTGTCTGACAGTTTTGATGGGCATCCTACCACTATAAGAGGGGAGACACTCGACACTCACATGTATGCAAGAACTCTGCTCTTGACCGACACCTTGTCCAACCTATTATTGACTTGAGCGTCGGAGTCTCTGCCCGCCGAGACGCCTCAGTGGACTTGCAGGTCAGGAGCTCGGAGCTAGTGCAGCACGTCAGCGACCCAACTTTCCTTTGGTCATTTCGGCTAATGCCGACGTCAGTTAAGCAAATAACATTTTTGGCGCTCTATGGGAAACGACTGTAGTTTTCATGGCTCCTAAAGGAAAGACAGTTAGTCGCGTCCTTGAGGGGGAGGTCGTCCCAGTCGAACCAGTGGAGGAGGTCGTTGCTGGGGGTCTAGCTTAGCCGAGCAGGACTCCACAACCTCTATGCATCTTGACTGCGTGGAGCAGACCGTGGGCTCCATACAGCAAATGTTGGAGTGGTTGATAGCAGAACCAGCAGTTCCATCAACTCATGGTGGCCTAGGCGGAGGCCGCTCGAGCTCAAGCCACTGCGGCGGCCGCTATTTTGGTTTTCCCTACACCGCTTGCGGTGCAGGCACCCCTCCCCTCCGCCACCTGTGCTATCAGCCAGCCACGGCATGGACCAGGCGGCAGCATCGGCGTTCTTAGCCCCGCCACCTCCTCCTGTAGCTCTGGCACCCCTCCCCACCGCCCCTACGATGGTGGTAGTCATGGGTGCGTCGAGAACCATGGAGGCCGACCACTACTCGACAGAGTCAGCTCTCGTTAGGGTAGCCGCTGTCGGCCTCGAGCCTCATTGGAGGGAGGATCTCCAGGAGATGAATAGGAAGATCGAGGCTCTCTAGCGCGACACTCGCGCCCCCTCGGTCCTAACCCTCCTCTCCTCCTCGCCCTTCACCGAGGGGATCACATCGGCTCTGATCCCGTCGAAACTTCAGCTTCCAAAGTTCCGACAGTACAACGGAACGACGAACCCCGTTCACCATCTCGACAACTTTCAAGGACAGGTTGGGATGGTGAACATTTCTGAAGCTCTGAAGTGTCGGGTGTTCATGTCAACCATTGATGACGCCGCACTTCAGTGGTTCAAGTCACTGCTTGTGCGCTTGGTTCAAAACTTCACAGACTTTGCGCAGTGCTTCTTGGACCACTTCTACAGCACAGTGCAACATTCTCTCTGCATCAACAACCTTTGGCTACTCTTTCAGAAGGAGTCCGAGCTCTTCCGAGACTATGTCAAGAGGTTCTAGGTCGAGGTCATGAAGGTGATTGACCTCGACTTCAGCACCGCCATCAACATCTTCACGCAGATGTGCTCCAACACGTTGTTCGTCGCGTCGATCGTGAAGAAGCCCCCGATGACGTTGGCCAACCTCCTCTTCCGCATGCAGAAGTACGTGCAGTTGGAATCAACCCTCGGGGCCTCCGGTAAGTTGGGCCGACCTGTTGATCAAGGGGCAACCAATAGTGCACCGACTCTAAAGAAGAGCAAACGAGAGGAGGAGGCTCCTCGGTGAGACGCCCCGCATCGTCCAGACTTGTCTGGTCGCCCCGATGTCTCGTGTCGGGCCCAAGACCTGCCTCAGTTTGGCAGGCTCCCTTCCGAGATCCTCCCTATCATTAAGAAGGTGCTTGAGTTCCGACGTCCCGAGCCGATGAAGAGGCCTCCGTTGAAGCAAGGTGCCAACAAGTACTGCGACTACCACAAAGACTTTGGGCACACTGTTAATGAGTGCCGAAGCCTAAAGGTTGAGATCGCAGATCTGCTAAAGCAGGGCGTCATTGGCAAGGACGTCATGGACGGGAAGCCCAAGCCAGCCGACTTGGACGAAGAGAAGACCGCCCCTCGTGGCAAGGGTGCGGTGCTGGTGCTCGCTTGAGGGTCGGTTGGAGGCGGAGATAGTGGGAGGCAGAGGAAGGTCTACGTGTCGGCGGCTGGACCAAGCTCCAAACAGCCCCCAGCTACGGGTGATGTAATTTCATTTTCGGACGAGGACTTGGTCAAAGTCAACATCCCCCATGATGATGCGCTTGTTGTTCATGCCTACGTCGATGGGTATGATGTATATCGTATTTTGGTTGATAATGGAGCCGCCCCGACGTGTTATTTTATGACTATTTTGTGAAAATGATGGAGCTGAGCGCTGGGCTCAAGTCAATGGCCATCCCTCTGTTTGGGTTTAGGGGTCTCCAGAGAATGTCGAGGGGTAGATCAAGTTAAATGTCACCCTCAGCACTCGACCACGTCATGTAACGTTGAGGTCGATTTTTTGATTGTGAAGGTTAAGTCAGCTTACAACGCGATTTTTGGTCGAGGTCTACTAGGAAAATTGGGTGGGGTCCCATCCACCTACCACTAGAAACTTAAGTTTCCGACGCCTAACGAGATCAGCGAGGTTGTGGGGAACCAAGTTGAGGCCCGACGTTGTTATGTAAACTCCATTAAGGCTAAGGAACCAATCGTTTTTTAGTATGATTCTGTCCCTAAGGAAGGCTTGGATAGAGGGTAGCCAGCCCAACAGACCAAGCAGGTGTGGGTTTCAAGTGATAGGATACTTGTCGTCGGCGCTGAGCTCTGAGAGATGGAGGGGCAGCTGGTGGATTTTTTGACAACCAACACCGACGTCTTCGCATGGTCGGAAGCCAACCTACCAGGGATAGATCCAGAGGTCATCCAACACCACTTGAATGTCGACCGCAATGTCTGCCCAGTGAAGCAGAAGAAGCTGCCGTTATCGACCGATTAGTAGGAGGCCGTTGATGACGGCCTCGGAAAGTACTTGTGAGCGGGGACTGTTCGTGACGTACTCCACCCAGAGTGGGTGGCGAATGTCGTTTTGGTGAAGAAGGCCAACGGAAAGTGGCAGATGTGCATCGACTTCACCGACCTCAACAAAGCGTTCCCGAAGGATAGCTTCCCCCTGCCTCGCATCGACCAGCTCGTCGACTCCACGGCGGGCCACGAGCTCCTCAGCTTCCTCGACGCCTACTTGGGGTACCACCAGATCAGGATGGCGCCCGAGGACAAGGAGAAGACAACCTTCGTAATCGAGAAGGGTTTGTATTGTTTTTACTCGAATGCCTTTCGGTTTGAAGAATGCAGGGGTGACCTATTAACGACTCATCAACATGATGTTTGAGTCTCAGATCGGCAAGACGACGGAGATCTACATCGATGACATGCTGGTCAAAAGCTGACGTGTGGGAGACCACGTCCGAGACCTTCAGGGTACTGCGGCGGTATGGGATGAAACTCAACCCCGAGAAGTGCATCTTCGGCATTCATGCAGGCAAGTTCTTTGGTTACCTCGTTTCGAGCCAAAGAATCGACGTCAACCCTGACAAAGTGCAAGCTATTCTTGATATGTCGCCGCCGAGGACTATCAAGGAGGTGCAAAGGCTCTCCGGATGAGTCACAACGTTGAGCAAGTTCATGTCAAGGTCGGCTGAGAGGTGCAGACCATTTTTTAACGTGTTAAGGAGAGGGAAGTTCAAGTGGGATGACACTTGTCAGCGTGCGTTCGATGATTTGAAGGAGCACCTACCAAGCGCACCCACTCTCAGCAAACCTCAAGCTGGCGAATACCTGCTATTGTACCTCTCAGCCACCGACCA
This sequence comes from Colocasia esculenta, assembly GCA_014218235.1. Taxonomy (NCBI): domain Eukaryota; kingdom Viridiplantae; phylum Streptophyta; class Magnoliopsida; order Alismatales; family Araceae; genus Colocasia; species Colocasia esculenta. The sequence continues at coordinate 1,131,510 of CM024764.1, read as the reverse complement.
CTCTATAAGCTCGGTGTTGGTTCGAGAGGACGGGAGGCAGTATTTGCATGTGTACTACACCAGCAAGGCATTGCGGGGGGTCGAGCTGCGCTATTTCGACCTAGAGAAGGCCAGTTTTGCTCTCGTGATGGCTGCTCGTCGGCTTCGACCGTACTTCCAGGCCCACAAGATCGTCGTCCTTACCGACCTCCCCATCAGGCAGGTGCTCGGCTGACTTGAGACCTCGGGAAGGTTGGCGAAGTGGGTGATTGAGCTCGGTGAATTTGACATCGCCTATAAACCTCAAGTCGCCATCAAGGCTTAGGCCCTCGTTGATTTCATTTCCGAGATTCATTTCCGAGGGGACAATGAGGCCCGCCAAGCCTAAGGACGACGAGAGTTGGAAGGTATTTGTCGACGGGGCCTCAAGCTCCTAGGGCAGTGGAGCTGGCGTTGTTCTGCACTCTCCAGAAGGCCTCGTCCTGAAGTATGCGATATGCTTCCAACAACGTCGCAGAGTATGAAGCCGTCATTTCAGAACTTCGCATGGCGAAATCACTGGGGGCCTCTCGCGTCAAGGTCTACAGCGACTCCCAGCTAGTCGTCAACCAGGTTGCCAAAGACTTTGAGGCCCAAGAAGAGAAGCTGGCCCAGTATATGAACGAGGTCCTCAGAATGATAGCAGAGCTCGAGGTGGCCAAGCTGCAGAAGATCTCGAGGGCCGACAACTCACAAGCTGACGCACTCTCAAAGTACGCGGCGGCTGCTTCTGAACATCATCTCGGGCCTGCGGTGCTTGTCGAGGAGCTTTGCGAGTCGTCAGTCGGAGTTTTGGCCGACATCCTCTGCATGAATGATGGGTCGACTTGGATGACTCCCATTGTGGAGTTCATTCAGAATGGTCAACTTCCTGAGGACTGTGATGAAGTGCCGAAGGTTCGGCGACGAGCTCCCAAGTTCCTTCTGATGGGTGACGTCTTGTACCGCAAGGGCTTCGCATACCCATATCTTCGCTGTGTCGGACTTGCCCAGGTTGAGAAAATTGTGCGTGAGGTCCACGAAGGTAGCTGCATAAGTCATATTGGAGCTCAGTCGTTGGTTTGACGAATTTCTTGACAAGGTTACTGGTGGCTGACAATGCTAAAAGATGCTGAGGAATATGTAAAGCAGTGTCACCGGTGTCAGATCTTCAGCAATAAAGTCCGGCAACCACCGGCTACCCTCACCACCTTGTCGGCTCCGTGGCCATTCGCGCAATGGGGGATGGACATTCTCGGCCCATTCCCACTTGCTTCAGGTTAGCGAAAGTTTCTCATTGTCGTCGTCGACTACTTCACCAAGTGGGTCGAGGCCGAGCAATTGGCAAAGATCATAGACGCCAATGCATGGGGATTTATCTGGAGGAGCATAGTTTGTCGGTTTGGAGTATCGAAGACGCTCATCACCGACAATGGGAAGCAGTTCGACAATGCGAGGTTCTGTCGGAATTGCTATGAGCTTGGTATTCAACATCAGTTCACCTTTGTCACCCACCCTCAGTTGAATGGGTAGGTCGAGGTGACGAACCGAACACTTCTCAACGGGGGCCGACTAGCTAGCCCACGTACTTTGGGCGTACTACGTTACACTCCGAGAAGTAACAGGAGAATCCCCTTTCGCGCTCGCCTTCAGGGTGGAGGCAGTAACATCGGTGGAACTACTCATAGTGCCAACATAAAGAGTGACGAGTTTAAGCGCGAAGGGAATGACTAGTCTCTCTGAGCCGAGCTGGACCTGATCGAAGAACGTCGGGACCGAGCTACCGCTCGGATGGAGGTATAGTAGCGAAGGATGAAGGGTAAAAAGGGAGGTCGCTATGGCACCCGACCTGTGAAATAGACACTTCCTTACACGTCAGCTAAAATCGTGAATGTTGGTTAGCCTTTAAGTGGGGGATCGCGTTGGGATGAATTAGCGACAACGTAGACTAATGGTCTCGGGACACCCTAGGACTAAACCTTCCAAGGTTGCGTTCTCAGAGGGCTCCGATGACTCGATTGAACAAAAGCACAATTGGCAAAAAGTAATCCTTTTGTATTACTGGTCGCGATTTTTTGACCGAGACAGAGATTACAAAAGGCCTCGGCTGAGGGCCGAGGCAAAAAAGAAAAAGAAAAGTAACCCACGCAGGGGTCCCTTAGACTGCTAGAGCAGCAGTGCTCGGATCGGCCTCGGAGGTGGTGGCGACGACCGTGGTCTTGACTTTCGTGGCTCTGACATCGGCAGTCGCGGCTTCAGTTGCGATCGCAACAGTGTCATTGCTAGTCACTACGTCGGTTACTTATTCGCCGCACTCTTCCTCGACGTCTAGCCCCGACAAGTCTAGGTCTGGGAAGAGGTTTTTGACTTTGGTTCTACAGAAGTCAAACTCGGCCTGGAAGAGGCTGTCTACCTCTTGGTGAGCTCTGCGGACTTCCGTTACTCATCCGCTTCCTTAGCCTGCTCGGTTGCTACCAAGTCGGCCACTTCGGCCTTTGCCTTCGCGTGGGCCAGCTCCTCGGCCTTGAGCACCTTGTGCAGCTGTTGAACCCGGAAAAATACCGGGACTTAAACAAAGGTCGGGTGATAAATTCGCCCGAAAAAAGTACGGAGTTCCGGGAGAAGCCCTCGATCTCCTCCATTTCGAACACCTGAGATAAACGGGTTCAAATGCATATTTTAGTCCTATTTAGTTCGGACGACATGTTAAATGCGACGTTCGATGGTCCGACATGGCAAGATATGTACCCTCTGCCGGACAAGGCCAACGTCCAACAGTGTGCACGTCGTACACATGTCTGGGCAGACGAAACAGCTCCGACGTTCGAAGACGGAAACAAACGGCTTCGGAACGGCTGCAAACGAACGTCAAACGACGGTCAAATGGGCAAGAGAAGACCCCGGGGGCCCACATTTATAGCCTGGCACGGCCAGGACACCCCTCGCGGGGTGTTTGTGCGCAAATACCACCCCCCGCGGGGTGGTTTTGTGCGGGACACCCCCTGCGGGGGTGTTCCGGCGCACAAAACACCCCCTACGGGGGGGGTGTGCTGTGCAGGACACCCCCCGCGGGGTGTTTGTGCGCAAATACCACCCCCTGCGGGGTGGTTTTGTGCGGGACACCCCCTGCGGGGGTGTTCCGGTGCACAAAACACCCCCTACGGGGGTGTGTGCTATGCAGGCACCCCCAGCGGGAGGGGGGGGGGTTCCTGCGCCGGACACCCCCAACGGGGGTGTTCCAACGCAGAACACCCCCCGCGGGGGTGTTTCCCCTGCGCGGACACCCCCTGCGAGGGTGTTCCGGCGCAGAACACTCCTTGCGGGGGTGTTTTTGCGCCTGGACACCCCCATGGGTGCTCCGCAGCACCCCCTCCTGCCCGGCGCATCCCCCAGCGGGGGGGTTTTTGTGCCAAAAGCCCCAAGGGGGCTGCAGCACCCCGTTGGCTCCCTCAAACCCCTATAAATATGGGGTAGGGAGCCATGAAAAAGGATCCGATCCGGAAACAAAAAAGGCAAATTCTGAAAGAAAGGGAGAAAGTCCTAAGAAGTTTGTACTTTGGGACTTGGAGGAGTTTTGGGAGAATACCTCTCTGGATTTCTTCGTTCGGCCCGTACTCCGTCCATGCTCCGGTGAAAAGACTGTGACGTGTAAAGAAGAAGGCACTGCAGGTCGATATATAGACCATATCATTTTGTAAATAAGTCCTTCCGTGTTTTAAAATAACACGTATGTGAAGGCACGACTTATGTAAACACTTAATGGAGGCACATACACCCCATTAACGACATATATGCAAAATAATAAAAGGATGATTGTGGATTTCAAAACGCCGTCTATAATTTTCTAATTTCGGCAAGGTCTTTTAATAAACGTATCGTATCAAAGGTCTTCGAGTTTTCATCCGATGTAAATAAAACACCGACTCCGGTCGGTGGGGAATGGTCCAGTACACGACCACCCCAATCGCCTGATAAAACGGACACACGCGGAATAAATATACATATATACAAATGTTCGAGGGCTTAGGGTTTATACCCGACATCCCTCCTAAAATATCAAATTTTGTCTGTTTATTTTAAACAGTCTGGCACGCCCATGCATAGATACACATGCACCCATATATTTTCCATACAAAAAAATGGATGATATATATATATATATACATCCACAAAAAGAAAATCTTCTTTCCGCGTTCCCACAGCAGCTTGTCAGCCCCCTTAGCTAGATGTGCGGCGATCTCCTTGGCCTTCTCCGCCTTTGCACGGAGCTCCTCTGCCACTTCGGCCTTCCTCACGGCCTTGGTGAGTCGAGCGTCGGCGAGGGAGCAGCTTGCGACGACCTTCTGGAGAGCGAAAAGCTTTATCTTTGATGTTCACTGCCGACCAAGTGGTCGGAAGGGCCACCCAGTCGGGCAGTGAACGAAGAAATTATTCATCTTCCAGTTGTGAACAGAGGAGGGAATTCTACCAAGGATCTGTCGTTTGATCTGAGCTGCAAAGTACAGCCAAACGCCTTCACTGAGAAGCAGTAGAAGAAGATGCATAGACTAGGTTGTACTCTGGCTCGGATGCAGACGCCTAGGTAGCCGACAACCAACCTCTACGAATTGGGGGTCAGCTGTAGAAGAACGATGAAAGGGGGGGAAAAGGATATCGAAAGCCAGCTCGGATGGCCTCCGTATATATGCAAAAGCCGAGCTCAGGCACTGCCGACACCCACTTCACGGTGTCCTCATCGACCTCTATGGGAGCGTCAACCACCGAATCAACTTGGCGGTGCGACCCGGAGGCATGTGTCGAAGGCTTCTTGAGTACGTAAGTACCGGGAGTGACCTTCGGGTCATCGTCCACCTCGTTGCGGACTTCTACGATAGGCTTCGACGCTTGTGCGTCGGATGGACGAGGGGAAGATCTCGTTGCCGAGGACGACGACGAGGAAGAAGATGCCTCAGAGGAAGGACGCTCTCAAAGGCGAGGATTGGAGGACGAAGAATCCACGGAATTGTACGAAGCAACAGATGAATTCATGGCTTACCTCAGAAGGAAGGAAGCGAAAGAACGAAGGGCCCGAGAAGGAGGTCGGACGTCGAGGAGACGGAAGAAAGCTTGTCGGCTGGAGCTCTCATGTGCGGAAGCAAGTTACGTGCATGTTTCAAATTCAGACCTTATTTATAAGGCTGGGGGGCCGAGCAAATCCGACGGTCGTGGCTCGTCGCTTCTCCTCAAGCGTCTAGATCGAACCATGTGGCGTCACCCCGTTGAGTCCCGACTCTTGTCTCGGATGACGACCACGCGTAGTAGATAGCAAGGATTGTGATGATTCAGCGTGAGATTTGGGGCGGCGACGTGATGGTCGGCGTTGCGCTTGGCTACCGAGGATCTGCCATAATGGTACTGACGTAGTAAATGTGGCGAGTGGACAGGTGACAGGACACGTGGTCTGATGTGCCCATGTGGCAGGACACGTGTCCTCACTGGAAAAGTTATGTACGACAACTTCACATCGCCCTGACAATAGTCCGACGTGAACCTGGAGGGCCAATGACACGGGAGAACTCCTGATGCTCGGCTAGAGCCTCGGGCTCGGCCGATGACAGCTTCTCAACTGAGGACGAGGCTTGACCTGACGTGGAGCATACGACATGACCGCCGAATTCTCGGGGTCGTGGCTCACGTAATGGCCCGAACAATAACTGCTGAGGTAGTAGTCGCGGCTCGTGCGCTTGGCAACGCTTGTCATGAAGGCCACGATCTGCGCGATCTGACATGACAATTACAGCGATGAGATGGGAACTGTTACGATAATATGGTGTGAGATTCACGTGGTCGTTTGATGGTTCTTATGGGCAACCTACCACTATAAGAGGGGAAACACTTGACACTTACAGGTACGCAAGAACTCTGTTCTTGACTGACATCTTGTCCGACCTATTATTGACTTGAGCGTTGGAGTCTTTGCCCGTTGAGACGCCTCGGTGGACTTGCAGGTCAAGAGCTCCGAACTAGTGCAGCACGTCGACGACCTAGCTTTCCTTTGGTCACCTCGGCTAAGGCCGACGTCAGTTGAGCAAACAACAGATCTCATAAAAATACTGATTACGAGTTACCCAGTTTAAATGCAATGTTATCTAACTATCATAGGGTTAACGAGAATAATTGAAAAAAGATTCTAGAAACTAACAATATATCTAAAAAATTGTTGTAGATGGTGATACTTAAAATTCAATGAATATTTAAATTTCAACTCAGATAATGACTTTAAAAAATTCTGAAATGTCAGAAGCAAATTTTCAGAAATTTAGTCACATAATGTCAATAGTCTCTTTATATTATTTGTATGTAATTGTTTCTCATTTCCCTTTAAATTTTATATGGTTGTTTCCTATGTTATCAAAGGCGATTGAGGCTATCGCCCAGGCCATGAGACGAGGCGAGGCGACCTCAGATCGCCTCACCCCGGCCCATTTCGCCTTTGCAATTTCAAGCCACCAATTCCACCTTTTTTACCCTCGTCCAGCCCATATATTGGCCCATAAAGAGGCCCACTTGGCCTATTTATTTACTTGCAATTTAGTTTATTAAATTTTAGTTACTTTACATATAGAAATGAATATATTTAATAAGTCATACAATAATTTGACATAGATGAATGATTAATTTTATGAAATATACTAGTTTCATGCACATATTTAGGTGATGTTTATAGATATATTCATATTTTTTAACTATATATATCATTTTATAATATATCGCCTCAATCAGCCTTGGTCTTTGAGGCTGAGGCGACCCCTTGATCACCTTAGTCGTCTCTCGCCTCTGACTACATAGGTTGTTTCTTGCTTTAATTTCTCACTTCATTTCCCTCTTACATTACCCATGCCAGTGTGTTCCTTGGCACCAATCGTCTTTGGATTTTGCAATCCTTTCTGTCGGGAGATATTGCATAGGAGTAGGAAATTGACCTGCTTAACCCCAGGCACCTCCCTCAACAATCAGAGAGGAAGCTAGTTTTGCACAGTCCCATTTGAGCCAGACAGCTTTCTAGTCATCCAGCAAGTAAACCAGGGTTTTACACAAGCGCTACTTGAACACAGGCACTGCAGGCAATGAACTTGGCTTTATGCAAACCTCTCTTGCTCGATATAGGGCAGACCCTAGAACCTCCGAAAGAAAGAGAATCCTAGACAAGGCGAGCCCGAGGGTTTTACCCAAGTGTTCTCTCTTTTCCTTCTAATTGAGGCACGTAGGTTACCACCTTTTAAAACAATGGCAAAAGGCATGCTACACCATCATTGCAATCCAGTATACAAACAAATAAATAGTGGGGATATGTGAAATCAACAAGTATGGCAAGACAGCGTACTCAAATAGTGGCCTAGTGGTAGCCCTCCATATACATCAGGAAGAGGTCAAGGGTTCAACTCCCAATGGGAGCAGGTTTACAAGGAATTTTTTAAGGATGATGTAATAGGTTAGTTTTCCAACCAAAAAAGGGAAAAAGTATGGCTAGATGCCAGCTACCTCTGTATCATTTCACTATTATTAAAAATGGTATAATTAAAATTCTTTTAACTGAGAATGGCACAGAGGTGTCTAATCAAATAAATTGAACCTCAGATGTAAAATTCTTTTCCCCACATCCTTAAAGCCTGTTTTAAGGTCATGGAAATGTAGACATTGAAAAAATAACTGATAAGGTTTTAGTACACGGGAGCCTGATGTTGAATTGATGGGCTAAAATCTGGATTGCGGTGTTATGGTTGCTCTCCCTGTTTTTCTAGCTTGCCACTGGAGCCCATTGTGAGTGCTCTCTGTCAGCTTTACTTGCCTTTTGTGCATAGTGTTGGAACACTCGAGGTAATCCATTCTAATGAGCATGAGATGAACAGGTTCTGCAGGAGCCCGAAGCTCGGAACCTTGGGGGGCGAGTTGTTGGAGGAATATCGCAGCGCCTTGCTGCTCGACTGCTTCAACAAGTTCTTCTTACCTCCGCCACAGTGAATGGATCTCCGTAAAAATAGGGAAAAAAAGGATTGTAAAATTGAAGTAATCATGAGGCATTTAAAATTACTCTGTATATATGCTTATTTTTTTCCAAAGGAAATCCTAATTGTCTCTGGTTCTTCATCAGTGTATTTTTGGTCATTCACTCCCACATGACTAGCTAACTATGACTCTCAGCTGCCATTGTATTTTCCACAAATAGAAAATCATTTTTTTCCAGCTAAATTAACTGTAGTGCATCAAGAGATAGAAGATTATTTACCTTATACGGTCACAGGATGAATCCCCTCAATATATGAGATTTCCTCAGCTATATTGTTTTCGAATGGCTTTAAATGAGCAGGACGATGCAACGTTTGAAAGACGATTTTTTTATTATTATTTCGGAAATGTACAGATGGATCGTGGCTCTTTGATCCACCAAAAGTAGTTCTTTATGTGGTTCTTGAACTTGGCTAACATTGGTTGCAGTGGAAGTGAGTTCCCGGAGGAGGTACGAGAGTTTGCTGGTGACGATAGATATTTGCACATAACAGGTATTTTATTTAATATTATTGTTTTATTATTTGGATGAACACTAAGCCTCACTTTGGTAATGGGTCCAACCCATGGCTAAAGTTATTCAAGGTTAACTCAATTTTTACTTTGTGAGTGGGTTAGAAAAAGTAGAGTTAACTCTGTTCTGGAGGTGTGAGTGGGTTAGAAAAAATTGAGTTAACTCAAAATTAACTCAAACCTAACCGAGTTAACTTTCTTTGGTTGCCAAAGTCCATTTTGAGTTAACTTTGAGTTAACTCTGAGTTAACTTTGAGTTAACTCATTACCAGCCTCAGGCTAAATACTCATATCTTTTTATGTTTTAGAAAAGTTTGTCTTAAAAAGATTCCTCATTTCTCTTCCCACCAAAGCTGAGGAAACCAAACCCGACCGTGCCCAGCACTCATTGGAGGTTTGGAGCCCGATCAAAGTGTACCGTACCGGCATGCTTCTATCCAAACAATCTCCTTTTAAACAAATAATAGAAAAAATGAAAGAAGAACCAAAGGTTGGGAATTGACCCGAATGAGCCAGGGGCGCTCCTCCCCCCTGGGATTGCGGCGGCACAGCAAACCCAGGAGGAAACAACCATGTGGAATATGAGATGCATATCGCAAGAATACCTTGCAATAAAATCAATGTGAATTGCAAGAAAATATTTCTGTTGGGTGAGAGGGGGTTAACAAGACTCTCTGCCATGAGTCAATGACATAGTTTTTTTAATCTAAAGACAAGTCTTACAATAAGTATTTCTTGTAGAATATGCATTCCTCTATACAAGAATAGCAGCGTCGATTTTAGTATCGAGATCATCCAGATCCAAAATCGAAACCATTTCGATTTCGTTTCACTTGGTTTTGGACGGAGCAAACTGTTCGAAAAAACAGCTTACTATTCTCCCACAATTCTTTAGTCATAGCTTATTCATCCATGCATAATCTGAATGAATGCTGTTAGCCAGAGTTTTTATACCATTTCAGAAGAAATAAAAGGTAAGCTGCTCTTTCATGGGGCCGAGGGAAAAGAAAGTATAGTTATTCTTTGCTTGCAATTATTGATCATCTCTACGACTGTCATCATCGTCAGAGTCTTATCTCATTATTTGGTGTCGACCACATGAATTTTTTTTCGTCAAAGATTTCTATCAAATGTTATAATCTTATTTAAACTCAAGAAATTCAAGTTCTTCGTAATAACATTGCATCATCTCATTTTAAGTCTTCCTCTAATTCTTTTACTGGCATCCACTAACATCTAATCACATCTTTTAACCGGTAACGAGTTAGAGCGAGATACACGTGTCCAAACCACCCAAGTCTATTTTCTCTTATTTTTTATCAATTGGAGCTATCCTCAAAATCTTCACAAAATTGCTCATTCTTAATCTTATCTTTCTTAGTCTTACCACACATCTATCTCAACATCCTCATCTCTACTACATACATTTTTTTTAATATGTTCATTTCGTACTATCCAACACTTAGTACCATATAATAAAACATGTCTCATTGCCATTTTATAAAACTTTCCTTTAAATTTCACTAGTATGCGACGATCATAGAGAACTCCTGATGCATTTCTTTATTTTAGCCAACTTGCCTTAATCATGTGTGCCACATCGTCATAAATTCTGTCATTCTCTTAGATAATAAATCTTAAATATCGAAAGCTACTACCTTTAGGAATGTCTTGTTCATCAATTTGAACTATATCTTCCTATAACACTCTCTGATTACTATAATTACAATGTATAAACTTTGACTTACTCTTATTAATTTTAAAACCTTTAGACTCCAAGACATGTCTCCAACTTTCTACCTTAATATTTAAACCATCAACACTGTTATCAATTAAGACAATATCATCCGCAAATAACATATACCAAGGGATATCATCATGTAATTGCTTTGTTACCTCATCTATAACCAGAGCAAAGAGATACAAACTTAGAGAAAAATCTTAATGCAAATCTATAGTGACCGATAATCATCTCCACAGTTGTGTGAAATCTTTATCACTGAGAGCTATGTAACAAGCAGTTTCACAAACCAAAAATTTTCATTAAGTAAAAATTGTCTAAAAAGTCGAGCAACAACCAAATCCAACAAAATATCGATGAAGTTCATGACTGGCTACATCTTTCAAGATTCTCCCAAACTACACTATTGACAAATGTGTAAAGCGTCTCAACACTAGAATAATATGGATTATAGACATTGCATCTTTAGTACCAATGATCGTTACAGAGTATGCAATAACTTGTTCCTACCAGAGATAAGATTCTTACTCTTGGAAGCGACAATAGTATACAATTTAACAAGTTCTTCCTTCATCATAAAAAGAACGGATGCAGCAAAAACACTCTGTACAATTTTTGTGCTCATCCCCTTGTAAAAACTAGGCAACCCCTCATAACGAATCATTTTAATTATAGCATCTAAAGTACCTGTCAAGAACAAGTTTACATAGTCAATTTGCGAAAGGACGTGCTCTCCAAAGAGTAACAATTATCCTACGCGTACACACAAGAATATAAAATAAACATGGTAATAAAGAAGTAATGAACAGAAAGCAAAATACTTTATCAAGCTTTAGATGTTGTTATAAGGTCATAAACAATAAGGGGAAAATTGTAAAATGAAAACAAATGCATGTGCATCAGGTAACAAAACCATAAGAAGACCACCACCAACAAATCATCGAAGCCAAGAGATTATGCTGGCAGATACTTAGAGCTGATATGCAAAGATTTTTCTTTTCCTGAACTCCATCTCGATATGCTGAATATATAAACTTGCTTTGAACTTAAATTCTAGACGAAAACAATGGACTGTCATGGCATTGATTGTTGTAGTGGATGATTAAATCTCCATGTAAATATACACAGCCCCAAAGAATGTGAAGACAACCCTGAAGGTCTGAGAAATAAAGAGATTCTATGGCAATTCTATGAGGACCACAGGCTAAGGGGATGCATACCTGTGTATCTATGCTTTACGTTACCACCAATCTCTTGCTTTGCCTGAAGTCTAGACTGCATACCAGAATATGACTCACCAATTATTCAAGCAACAATAGTACAAAAGTATCAAAGACACATGATGATGTAAATTTATAACCAAATAGGACAAACAGAGATCCAAAGCAATTTTTGTCAAACATCCTTCTTAAACACCAGTAATAGTTTATAATTTGCCCTGATTATGCTAATCACAATCAACAAGCTCTGAAGTGCTATTTCTGTCCTGTTTCAGCATATTAGATAAATACAACTTTTTTAGTTATTAGTCTAGAAATACATTTTTTTTTGTTCATGCCATGGAAACCAGAATCAATTCGGCCAGGAATCAGCTAGGGCCAATCCCGATCCGGATCGGGCCGATTCTGTCCAGGGGGGAGGGAATCAACTAGATCGGCCTGGATCGGCCATGGCTGATAACACACAACTTAAGTACTTTTTCACACAAATCCAGCATCCATGAAGAAAAATCATATTAGCATTCCTCTTTCTCCAACAGACTATGACAAACACCAATGGAATGAGAGTTACAAAAATTCTGTTAAAGGGACGGAGCAGTATTAAGTGAGATTTTGCACGTGAAGAAAGCATTTTCTAATTCAACTGTTAATGGATTTTTTTTGTCTTTCTTTTTTGTCCTGGTTGCTAGTGTGCTTAGTATGGTATAGATGCGAGCAGAGGCAACGGGTCTCATCTCAGGTATTTAGGGTGATGGAGGGGGCAACTCTATCTCACACTCACAATATGCTGATGATACCATTTTGTTCTTGGCCGAGGGGGAGCGCATGCCTCAGGGTGAGGTTCTTACTAGAGTTGTTGGACGTCACATGGCTGAAAGTTAATTTTAACAAGAGCATCCTTGTGGGGGTGAATCTTGCAGACAAAATTATGTGGAGGGTGGTCTGCGTGCTGGGTTGTAGGATCAGCAGCTTTCCTATCTCTTATTTGGGGCAACCTCCCTCTCCATGTATCTTCTGACTGGCGGCACATTATTCACAAGTTCGAGTCCAGGTTGGCGGCTTGGAAGGCCAGGATTTTGTCTTATAGGCATAGACTTGTGCTTTGCCGCTCAGTCTTGGATAGTCTGCCAACATATTTTCTTTATATTTTCAGGATCCCTAAAGAGGTGGCCAGAGGATTGAGGCTATTCGCTACAGGTTCTTCTGGCATGGTAGCAGGGACAGATGTAGAGGTTGACATGATGTAGCATGGGGGAGGGTCACCACAAGTAGAGTTCAAGCAGGGTGGGTCTTAAGAACATTAAGGACTTCAACCTTGCCCTATTGTGTATGTGGCTGTGGAGATTAGGGAGTGGAGAGGATGGTATTTAGGCCAGTATCATCATCCTTCTCCACAGGCCAGTACTTCACCACTTTGGCGAGATATTTTTTTGTGCAGGGATTTCCTCAGGTGCCAGGGTTCGGTTGGGGAAGAGGGACAAGGCTCTTTTTTGGAAGGACGGGTGGTGCAGAGATATTCCCTTCAACATGATGTTTCTCCGTCTCCTCTGTTTGGTTATGGATCCTCTTGTCTCTGTCTCTTGGGTTGCAAACCCCTCACTGTATGACAAGGTGTGGGTGCTGATCTTCAGAAGGAATCTTTTGCAAGTCCAGACTGTTCAGTTTCAGGACCTACTCTCCCTCTTGCCTCCTATCCACCTATCAGACAATGAGGATGAGTGGATGTGGTGGTGGGAGAAGGGTGGTTGTTTCTCGGTCAGCTTGACTTATCGTATTATATCAGATGGAGGGTTACAACATGGCTTACATGATCATGTTTGCAAGCCTAGAAGCTCTTTGAAGGTAAAATTAGACCACCTATGCGAATAGGCTACACCATTTTTTGCCAGAGATTCAAACCACTTGAGCCTTATGTGGGGAGGAGGACGAGACTCTTGATCATATTTTTGCTGGTTTCTCCTACTCCCGAGGAGACTAGAGGGAGATGGCTGTAAGGAGTGAGGACCCATTGTATCCTTAGCCATCATGTCGAGGTCTGGCAGCTGATTGAGCGGTGGGACAGACATTGGCCTACCAAAGGCGATAGAATTGTTTGGTGGCTCATTCTTCATGCTACTCTATGGATGATTTGGGGGGAGAGGAAAAACCAATTTTTTCTGAGAGTTGCTCGGGATGAAGAGGCTCTTTTTGTTGAAATTTGTAGTAAAGTTGAGGAGTGGACGTCAATTGTTTGTAATGTGAACTGATCCAATTCTACTATGTTTGCTTTGTTGGGGGGTTAGAGATCGCTACTCCATGTTGGTGTGGCTTCTGATGCATAGGCGGTCAAGGCTGTTTTTTGGGGGGCTTTCCTTTTGGCCTGTACTTGTACATCCTTTCTCTCTTTCTCTTTTTATTTATATTCTTGTGGTACCATCCACTTCCTCCCCCCCCAACAAAAAAAAAAGGGTCTGTGGCCTTCTGTGCTGCCACGTTCCAGCTTTCAGTGAGAATATCAAAGAGGTAGCACAGCCATTAAATAATTGGAAGACAACTTGCATTATGCTTATAAGGTGAATCTAACAAGATGAGGAGACGGGACTCGTATAATTTTATGACAAAAATTTCCATAACTAAAACAAGACATGGGACCTGCAGCTGGATTCCCATGGTCACAGGCCCTTCTCTGCACATCTCTCTCTCTCCGACATTCTTTTCTCTCCCCCCCCCCCCTCTCTCTCTCCCCATCTTCCCCTTCCTCCTCCAGTCCTTTGCACATTCTCAGTTATATGGATGGAGCCATTTAGTTTAAACAACCAAATTGGCATATTTGGTCAATTGTACAGCCAAAATAAGGTGAATGTGACAGAGACAATTTAACTTAATGGTAGAATTTTAAAATATGTAAAGCTCAACCAATGCCAAAATGATCTCCAAGGCTCCAATTTAAAATGATCAAAATTACCAAACCATCAGAACCCTATAACTTACCAAATATTTTTAAAATCCTATAGAATTCTCAAATTACTGAAAAACACATAAACACCATTCTAAACTTTACAGTTTGGCTAAATGGCCAGAATAACCTTAAAACGTTCAATAGCATTAAACATAAAAAAATCCCAAAAAAAATCAAAACAGCCTAAAAGCGTACTCCAAGGCTCAGAAATGTTCACAGAAAACATGCCACACTTTAAATTGACTGACATAATCTAAAACATCAAAAACCATGCAGAAAGCAACTTAGATCATCCCTAAAATGTCAATTTATATTGTCATTTTAAAAATAGACCTATAGAACTTTATGGTACATTATCAGTTTTTGCTCATCGATGGTAGTGCCTCTGTTTATTTATAAAAATGGTGGTCAATACAATGTTCCCCCCAAAAAAGTGAAATACATATGTTATGCCAAGACATTTCATACTTAAAAATTAGAATGTCATTATATAGTGCAAGCTGGAAGCTCATAACTACCTTCACAACAAGCAAAGGATACGTCGACACTGTAGCTCCGAGTTTTGCCAAGGCCCCCAGCAAGAATATCTGTGAAAAAAAGAACAGAGTGAGAAGAAAAATGTTAATGTATCACTTACATAACGGCATGATCAATTTGGAGAAGGGATAGCTGCCAAGCATATGATAAAAGAAGAAAATAAGAAACAGCAATTCAGTTTCCATGGATAGACAACATGTGAATGCCCACAAGTTCTCCCAGGGTTTACCTCCAATGCAGTGACATTCTCCAAACTGCGTCTATTTGCAGAACGTGCTTTTAGGTGCTTTAATGAGGTTTCATAAATCATAAATTGGATTGATGGGTTGCACACCTGTCATCAACTTGTAATATGACATAAAGTGATTTAAAGGTTCGTAAGTGCAATTTAATTCAGAATCAACTGCACTAACCATTATAAGAGTTGGAATAATCCCTTTCCAGAATCCTTTAATGCCTGCTTCATGATAGACCTCTCGAGCCTGTTCAATCATAAGAGATAAGGCAAATTAAGTTTCGAATGCCAAGCATGGATCAGCCTGAATAATGTGATTGGAAAGTGTAATACGAAAATCTTCCAGGTAATCCCACTTTCTTGAAAGTGTCTGATAATTCAAACAAATATCTTTTCTTTTTCTAACACACTTGTACTACAAATATTTTGTTCCCATGGAGAATAATATGGGGGAAATGCATTTGACAGTTTAAGCTAATGATTCTTTTGAGATGTTAACCATGCTGTCTCTTTCATTCATAGGGAAAAGTAAGCATGGAAACTGGAAGATTGCAAAGTATATGTCCTTAGATAATTATATGCTGGATGAAGAAGGAGAAATGTATTAAACTTGCTAAATGCTTTGGAAAAGAGATAAAAGAAGAACAATACATTGTTCATTTAGCTGCAGTGAAACAATCTATATTTGTTGCATATGTCCAGCCTATGCATGTTTATCTGGAGGATGAGTAATATACTCCCTTGTTGCATATGTACATTTACTTGTGTCTCTAATTCACCCATGTCAAAAGATCTACATGCTTGACCTATTTGAGCATAGTCTTTTAAGTGTGATATAAGTGTACAGTATGAGTAGGACAAGCAAGATTAACTAAACATAATTTCAGGTTCAGACAGGCTAACAAGAAAGGCTACCAGAATGCAACAGGCCATAAGCCAGGATTGAATTTAGGCAATATATTCTTAGATAGTGGCTTAAAGGAGACATGTCAACTGAACTGACTTATTTGCATTTGTATATGGCTATAAGTCAATTTCAACTTCACAACAAACCTATCCTCCAATAAAAGATCCTGTTGATTAACTTAGAGAAGGGAAAAAAGAATCATGGAACACTTATCCAAGTAAATCAATGGATCCAATAGATTCAACTGAGGTAAGACCAATGCAGTGTGTTTGTAGAAACAGAGTCTTCAAAATTCCCTTTACCACTACAAAACCAGCAACATTATGATTCACGTTTCACCAATATATCGCCTTCATGACTTTGTGATGGGAAATGAAGGGTGTCTAAATCAAAGTTTTTATTATGTTTTATTTGGCCTATTAAAAGACCCAATGGTTGTAACTTTATTTGGCTTTACAAATTCCTAAGGTCATTAAAATAATTAAGTTTAAGTCTTTTGGGTTTCCTAAGTCTTAAGTAAGGTCTTTATTAAGTGTCTTTTTGTATGAAGAGCCTCTTTGTTTTGAAGTCTATATATAGTCTTGTAACCAAGGATGAAAAGAACAGAGAAGAAGAAAATTTTGAGTTGATTGCCTCCGACAATGGAGTTTGTGTCTGGGTGTGAAGCCCCCGGGTGAGAAGCCCCAAGGTGATCCCTGCGAAAGGGAGGGTGTGAACCCTACACTCCCACCTCCTATCCCTCTTTCCGGTGAGATTCCGGCGACCTTCCCCTTTCCCTCTCTTCCTTAACCTCTTTTCTCTCTCTGTCTCGCATCACTTTGTGGCAGCCAAACTCCAACATAGAGCTCCAATTCAAGAACATAACTGATGTACAGAAAACACATAATCAATGCTCATAAAAGAAATACCCCATCCTAAAGGAGATACTCACTGCACTCCCTGGTGGGTCTTCCTCTGAATATAGTGTTTTAAAAAGTGACCAAAAGGCCACAATTCATTGGAAAGAGGAAGGAAAACATTTACAGAAAAAGGAAAAAGTCAGAAGAAAAGTTGAGTCTATGAAGATGGTAAAGCAAATCCTAAACACCTAAAGAAACCCCAAACAAAGATTAAATTTTGTGTTACATAATAAATTTCTCCCACTTGTACATTTTAACAAAAGAGAAGCCCTAAGCATGCAGCCAGTTCTGAAGAAATGATAATCCCTGCTGAAATGAATGCATCTTTATAAAACCCTCTGAATTCCCCTCTGAAAATCTTGTTATTTTTTTCTCTACATACTGCCCATAGGAAGGCAGATAGGATGACAGAATGCATCACCTTGTCATAGGTCACTGGGTTGAGTCTTTCCCCTTTAATAATCAGATGTGTGCTGTCCATAGGTGCATGACCAATTACCACCAAAAACATAGAGCGCAAGTTCCAGACTGAGTCAATAATCCCACAAGGAAAAAGTGGTTCAGGTATGGCCGAATCTCTCTGAAATTGGGACATTTGGAACCCCACAAAACCATGTGTGACAGAATATCCACCTATTTCTAACAAAGACCC
This sequence comes from Colocasia esculenta, assembly GCA_014218235.1. Lineage (NCBI taxonomy): Eukaryota > Viridiplantae > Streptophyta > Magnoliopsida > Alismatales > Araceae > Colocasia > Colocasia esculenta. Next base: position 1,113,825 of record CM024764.1, on the reverse strand, counting down.
ATTCCATTCATGTGTTCCGTGCTACCAAAATCCCACCAAATAAATATCTTGACCGTCCAATTATAAAGCATTTTAAACTCCAGTTCCTTCCTTGACCAAACCCAAATACACAACCTCCACTTTTGTTTCCTGCAAACAGATAACGAAGACCTGCTTACACCGAGTGAGATCTCTTACTGCACTATGGTTCAACTTCTCATTGAGAGTCTGAGACCCATGCACTTTCCAAGAGTGTGTATTCAGTTTCTTCCTTTCTCGTTGAGATGGGATGGAATTTATGGAAGGATGCGTGAGCATAGTGAAGGTTGCTCCTTTCAACAAACTTCTCGCCAAATTACTCTGCTGGATGGGGAATTATCGAGAACACAGAAACATCGTAGTGAAGGAAATAAATGATTGCCTTGCCTATTTGCTCATTCTCCTTTTGATAAGTATGGGGGGAAACATTATTGGGGATATACAATTCTTCTGATGGTCAACTTTGTTTCAGGTTGGAGATGGTAATAGCTTTAAGTTTCTGGGAGATCCATGGTGCAGTGTGAGGCCATTTTCTGTGAGAGCAGGTGACATTTTTCAATATTGAAGGAAGGCAACAATTGACTTCTGCAATGATGGGAGCAACCATTGGTCCTTACAATGTAGAAGAAACCCGAAAGTGAGCAGCAGTTTGGAACTCCTCGAGATCTTACGTAACATATAGGTCTTCAATGGGATCTTAGATAAAAGACTTTGGTGAAAGAGCTTGGTCTAACTCGGGTCAAAACTACCAACTCCCAAGATTAGAATTTTCTTGTGGAAAATTGCTTTAGGGAAAATCCTTACTTCTGACTGCATTAAGATTTTTTTTTCCCCCAAGAATCAACAACAAATGCCCTATCAGTGCAATATCCAGTGAGATCATATGTCATTTAGTTGATGAGAGTTGAACGTTTCAAATCTTTGCAGTGGAGATGGCAACTGCCAAGGGATTTGCTGGAGGTAGTGGCTATCTAATGTGGTAGAACTCTGCCATCTCATGCAGAAAAAAGAATCATGAAACCTTCTTCATCCACATGTTTGGTGGAACATCGTGGCATCTAGGAACAAAAAGATTTTCACAAAGATGCACTTCTACAGTATATATGGAACTCTAGGAGGAGCGATCACAGCTTTAAAAGATCAGGAAGCTGTTGAATCACTTGTAAATCCAAAATATTCTAATGACATACCAAGATCAAGAGATTGGAAAGGATTCAGTAAATGAACATATATTGCTATTTTTTTGTTTTTGGTTTGCCATTCATAATGACCTGAATACTATGACCTAGCAAGTACATAAACAAGCCAAACATCCTAGTAATCTTTGAAAATTCATCCATCAGCTTCATTGTTGACTTTTGATTTTAAATAGTGGACATCAATATTAGGCTGGTGCATGATACTAACTGCCTTCCAAATATAGAAACTCAGTTAATAATTTAGGTAAACATTGTGATTCAAATTGTTGAGGTTTAGCCCCACACGGATAATTTATGGACATCCTCCCTCTTTATCTTTTGAGGATTCCCTCAACTCAATGCTAGATTTTAGGTTAGAGTTTGAACCTTTAACGTGGTATCAAGAACCAGGTACACTCATTGGGCCATTCCCCATCTCTCTTCAATTGCATAATTTATGCCATAACCATTCAACACCAAGGGGTTGTTGAGGTTCAGTCCCGCATTAGATAATTTGTGGGTGCCTTTCCTCTTGGATTCCCTCAAGTCAATGCCTAGGTTTTTGGTTGTTTGGCCTTTAACACAAACAAACATCGAAGTTAAGTCATATAACAGCACAGGTACTATCTGAATTCCTATTTTCTCTGTGGCTAGGCAGAGGAACCTCTTGCATCCTCTCCTCCTCCTCGTTGTACTTCCCATTCTTGAATGGTAATTGAACTATTAGATAATTATAGTCAGTGATACATCAAAGTTTCCACCACTATTCCAGAACTGTAAATGAAATCTCAGTTTCATATGGCTCCTCTATGGACATGAAACAAAAAATGGGAGTAGAACAACACTTCTTTTAAAAAAATACCATATGCATAGTCTCAAAGCAATTTTTAAAAGAAAGCTTATCCAAGAGCTAATTGAAAATGGATGTAGTTTCTTAGTAAAATCTGAACAAGATACCGCAGTTATTGTTCCATATGGCCTTGGTTTTATGGAATCAAGTTCAGCCAACTTGTCCGCAACTGTTCTCTGGTCAGCTGAGGTGCTGTCAGCTTCTTCTCTCAGTATAGCCTCCCTCTTTGCTTCTACGATTTTCCTCTCTGCTTGAGTTTGTGTCTGAGAAGATGAAGTAGAGTGTCATTGAGTAACTGAGTGAAGCATCCAACACAAAGTCTGAGTCCAGTGCCACCTAAAAGGGAGTGGATGAGAATGTTGGCCTACGGTCAGTAGGAAACTCCAAATGCAGTTCGATCGGTGAAGTTTGTTGACTAGGATGCTCCTCTTTAAGCAAATAGCATTGCCAAATTATCATGCGTTTTAAAGGTTTGCCGGCTTGGAATATGAGAAAGAAGAACACGGCGGGGGAATGGTGATCAGCTGGCTTCTAATGTCAGAGGAAGATGCTCAAATTAATAAAATAATTGACGGGACCCCATCATGAACTCTTACCCCACAGGCTTTGAGTTGAGACAACAATTTCCTTTCGATGCCATAAAGGAAGAAATGAAAAACACATAACTGGGTTATTTATATGCTGTCTTTTGTTCGAGATATACCTGCATTCTAGTCACAAGGACCCATATTGGATTCGTCAGCAAGACATTCAAAGATCTGCACAACAGTGGAGACAACGCAGCATGAGTAAAGATGTTCCTCCCGTGAAGAGACTTACTGATTGATGTGACGACATCAATTTCACGACGATCAATTTTTTACTGATCAAGGTTATCCAGAAGAGAGGGGTACGTGGGGTATGTGCTCACCCCGCAATGGCCGCAACAACGAGCCAAGAGAACATGCCAACGGTGCCATCACCTCGCCCCTTCTTCTTGCGGGCGACAGCTATGGCCTCCGCCCTGTTCTTGAACACCTGATAGAAGTAATAGTAGATGCCCTGCAAACGGACGAGTCGCAAGTACAGAATTGGGCGTGACGAGTTCCGTCCAATAGAAGCCACCCATGTGCTGTGGCAGAAACTACAAGGTGATCATCGTATCCAAGGCACCTGAGACGCGGCGGTACCGACCAGAGAGGGCTTAAGGCCGCTGTAGAGCCCTCCCCAGCCCTCTGTCCGGATAACCTGGAGAATCTGGGCTGGTGTCCCCCTTGCAGCTCTCTCCTCCCGACCACCCCCATCGGTCCCGCCGCCGCCGTCGCCGTCCCTGCTGTTGGGAGGGACGGCTGACATGGTTATCCTTTTCTTCTTGGAGATCCGCTCTGTCTGCTGCCGAGTGTTCACCTGCACGCCGGAAGAGAGAGAGAGACGCACGCAGAGCAGAGCAGACGAAGTGAGACGTCGATGGATGGAGAAGAAGGGAGTCGAAGGCAGACAGAGGAAGGGAGGGGGCGTCGCCTACGGTTTGGAGAGGGTAGGTAATGATCTGGGCGATGATGCCTCCGCCGGCTCCTGCGAGGCCGTTGGCGACGGCGTTCGACGCCGACGATGACGACGACGCCATTTTCCCAGCTCCGCCAACGATGAAGGATCCGCCGTCGGAAAGTAGCAGCCGGCGGGCGACCAGGGGAGGGGGTTGAGTGTGTGAATCAGATGGTTGGTTGGTGGGAGAGTTGGGGGAGGGGGGGATTGTTTGCTGAGAGAGTGATTAAAACGGTAGAGGCGCGCCAAGTTAAAGGAGGCATCACAAGCACACGCCACGTGTTAAGATATGTTTCCGCCGCCAGAGTGGGCCAATATCTATGATCCTTCTTTGGATATATATATATATATTATATAACATAGATATAATAAAAATTTGTGGTATTTTTGGGCCAATGAAATTATTCTCATATTGCTAGGGATCTAGGTTTTTCTTTTTTAAAAGACCTTTCGCATATTAACCCCTACTAATATAGTGAATTGCCAATTGGTCCCTTAAATTCAAGTATTGTCTTAAAACCCCCTCAAAACATTGCCGTTGACACATTAGTCTCTACTGACCAAGATTAAATTGTCCATAATTTGTAAAAAGAACAAATCTCCACTACCCCCCCCCCCCCCAAGCTCACATGTCCCTTTCTTCCTCAAGATTTGCGATGCGACTTTGTTCTACGCACCTTCAGAACCTCGAGCCGCCCGGAACCCCGCAGCAACTCCCCCTGGCCGAGCAAAGCACAAGAGAAGGAGACACCGCATACCTCCTTGTGGGTTTTTAGTTGAGTTATGTTCGAGTGGTTCAGACGAAGGCCCTCGACAAGCATAGCTCCCCAGTGAAGCTGAGGGGGTCATGCCAGACTGGAGAAGCACTTAAAATCTCACAAAATACTAGGGTCATGAGCATCCCCTTGTGTCCCCAGATCAATTAAAGTGTTACATATTTGTAGTTAAATTATAATATGAATTTGGTTAAAGTACAAAAATAGAGAATAAAAATGTAAAGAATAAGTTAAAGTATACGAATAACATGGTTAAAATAGACGAACAAACTAGTTAAAGTAGATAAAAAATATAGTTGAAGTATGATCACAGTGACCATTCAATGAAGTATACAAAAAATATGATTAAAGTATACAAAAAATATGGTTAAAGTATACGAACAAACCAGTTAAAATATGAATACAATGGCCATTCATACTTAATGTTGAGTAAATAACATAACTTAATGTCTAAGCTGGAAAGTGTTAAAGAGTTCGACGTCGTTAAAATATGTGTGACGGTGAGTTAAAGTGTGAGACTTCAAATAACTGTTATTCACTTTTAAAATTTGACCAATGCATCAGTTAAAGTGTTACATATATATGGTTAAAGTAGAAAAAGAATCCGGTTAAATTTAAGAACAAAGAACAAGAACGTAAAAATAAGTATACGAAAAATCTGATTAAAATATACGAAAGAATCAATTAAAATATACGAAGAAATTAGTTAAAGTATATAAAGAAATACAAAAAAAAACAATTAAAGTAGAAACGTAGAAACTACACATATCTAATAGTGAGAAACCATTTATTGTATGGAAAGATAAAACAAAAATAAAAAAAAATTGTCAGCAACAAACGAAAAGTGTCATAAGGATTGATTGGTAACCCCCCCCCCCCCCCCAAAAAAAAGGAGACTGATTGACACATTATTTCCTAACAGGATCAGGAACAACTCCCTCTATTGTCAAAGACTTGCAATTAAATTCTGTGATACTATATTATATAATCATCAAATACAATTATTTTGTAGTATGCAAATTACAAATCTCGAGACAACAGAAATTTGAATATGAAAAAAGAAAAGCAAAAAAAAAAAAAACACTTCATTTAAAGCTAGACATGTCTAATTTGTTGTAGTACCTCATATTGGATCACGATTCAATACTATTTAACTGCTACAACGAATATAATCCACCTAATCTATTATTTTTATTATAAATATTTATTATATATATCTATACTATTCTAATAAAACTCAGTTCTGGAGCAGTCACGTGGCAGCACCAGAAGCAGAGTTTTCCCGCCTAAACCTCCCCACTAAATCTATCTATATCGCAGCTAAATATGGTTAAGCAAAATTCGGTAAACAAATCCTAACATATAGTAGCTAACATAAAATAATAAATCTATCAATTTTAACACACCTCTCGTAAGGCAAGTCTCAAATATTAATTGTCACCTAAATCAACGAAGAAATCTTTTTAAACAAGATAAATACTCACCATCTACAAAATCTTGCTAACCGAACAGACCATAACTTTTTAGAAAAAATTCAATTTTAAACCTACCTTCGTGCAGTCCACCTTCCTTTGTTTTAAGAACAAATTTTTTCTGCTTAATTTAACAAAATTTTTGTAATAAAAATTATATACTTTTATAAATAATATTTTTTATTTATATTAATATTTTATAAACAACTACCGCACGGGTTTTATATATATACGTGTGTTAAAGACTGTATATAGTGTTAAAACTGTTAAACCGCTCTCTCCTCCTCCCAACGCAAACAAAGAAGACGTCAGCGTGACCGGTGCTGAGGCACACCCCTTGAGGACGCCGGCTAACTGTTCGAGGAAATGCGCGTGAGAGACTCTGTGGCGTACAACATCCTGATCAGGGATAGGGTCCGCAGCGGAAGGATCGACGACGCCAGGCGCATCTTCGACACGATGCCCTGCAGGACTGCCGTCTCCTGGAATTCTATGATCATGGGCTACGCGACGTCGCCGGGAGGGAAGACGATGCACCTCGCTCTGAAGCTCTTCCTTGTCATGCCCGACCACTGCAGAGATGCCTTCAGCTGGACCATCATTATCACCGGCCTCGCTCGCGGCGGTCGAGCTGCAGATTCTGTGCGACTGTTCAGGGAAGCGCCTGGAGGGACGCATCATCCGTTCGCGTGGGCGTCGGTGCTGTCCTGTTTACAGCGGAATGGGTTGCCACACGACGCCCTGGGGCTCTTCAAGGAGATGTTATCGTCGCTGGGAGCGGGGCAACCACCTTCCCCCCATTCGGTCACCAGCGCCCTGGCCGCCGCTGCCGACTTGCCTTCTCTCTTCGTGGGCCGGCAACTTTTTTCTCATGTCCTGAGGAGGGGACTCGGCGGTAACACTCATGCGGGGAACTCCGTCATCTCTATGTTCACGAAATGTGGGAGCTTGGACGGTGCGAGGATTCTTTTCCGCCACATGCCCCGACGGGACCTGTTCACGTGGAATTCGATGATCACGGGGCTTGGCCGCCACGGTCTTGGAGACGAGGCGATCTCCACATTCCATCTCATGCTCAGGCTGGGTTTTGCACCTGATGCTATCAGCTTTTTAGGTGTTCTACAAGGCTGCAGCCACTGCGGACGTGTAAAGGAAGCCCGGCGATATTTCGAGAGTATGCAGAGGGATTTCGCTATTCCTCCGCGGCGCGAGCATTACGTTTGCCTAGTTGACGTCCTCGCGCGCGCTGGGTTGCTCAAAGAAGCCACAGAGGTGATCTCGGACATGCCTTTTGAGGCCACCCCCGTGCTTTGGAGGGCGTTGCTCAATGGTTGTAGGATTGCTGGAGACCTGGAACTGGGTTTTTGCGTTGCCAATCGGGTGATGGAGCTTGAACCTGATAATGCCGCAGCATGCTCCATGTTCGTAGAAATGCACAAAGCCGGAGGAAGGCGTATTGAGGTTGCTATGCTCAGAGAATCGATGAACAGGACAGTAAGGAAAGAGCTGGGATGCAGCTGGGTTGAGATAGGAGGGAAAGTGCATCTTTTTACTACAAGGGACGAAACCCACCAGGAAACAGACCATATATACACGATTCTTAGGTTGTTGAGGTACACAATGGCAGGTTACGCCGACTAGTTTGCACACATAGGTTTTGCGACGCAGTATTCCATCTGGGTTGTGCAGAGCGAGTCGTGTCGCACAGTACCATCAGTGGTGTGTCATCATCCTCGGCTGGAAGTCTGCTGTAGTGGAGATTTCTACTTCTATTACTTGCAGGTATAGTTTGGTACCCTTTTGACCATCCATAACCAAGGGATCATTTGTTGGATGCCTTTCACTCACAGATCCTCTTCTTTTGCATGAGAAGAATTATCTTTGAGCACCAAACCGTTCTTTGACAACCTTTTCTCTTCCTTTCTCTGTTTTATTGCTTGTTTCTTGCCCTTCTTCATTTTTTTTTAGCTTGCTATCTAATAAAAATAGATAAACGTACAAGAGGGGCAAAAAACAGGTAACTGTGATTGGGAGGGAAATCCTAGAAACACCATTTTTCTTCACTTAGACTCAACAAAATTTTGACCATCAGGGATTGACCTTAAAGAGTTCTTGTCACTATGGCTAGTTGGATATTGCCACCCTGTCTGCGCTCTTAGAAACTTTCAGGAACTTATTGAGTGATATCAGACAAACTGGTTTCATTATTATTTTCCTTTTAAGAACTAAAAAGAATAAAACATATAATTTAAAACGAGACTAGTCTTACATGAGCACTTTATTCTCTGATAACCCTGGTAAGTAAATATGTTTGCGCCTGGCAGGTTTTTGTAGCAGATTTTGAAACCGTCCTGGGTGAACAGTAGGATCTTTTGTCATTCGACATATCTCTGGTGAGTTATATCATTGGATTCCATCTTGTATATCTTGTCTGCGGCACTTTTTTCCTTGTTCTTTTAATGTGGAAGATGCCTGCCATGCACTGGCTGCCTTAGTGCACACAATTGGTTAAACATTTTCAGCTGCAAGACATTTTGGCTTCTACTTTGAAATTGAAAATTGTTACAGGAAGACTTGCATTTTTAGTTAATTTTGAGTTACGTGAGTCAAACCTTCCCTAGCAATCCCATTTTCTTCTCAACCTAGGAAGCCCCAATTTCTAGCTTAGCTAGAAGCCAAGAAACAGTAAAAGTACATAAACAGTCCAGACTTAGTGTCCTTCCATTTGAAATCCTTGGGCTGAAGCCTGTTGAAGCTTTGGCATAATAACAATGATGTAGTATTGATGACTGGTATCTAACATTTTCGTGTTGCCTTCCACCTTTGATCTTACGAGTTTTCCCCTGAAACACTCGTCAAGATTCTATCATGGAATGTGAGGGGGTTAGGAGGGGCAGCGAAGAGGAGGGCGGTGAGGGGGTTCATCAGGAGGTGCAAGGTGGACATTTTATACTTGCAGGAAACTAAGCGGGATGGTAGTGTCAGTCTCCTTATTAGGGACATTAGGGGCATGAGGTTATCTCAGAGTGTGGGTTCCCTGTAGTGGGCAAGTCTGGGGGATTTTGATCCTCTGGAACCCCTATGAAGTGGAGGAGGACCCTCATGAGAGGGTTGTTACAAGGTAGGCTGTCTCGCTACACTTCAATAGTATCCGGAAAGGTCACTGCTGGGATTTCATTGGTGTGTACGGCCCTCAAACTAGGGAGGAGAAGCGTCAACTGTGGGAGGAGCTGATTTAGTTCCATTCTTATTCGGGTCGGCTGTTCTGTTTTGGAGGAGATTTCAATGCGGTGGCTGTAGCTTGGGAGAGAATAGGGGACAATACTACAACGGGTGAGATGGAGGACTTCAACTATTTCATCCAAGAGGTTGCATTGGTGGACTTAGGCATGTTGTGGGGGGCCTACACGTAGTCCAACATGAGGGCGAAGGTTGTTGCTCTAGATTGGATAGGTTCTTGGTCTCCATTGATTGGGAGGACCTATTCCCACAGGCGCAAGTGGCAAGACTGGTGAGATCCACATCGGGCCACAAGCCCATCTTCTTTTAGACTTCGAGGCAGAATGGTAGGTCTATTGACTTCAGGTTTAAACAGATCTGACTCAGGGAGCCCGACTTCTTGGAGATTGTCACTTGGACTTGGAGGAGTCCAATATCCATTTCATAAGCTATGGGCACTATTGTAAAGAAGCTGAAGCATACTGCTCACTGTCTCCAATCCTGGGGCGTTGGCAAAACTCTTCCAAGAAGGGAGGCTAAGGATAGAAATATTCACCACATTGCAGCTTTGGATTGTTTGGAGGAGGCAGGCCTTATAAATGAGGAAGACAGAGTAGCTAGTAACTCCCTGAGGGGTCAATTTGATGAGGTGTTGGCTAGGGAGGAGATCTATTAGAGACAGAGATGTAGGGACAGATGGATTAAAGAGGGAGACAGGAATACCGCCTACTTCCAATGGATTGCATCAGGGAGGAGGAGGGTTAATTCCATCTCCACCATTAAGGTGGTGGATCGGTGCTACTCTTCTCAGGTAAATATCTAAGATCAGGCAATAGTCTTCTTCTCCTCCTTGTTCTAGGAGGAAGCCGCTTACATGATGAGATTTGCTTCTGACTTGTTTCCTTGCCTCTCCCCTTTAGAGAAGGAGGCTATCTCTCTCCCTTTTTTGATGAGGAGATCCACTAGGCAGTTCTATCTTTGGCAGGTGAGGTCCTAATGGTTTTCTCTTCTGTTTTATCAGAGATGTTGGAGTATCGTTAAAGAGAACCTCTTGGCTCCCTTCAAGGAATTTCAGGATGGAAGAGCTCATTTAGGGGGCATTAACAAGACATTCTTGGTGCTAATCTTTAGTGGCCGGTCTGGTCAAGGGGTTCTCAATGAGTAGGGAGGGTACCTCCATCTCTAATCTTCAGTATGCTAATGGTACTATTATATTTCTGGAGGATAGGGGCCAATCCCATGCTGTGGTGAGACTTTTGTTGGAGCTACTCTAGGAGGCCATTGGTTTGAAGATTAACTTTGGCAAAGGCATCTTGGTGGGGGTGAATATAAAGGATAGCTTGTTATGGAGGGCAGTGACTGTCTTGGGGTGTGCTATTGGGGAGTTCCCAATCTCTTACCTAGGTCTCCCTTTGTCCCCTGAGGCTCTTCATTGTGCTGATTGGTGCCCTATTATCTAGCAGTATGAGTCCAGACTTGCGGGTTGGAAGGCGAGACTATTGTCCTATGGTGGCCGCCTTACTCTTTGTACCTCGGTGTTGGACAACCTTCCCACCTATTTTCTCTCAATATTTCGCATTCTTAGCTCTGTGGCTAGGAAGTTTCAATCTATTCAGAACAGATTCTTTTGGCATGGATTGAGCGACAGATATAGGGGTTGGCATGATATTGCTTGGGGAAGGATCACTCTCCCAAAGAAGCAAGGAGGTCTGGGTCTGAAGAATGTTAATAATTTCAACTTAGCATTGTTGGCAAAGTGGGTTTGGAGGTTGGGAAGTGGGGAAGTAGGTTTGTGGTGTAAGGTCATTAAGGGCCGATATTTTTCTTCTTCCAGAGTCTGGGACTTAGAAGCCTCGCTCCGACACAGGACCTCCCCCTATTTGGTGTAGTATTTCTTCCTACAGGGATCTTCTTACTTCTAGGATCCGAGTGAAGTTGGGAGATGCTAAAAAATGTATCTTTTGGAAAGATAGGTGGTGTGATGACTTCACTTTGGAGACATTGTTTCCCATCCTTTTTGCTTTGTCGACATCTCCTCTTGGCTCTGTGGCTCAGACTTATGATCAACAGATCTTAGGTGGTGCCTGGGCCTCGACTTCCAAGAGGCTCTTTCAGTAAGAGGAGGTGGAGCAGTTTCAGAGATTGCTTACTTTTATCCTTCCTTTTTGTATGCAAGATATGGAGGATAGTTGGATCTAGAGATGGGGGAAGGATGACTCTTTTTCTGTCAAATCAGCCAATGATGTTTGCACATATGGAGGTGTGCAATTCATGGTTCGCGAAATCGGCCGATTCGGATCGAGAATTGGCCCGATTCGGATCGGGATTGGCCCTGGCTGATTCCAGGGCCGATCCGATTCTATTTTCCATGGTGTAGTTTGCCTTCTTCCAGGAGGTGTGGAGGACGCCCAACCCTCTCAAGATTTGGACTTGGTGTGGAGGATCACTCATGGAAGGCTTCCTACTAGTGACATATTGAGCCAATTTTTACCTCATGTGAGCCCTACCTGCTGTCTTTGTGGCGTGGAGGAGTCCTTGGATCATCTTTTTGTGAGTTGCTCTTATTCACAAGGGCTTTGGTAGGACATTGCTCGGAGGACTGGTCACTCTATCACCTTACGAGGTGATGTCGCTTCTTTCCTCCAAGATTGGCATAGACAGTGGCAACTCAAGGCGGACAGGATCGTCTGGTGGCTTATCCTCCATGCCACACTAAGGGTGGTGTGGGGGGAGCGTAACCACCGTATCTTCAGAAGGGAGTCCTGTTCTGAGAAGGCGTTGACTCATTTTATTTAGGATAGGGTCAAGAAATAGGTGCTTGTTTTGCCAAATGTAAATATTTTGATCTCTCCTATTTTGCACCGTGGGAGATTAGTTCCCTTTACACCAACTTGGTGTCCTTTTGATGTATAGGTGCAGGGGGGTTGGTCCTTTTTGTGTTTTTGGCACACCTATATTTGTACATTCTCATTCTATTTCTCAATATATACACGTGGTACTACCCACTTTAAAAAAAATACTCATCAAGATTCTTAAGGGAATCTCCTTTAAACGGTGCTGAATTTATTCAATGTACTCCATGAAGATAGATTTTGATTAAATAAGAGTTGTAAAAAATTTGGAAGCTGCTTAGTTGCTTTCCTTACTTCCGAAGTTTCTTGAGAGCAACTCATTTAGAGAGTGCTGAATTTATTCAATGTACTCCATGAAGATTAACTCCGATTAAACTCCCGAGGGCCTGTAACAATCACAAACGATTGACCAAGCTTCCTAGTTGCTTTCTTTACTCAATTTTCTTTTGGGAAAGGAAGGTTTCTGGCCTTTGTTCACTGATGAAATTGTGTTCAAACTTAAAAATATGTGAGGTTTTCATTGTGAGTAATTGGTCACGTGTACCAGATGGACACCAAGTGATAGGTGGCCTTTTGAAGTTTTGCAGCATAGGGTATGCGAACAATAAATTTATAAGACTGCAGAATAGAAAGAAAGAAAAAAGTTAGTTGTTTATCACTCATATTCCAAACTTTGTGATAGTTATTCCATACATCATCTTTTGTAGTATGTCACTTGCATTTCTTGTTTCTGTCTAGGTGACAATTTTCAGATTCTTGATTCTACCAGCAAGAAATTATGTGGTACTCACTGTTGGACAACATACTGCAGACATGAAGCTAGGAATGCCATTGTTCTCTCTTGTAGGAATACCATTTTCGTGCTTACAGTGGTGATAGTTGTGGATTGAGATGTTATGCTGTCATGATTGATGAACACCTGATAGTCATGACAGTTGGTTTTCAGGAGTATGCCGCCAAAAGAAAGTTACTGACCTGTCTGTGAGGTAGCTTTGCCCATTTCTGTTTTATTTTGATTGTGCATCCACTATCCCTCTTGTTCTCATCAAAATTGGTTAATTGGAAATGCAGAAACTCAGTTTAGGAAGGAGGAGGAGCATCAATGTTAGTTGACCCTCATCTCACACCTGAGAAGCAATATACCTTAAAATAGGTGACAAACTTTCTGCTACCTGAACTTCACTTCTCATCATGGTTGGCCGTACCATGGCAAACCGCTGCGGTACAGCCAAACCGCACCGTGCCTGGGCTTTTGCGAGCCCAGGCAATGGGGTGACCCGGTTCGGTCCAGTCCGGTCTGTTAATTTTATTTTTTTTTCATCTCTCTCTCATATCCGGTGTATTTAAGTGATCTAAATAGTGTCTAATTGAGATAAAATTTTAAACATAAACTAATTAAGAGATGATACAAATTATAGTAATTTTAATTTATTTTTTAAAATTAATTTTTTGTCAAATAAAAATTGTCCCAAAAATCATTAGATCAACTTAATCTCAACATCTAAAGGATCTAATGGTGTCTAATTGAGATGAAATTTCAAACATAAGTTAATTAATAGATGATACAAATTATAGTAATTTTGGTTTAATTTTTTAAAATTAATTTTTTGTCAAGTAAAAATTGTCCCAAAAATCATTTGGTCGACTTAATCTCAACATCTATGCATCAATAACTCATGATATTTTATATTTTTAGAATCAGTACAATTTTCTAGTAATTATGATGACTTCAGATTTGACTTTATTTTCGGAAGTAAATATTGTTCCGTTGAAGTGCACAGAGGGTTCGCTATACTGCGACAAATCCTGTGTGCACTTAAGAGGTCTAAATGGTGTTTGATTGAGATGAAATTTTAAACATAAATTAATTAAGAGATGATACAAATTATAGTAATTATAGTTTAATATTTTAAACTGATTTTTTGTCAAGTAAAAATTATCTCAAAAATTATTAGGTCGACTTAATCTCAACATCTATGCATCAATAATTTTTGATATTTTATATTTTTAAAATAAGTATATTTTTCTAGTAATTATGATGACTTCAGGTTTGACTTTATTTTTGGAACCGAATGTCGTCTCGTTGAAGTACAACCAATCAAAGATAGTATCAGAATTATATTAATAATATGAAAATATTCTAAAATTAAAGATAATTATGTTTTATATAAGTGATCATGTCTTACGTATAATTTACTATCTCTTTTAATTTTTTTAGTGTCATATTAATATTTTATTATATATTTTAAGACGTCACAATTTTGTTTCTGTTTTCGGATTCTTGCTGTTGATCTAATGGAATACATTGGTCATATTATGAACAACTTTCATGAAGAGCTCAAAGGTTAGATCATTCCTTGTTCAGGTTGTAGAGAGGCCGCACTTATTGCTAGTTTGGATCGCGATATGAAAGTGAAGGTCAAGAATAATCCAATGTATCTTTAAGCACAGACATTCATTTGATGTGATTCTAGTTGGAGCTTGTAGAGAAAGTCGTGGGGAAGAACTTTCATGAAGAAGTCTCAAAGAGAGATACCATCGTTTGAGATGTGGAAGACATGATAATCATATTATATATATTATCATGATATGTGAGAGAATGTGAAGAATAATCTACTATAACTTTGGACATAGACCACCAATTGAGGTGATTCCACTTCGAGGACGAAGCTAAAAAAGAATAGAACAACTTTGATGAAGACCTCGTGAGCATATTAGCCCCTTTTCAGACTGTAGAAGGTGTGATATTCTTGATAGTTCTGGAGGATATGAGAGAGAAAGGGGAGAGAGAAATGGTGCATGTGTGAGAAGAGATGGAAAGTCTATCTTGAGTTTGGATGAAGAGTTTTCTTTTGAAGTTTGCTCATTTTAAATATTCATCAAGTCACAAAACTAAATAAATAAATCAAGCAAGCCATTTTTCCACCGTATCTCAGTGGTACGGTACCTTATCACGGAGAATGTGGCACGGCTGATCCAGGCGGTACGGCGAACCTTGGTTCTCATCAGTGTGCATTGCATTATATGACGATAGATAAAGAAAATTCCACGTAGTTATGGCTTTTTCTTAACATCTCCCCCTTATGGTTTCTTATTGACCTCCCCTTACATGTAAACTAAATAGAGTCTTCAAAATAAATGAAAAAATAATGAGGTCCTTTGGAATACCTAGTTGTGTAAAATCTGTGCAGTTGTAATATTGGTTTTCAGGATGTGTTCTGGAGTATCGCATGGCACATTGATCTGAATTGATGATAAATGAAAATATAGTACATGCCTGCTAGAGCTTGACGGTTATATTGTCCTTTAATCAGGAAGTCTGTTTTTAACTTGGTCACAGGATGCCTTTTATGCTGGATTTAAATGTTAATTCCCTAACTATGACATACCTGATTGTCCAGATGCTATCCAATTATCAGTGCGTAGACACAAGTTGGAGAGTCCGGAGTGTAATGTCAGAAAGGACTTTCTAAGGTCTTATTATGTTAGTAGTGGTAAGGAGAGAATACAGGAAGCTAGGCATAAGGAAAGTAGGAGCATGCAATAATTGTTTGAAGTCCAAACTATTTAGGCTATTTTTTTTGGTTGGAAAACTAGTCTATTACAATGCCTCTGAAAATCCTTATGAAGCTGCCCCATGGGATTTGAATTTGTGGCCTCATCTTAGTGTACATAGAGGGCTAACCACCATTTAAGCTACTTGTTCTTACCTATTCTGTTAGATATGCTACAATGCATTTTAAACTGAGGTATGCACTGCCCCAGCTTTTATTCAGGTAGTGCAGGTTGTAATAATTACTGTGGTGATTATCAACGTGAGAAATGCTACATGACAGTTTCATGTAGCTAAACTGAGTTAGATTAGCTGGAGACAAATTTAGCTTCACTATGCTATATGTTCACGTGGATGTGATGTGATATAAGTGGTGACGACAGATGGCAAAAGAGTAGGAGGCAAATACAACGATGATGGTTGACGACGACAATGGTGGAGAGGGGGGGGGGGGTGTTCATGTCAATGTGATGGACAAATTATAGGAGAGGCGGTGTGCATTGATAGGCAAGCCAATGTGTGCTCCCTCATAGTGTGCACTGAGACTTTTCCATATATATATAATATCCTGAGTTTAAGCATGGGATTAGTATGTAAATTATCCTTGGAATAAGTTTCCTGTAGCCAAGCCCTTGTGCCAGTCGAAGTGGAAGTTCGACTGATGTGTGTGTTCCAACCGAAGTGAAGCTTTGACTAATGAAAAAGCCCTTGTGCCAGTCAAAGTGGAAGTTCGACTAATGTGTGTTCTAGCCGAAGTGAAGCTTCGATTGATGAAGAAGTCCTTGCACCAGTCGAAGTGGAAGTTCAACTGATGTGTGTGTTCCAGTCGAAATGAAGGTTCGACTGATGAAGAAGCCCTTGCACCGGTCGAAGTGAAGCTTCGATTGATGAAGAAGCCTTTGCACCAGTCGAAGTGGAAGTTCGACTGATGTGTGTGTTCAGCAGAAGTGAAGTTTCAATTGATGAAGAAGTCCTTGTGCCAGTTAAAGTGCAACTTCGATTGATGAGTGATCTCTTCGTATATGAGGAAATTTTGTTCACCAATCAGTATATCACTTAAGCTTCTTCAATTTTCGATTGGTGCTCCAGGCGAAGTGGTAGTTGTGCACAACCAATTGGTTCATGTGAATGTTTGACTAAGTAGCAGAAGTCGTCCTCTTACAAACCCTTGTGGACTCGTCAACTTCTTGACTCTGACCTTGGCGCATGTTAGAATAATCATGCTATCCCTGTGATTTTATGTTGCTTACCTTTTTAAAACCTTCCCCTCATTGTCCCATCAGTCGTCTCCGCTGGATTTCTATTCTTTTGGACCTGCATGTTGGCCAAATGTCGGGACTCTCTTGTTATCATCAACCCACTTTAAATTTTAACCTCTCTTATAGCTCTTGTGACCACTCTCCCAACTAGTCATTTTGCCTCTTGTTGCAAGGAAAGTTGAAGGTTGGAGCTTGGAGCTGTTGCAGCTTATTGGTAGAGTTGGCCTCCCAGTCTTCCATTCGGAGCTTTAGGTGAATTTTCCCATGCTAAGATAGGTATAACCAAATTCTTCATTACCCTTTTGAAATTCTTATATATATCCTTAATGTAGTGCCACTTGTGGGTTTGCATGCGTGATCCAGAAGCTAAGTATGAACTTCTCCTTTTATGCTACAATTCCTTCGATGCCCCATGCTTGAAAGTCTTGGCAAGATACTTCGAACTCTCATCTCTGAGGTGGTTAAGACTCTTCATGTTTGATGTCATGCATGAGGGGTCAACTGTAACAACAACTTTATCTCATAAATTAAACATGGGTGATTAGACTCAATTCGCTGAACATTTTAGTTATGTATATGTAAACATCTTATTTCAATAAGTGGTTAGTTATATATTATACATCCTATACTCACAAAATTTGTAACCTACTGTGCACCTTCCTATACTCACGAAATTTGTAAGCCACCTTTATAGTGTACTATGTGTGCAATTTTCATATTTCAGTAACCTTTTAAACTATACCATGTTCCATAATTATATGTTTTCTTTAGTTCAGGTGGTTTTGTCTACCGAGTTCCTCCAAACTCATGCCATTGATTTGATCCCATTTCAGATTTTTCACCTTGATGAGATCCTCACATCAGGGCGAATCTTCCTTGCTGTAGTAACACTTCAGAACCGAGGGATCTTAAAGATATCTTTGTATTTAAGTCGTGGCTATGCCACCTTTTGTACTCAGCTATGCCTGATATGTAAGTAATGAACATACCATGATATTGTATCTAGTTATGCATGATGAGTTGGCGCAGGTGCAACAAATTGTACTTGTGTGTGCTATTCTTCGCATGAACCAATGTCTTCTCGGTCAGTCGTGAATGGATGCTTCTATTCTTTGCAATAAACTACATTTATGATATAACGCGATGCAGGGAAGATTCATTACGGAAGTACTATTACCAAAAGAAAAATCGCAGATCTTCTGGGAAACAATAGTTGGCACTGCGAAACCTCAACCAGAAAGAGCAAGCATTCGGTACTACCAGCAGCCGAAACTTCATCTTATATTTAATACGTGATGAAAAATTGAACGTAGAGCAAAGTAAAGATTATCACATACAACAGATTACACTTCGAACTATCAAGCTTTGGAAGCTTTGCATGTCCATGAGTTATTGGATCAACAGCCTTGGCTGCTCTATAAACCATAAAGCAGTTTCTTCATAGCTTGACAATCTGATTTCTTCACAAAACTTTCATTAGTGTAAATTGCCCTTATAGAATGGCTAAACCTTAAGAAATAGGAGAGAGACAATCACCATTTCCCCTTTTTACAAAAACACTTGGAATGATTGACCAAATATTTTAATCTAACTTGTTTTAGGTTAACCTTTGATCTAGAAAAACAATGCATTCTGCAGATTCAAAAAACTCATCACTGCATCACAGAGCACATACATGGGGACTCATCCAGTGAGGGGGGAAAACGAACAAGCATGAGCAAATCCATGTACCTAGATCCAAGCTCGAAATCCTTCTGCTAGCCTTTTGTGTGGTTGCATTGCCCAAGTAATCCAGATTGATCGTGTGATCTGTAATAGGCTTAACACTTCTGAAAATTCAAGTAATCCGCTCGGCAATGAGAACCTGTCACTCACTATCCCTAACCGCATGCATCAATGCCTAAGAAAGAATGAAATGTTACAAATATGCACAGTGTGTAGGTCCAAAACTTGTGTCCAAAGTGAGTTCAAGCATTCCTGCCGCTGGTCATAACATGGAAGTCTTTATGGGAAACTTAAGATCGCAATGTTGCAACATCAGGTGAGGGCCCATATAATCTACCAGAGTACTTTCACCGGTAGAGCTCCATCTAATAAATCAGCTCTTGGATCTTGGTCTCCAAATCCAACCTGAAGCAGCTTCCTTCCTGCCTTTTTGTTCCACTTGCCCCCTTCATCTCTTCTTTGTCCATCAATAATGAACTTTTTAAAAAGTTGGGCCACTTTGCGTCCCTTGAAGATTATAACCGTATACTCTTTGAATTGAGATATCATCTTACTGAATATGGTTCCGTGTGAGAAACTTTTGCACCATTCACTGCCACTTCAGAAGAGGAGCTGTTGATAGATGAATGTGAATGCTCCTCTCCACTTGATTGCCTTACATCTGCAGCTGTGGATACTAGATTCGAGCAATTCTTTTCCAAAGAGTTACTGTCCTTTTCATCATCTTGTCTATCAACAGATATGCTTTTCTTGTCTGTTGAAAGAGGATCACTGGCAGTTGGAATCATTTTGTTGGGTGAATCCGAATAACTGCAGGTTGAGCAAGCAGCAGCATAAACAACTGTACCATCAATTCTGAGCTTATCTAGTTTGCGCTTTTTCCTCGACTCTTTCTCTTCATTGCCACCACCACTTGTTGAAGTTGATTCCCGCTTAGGCTTGACAGCAGTTGATGACCTTTCACTTCCACAAGAACTTTCATCCTCTCGTGAAGGTGGAGTGCAATCTTCTTCATCATCATCATCTTCATAGTCTACGAGTCCACCTTGTTTTACCCTATTAGGTAAAAAAATACAAAAATTCATAAGCATTTATTCAAATGTACAGGTAAAATACAAATGTCATGCTTTCAGAATGATCTCTTATCCAGTTGCAGATATTATAAATACCATCCACGCACCACGAAAGTCATGGATATGGATGGCTTTAAAAGACTGCGATTGCGAAAACAGTCAATTTGAAGATTCTACTGATTCACTGAATACCTTAGAAGCAAATACATGTTCTCAAATAAATTTTGATGAGTAACTCGATTGGATTGAGAACAGGAGAAATGGGAGCTTATTGGTTGCATTGTGAAGTCACATTGAACTACACATTGTCATTAGGAATCTTGGTCATCCCCATTCTGATGGGTCCCTCAAATGCCCAGATTGGACGGACATTATTAAGAAATCTGAAAGGTTAGCCACTTGGAAGGGAGTCATCTATGCAGGAAGCTGGTTGATCCTATCAAAAGGCTGTCATATCAAGTTTCACTTAGTATCTCCCCATTCTCAAGACGCCTAAAACTGTGAAAAATAATTTCTTTTTTCTTAGGGGAGGGGGTTTGTGCTGGAAGACCACAACATAGTAGACGGCATAATGTCTACAGTAGTAAAAACCAAGGGTAGGGGTGTTTAACTTCATGATTCATCAAGCCTTTCTCACTAAATGGCTGTGGAAGATCAAAAGCGAAGAACACTTCTTTGGGTCAAAATTGTAATAAATAATTTCCCAAGAATAAATATCTTCATGCAATAAAGTATTGGCTGGACACCACATTTCACATACACAAGCACATCTTTGGCTGAGGGGACTTCTTTCAGATGCACATAAGCCACCATGAATTATGTTTGGTAATGGGCAGTGTACTGAGTTTTGGAAGATGGATGGTGGGAAGTTTTGAAACATTGTACAAACTATATGCCATCAGCTGACATAAGTGGAACCTGCACGGTGGGCAGATGGAAGACCAGCATGGATTTCAACTTCATAGAATTTTGGTGATGTGAATTTCAAAAATTGCTTTACCTGTCCCGGGTCTTGGATCATATTAACATCATCAGGCAGGAGTGCAATAATAATCCCGTTTCATTTTTTGTGTGGAGCAAGCAACTACCTCTAAAGGAACTGCATTTGTTGTGGATTAGTAATGGAAGACAAAAAATCACACAACAGCTGTAGAATTGTTCATGCAGTTTGGAAGCCTCATGGCACTGGGAGGCCAACCAGTGCAGAGATCATTTATATAGTTAGCCTCTACACTGTCTGGAAGGATCACAATCCTCTTCCTCAATGGGCAACTGCTCTGCAACCTATGTTATAAGCCATTTGGAAGGAAAGGATAATAGAATCTTTATTGGGAACTTTGAACATCCAGCCGAGGATCGTCCTTAGAAGGATGGATAGAATTAACCCAGGACTTGCCCTGGCTTGATTCTGATCCAACCCAGATGAGATCGGCTGATGTGATGGATTTTTTTTTGAAAAAAAATCAATAAAAATCATAAAAATAAAAAATAAAGAAAAGAAGAGGTGACAAAAAGTAAAAATCCTGACCGATCCCCCTCCCTTTTCCCTTTTCCTATGCACCCCCTCAATGGGAAAAGGGGAGGGGAAGGGGGAGAGCGCATGGGTGCATGTGGAAGGAGGGGTGACAAAAAAATCACATATGAACATCACTGGATCGATGACCGATCCCAACCGATTCGGTCCCCCCAAAATCGGATCACCCTAGGGCAATCCGGCCAGGAATCCGCCGATCCTGATCCAGATTGGCTGATTCTGCCTTCCATGCGATTGTCAACTGCTGCATATTTCTTCTTAGACTGGTTTCACATTTTTAGTGGCAGCAAGGTCAAGGACTCCATTGTCACCTCCAGGTTATGGAGGTGGACAGCTGGTCCTGTAAGTGACCTGCGGGTGTAACAGGTTGTGAATATGGGTATGTTTATGTTTAATTCCCTATTTTTTCTGTCTTTACTTCTGGAGTAGAAAACTTTGTGATGTTATTTGTTTTCTATGATTCTATCAATGAACTGTGGTTTCTGTGCTTTGTGGGCCATACTTTTTTTTCCATTTTCTATCAGTATCAAGGAATTCCAGATTGGATTGGGGTCCGAGATCGGACCCCCGACACCCCCCCCCCCCCCCCCCCCCCCCCCCCCCCCCCGATCTGGAATCAGATCGGATCAGCCGGATCGGGGGAATGGTTGGGGGGATCGCCAGGGATTTTGTATAATCACCTAATTATTGGTCATTTCAATATAAAATCATGGGGGAGATCCTGATCGGCCCATTTGGAGCAGAATTGGATCAGCTATGGCCGATTCTGATCTGGATCGAGCGATTCGCAATCGATGATCAATATTTCAGGCATATTAAGATGTCAGAAGTGGGTGATGCATTAAGAAAAATAAAAATGAGCAAGGCCTTAAGACCAGATGGCATACCTATTGAAGCATGGAAAGGCCTAGGAAACATTCGTATTAAGTGACTAACTAAGCTTTTGAATAACATTTTGAAGGAACGGAGGATGCTATAAGAATGAAGAACAAGCGTGGTGGTTCCTTTCTATAAAAATAAAGGGGATATTCAAAGTTGAATAATTATTGTGGAATTACGCTTACGAGTCATACTACGAAACTTTGGGAAAGAGTAATCGAGTAATGTATCCAATGTATGACTACTGTATCAGAAAATCAATTTAGTTTTATCCTGAGCAAATCTACTACAGAAGCTATTTTCTTATTACGATAGTTAATTGAGAAGTATAGAGAGAATGGAGAGATGAGAAAAGATTTATATATGGTTTTTCTTGATTTGGAGAAGACACATGATCGAGTATCGAAAGAATTGATTTGATGGACATTAAGAAAGGAGGGAGTCTCCTAAGGACATGTTGACTTGATTCAGGATATGTAGAAGGTGCTACTACTAGTGTGAGAACTATTACTGGAGGAACTTGTGAATTTCCGGTCACTATAATTTACATCAAAGTTCTCCACTAAGTCGGTATCTCTTTGCTCTGATTATAGATGAAGTAACAAAACAATTGCATAGTGATATCCCTTAGTGTATGTTATTTGTGGATGATATTGTCTTAATTAATGAAAGTATTGATGGTTGAAAAGTTAAGTTAGAAAGTTGAAGACATGCTTTGGAGTCTAGTTTTGAAAATTAGGAGCAAGTTACAGTTTATGCATTGTAATTATAGTAATGAGAAGATGTTACAAGAAGACATGGTTCAATTTGATAGATAAAACATTCCCATAGTTGTCAAGGCGACCGCCTAGGCGGCACCAAGGCGCCAAGGCGGTTTTTTGTGCTCGCCTAAGTGGGCCGCCTAATTGGGTTAGAAGAAGGCGACGCCAAGGCGGGGAAGGCGGCCGCTTGGGCGCCTTGAGATGGCCTCCTGGGTCTTTTGGTGGATCCGATCCACTAAGTGGATTGGATTAGTGGATCGGATCCCCGGTTATAAACCCCCCTCCGCCCCGACTCCCCTTCGCGATCACCTTTCCCGTTCCCACCCCTGCTTCGCCCCCGGAGTCCAACCCAGGTAGGGTTCTGCGCCGGAGTTCTCGCCGCCGGAGGAGGTCGCTGCCGCTGGAGGAGGTATGCTCCCCCCATCTCCCCTCCCCTTCCGGCACCCCCTCTCTCCCTGTCAAGCTCTCCCCTCCCCTTCCGGCACCCCCTCTCTCCCTGTCTCTCTCTCTCTCTCACCGGCACCCCCTCTCTCTCTCTCAGTCTCTCTCTCACGGTCGCTCCCCTCTCTCTCTGTCTCTCTCTCTCTCTCTCACACAGACACTGTCACACACTCTCTGTGAGTGTGTGACAGTGTCCCGCCCCCCTCTCCTCTCTCTCTCTCACGGTCACACACACACACAGTCCCGCCCCCCTCTCTCCTCTCTCTCTCTCTCTCACACACACACACAGAGTCCCACCCCCCTCTCCTCTCTCTCTCTCTCACGGTCACACACACACAGTCCCGCCCCCCTCTCCTCTCTATCTCACACACACTGTCACAGAGTGACAGTCCCACCGGCACCCCTCCTCTCTCTCTCTCTCACAGTCACACACACATACACATTGTCCGCGCCCCCTCTCCTCTCTATTTACAATTTTTAATTAGTTTTGCAGTGAGAAAATGGATTCTTCTTCCTCAATACCCACAGTAGATTCAGATGTTTAATTTTTTAAATTAAATTTTCTTCATATGTTTAATTTTGGTGCACTTGTAATGGCAATTTTTTCACATTGTATTTATAATGTCATATTTGTGTAGGTTTGCTAGATTTAATATAAGATGTCACTCTTGAAATAACCTAGACTAGACGTTATCTTTAGCGCCTAAGCGCCGCTTAGGCGGGCGCCTAAGCGCTTAGGCACACAATGAGCCCAAAAACGTCTTGGTCGCCTTGTCGCCTTGACAACTATGAACATTCCTAAAAGTAGTAGCTTTCGGTATTTAGGTTCTATCATTCAAGAGAATGTGGAGATTTATAACGATGTTGCATGTAGGAATAAGACAGGCTGGTTAAAATAGAGAAGTGCATCAAGAGTCTTTTGTGATCGTCGTATACCCATGAAACTTAAAGGGAAGTTTTATAGAACAACTGTAAGACTTAATAGTAAAATGAGATAAAATAAACTCAGGTGGTTTGGACACGTGTACCATTGCCCTAATTTGGCGCTGGTTAAAATATGTGACTAAATCTTAGTAGATGCTAGTAAAAGAGCTCAAGATAGACCTAAAATGAGATGGTGCAATGTTATTAGGAATGATATTGACTTCTTGGGTTTAAATATGAATATAACATTGATAGAAATCTTGGTGGAACAAAATTAATGTAGCTGACCCCAAATAATGGGATAAGGCTCTGATGGTGATGATGATGACCTGTGTTTTTGGCCAACCTTGCAACCCATGTACATATATACATATCTATTTGTTCACTTTAACTACAGGAGATTGACTGAATAGCATGACAAGGTAGAATGAGCACAAAATAATAAAGCTAATGACAGTTTTCCATGTTTCAAATAGTTAACTTCAGTGATTGTTGATGATTCACAGTAAAATCTGCTTAGGACTAGACACATTACCGAGAACGAGGGTGATTGACACTGGTTCCATTGGGCATAGTTGGCTCTCCAGCTTCATTGTGATCCCGCGACATTGCAGCACATGCAGAATCTTCTTCATCACTGGCAAGGAAACACAGGTAAATTTCTGAAATTTGTTATGCAACAATTCTTCTAAGAAAGTCACAAACCTATCCTCATTGAAGTAGTCTTCTTCTTCCTTCTCAAGGGCACGCTCATCAATGCGTTTTCTGGGGTCGGCCACGGTAACTGTACTAACCTCACACTTCTCTAATGACTGGAAAGAAAGTTAAAGTCAATGAAGATTGGCATAAATGGAAACATCACTTGATGACAAGCTGCGTGGTCAAAACTGCATGATGCCAAGTTTCAGTAGTTGCAAATAAACTCAGGAGAACACAAATAAAGCACAGATTCAATTGAGAAAACTCTATAAGATGCAGACAAACTCTTCATCAACTGTACAAAAAAGAATACCTGTTCATATTTTTTTTTCAAGGCCTGGATCGTCCCCAACTGCTGAAACTTAGACAACTGATCCCAAAAATTGTCAACTAAATATGCAATTAAAGTCATGACATTTTCCTGCAGAAAATATCTCTCGATGAATGGCCATATCAAGGTCTTTATAGTGCAAACTTCATAGAGAGAAAAAACAATCACCTTACGGATATACTCCAAGAGCTCAAGAACCCCTGAGTGTAGCATATTATAACGACTACCATTGACAACAAATGCTTCCACAACCGGCTTCATGAGGTTGTTCTTGACAACATGCCGAAGTAAATATTCATCCTGTAGATAAACAGGATCAAATGTTGTCATAACTATATATCACATAAAAAACAATAATAACAAATGAAGAACAGAATTATATTTGTCACGACTCCCAACTCTACCTTCAACCATACTACCTCTATTTATTATCAAAGAAATTGGTGATGCAATTTTAACACTTTCCAAAAAAAAAATGCACAGAAGGAAGAACCATTCCCCCAATGCAACAATCATTAGCTCTAAATTGCATTTAGAAGTAATAACAACAGGAATAAAATGCACCTAACAAGTAACATCAATAAATCTTAATTCTCTAAATGGTAAAAGACATTTTTATACCTCAACGATGGATCATAATA
Organism: Colocasia esculenta; assembly: GCA_014218235.1. NCBI lineage: Eukaryota > Viridiplantae > Streptophyta > Magnoliopsida > Alismatales > Araceae > Colocasia > Colocasia esculenta. The sequence goes on along the minus strand of CM024764.1, from coordinate 1,088,116 downwards.
AATCCTAACGCACCAGATACTAAGTAAACTGTAGATATGTCATTAAGAAAATGCTATGTTTATATTGCAGAGTTTCCGTGAAGTGTACAACACTATACAAGTTGAAGTGGCTCCTGCATGGCTGCACCATAGTTACCCAGTCTAAAGGAATGTCAACAAATTTTAACAAACTGGAGGATAAATGTCAACATTATAAGAACAGAGAAAAAATGGTGATGCAAGAGTGTGATTTTTTTTTTTTTTGAAAGTGGATAGTACCATGTGCATATATTGAGAAATGGAATGGGAATATACAAGTATAGGTGGGCCACAAACCCCAAAAAATGATCAACCCCAACACCTATACAACAAAATGACACCAAGGCGGTGTAAAGGGCACTAATCACCCAAAGATCCAAAAATAGGAGACAACGAAAGATTTACATTTGATAACACACAAGCCCACTCCTTCACCCTAACCCAAATGAGATGAATCAATGCTCCTCATCCCGGGACCCTCTGAAGATACGGCGGTTGCGTCCCCCCCACACCAGCCATAGGGTGGTGCAAGAGTGTGATTTTAAGTATAAGATATAAAGATTTTGTGGATTTTATGTATAAGATATTAATATGCTGCCCCAATCATAAGACTGGCATGAAGTATGGCCTTTTATTGCTTGTGAGCCATGTGATGTCCCACCTCAATCATGGAACCTGCAGTCCAAGCTATCTTTTTTTGCAATTAAAGTGGGGGCAGGGATTTGAACCTAGGTCACTGAAGTGTACATGCAGGCCTTTACCACTAAGCCACTCCTTGTGTACCAAGTCCAAGCCCATATCAACACCACATCTGATTCAACATGTCCACGCTATTATGAAGTAGCAAAAATTGAGATCTACCTCAAACACTAAGCACACATGGCATCCAATTTGACCCAAACAAAAAGAGCATGATCCCAAGAACTCACAAACTTCCTAGCAAGGTGTGGCTCCTGAGATTGATAGCATATCTTCCTTGGCTAGAGTGCTAGACCCGCTAATTAACCACTAGAATTGCTGGCATGTTCATAATCTGTTCCTGTTCAACAAAGGAACATAATGAGTTTTGGAGAACAAACTTGCTCTTGTACGAGGAAGCTGAAATTTACAATTCTGTTTTTCAGAACCCTAATAGCACACCGCTCTATCAATGTCTCCTCATATATATATATGGGATGTAAAGTTGCTCAGTTCTCCATTGCTGGCATGCTCATAATGTGTTCCTGTTCTACAAAGAAATATAGATGAGTTTTGGAGAATAAACTTGCCCTCATATGAGGAAGCTGAAATTTGCAATTCTGTTTTTCAGACCCTAGTAGCACACTGCTCTATCAATGTCTCCCCATCAGCCTCTCCTTATCACCAGAAATAACAGAAATATCATGGGATGTAAAGTTGCTCAGTTCTCCATTATACTTATTGAGTTTGTCATTGCATTTCATGACAGTATAAGATTGCTGACCAGTATGGCCTCATTCTCCATGCTCAAAGGAAACTGTGTGTTGTAAAGTTCAAACACTGTCCCATGGTGGATGAATAACTCTTCGGAATTCCATGTTATCATCTATTCCTTCTATTCATTTCCACTTCTTGTCTATCCTTTTTAGATGGCAAACTGCACTCTTGAAGTTGCATCAGATCAGGCGCAAGCTGCTGTGGGGAGCTACTAATACAGCACATCAGCCTATCCACCTTCTGAAACGGGAGTAAAACTTGGCTTTGCTAGGTAGGTGACCAAAGGAACTATGTGCCAAAAACAAAGCCAAGTGGAAACAAGTTATCGAAGTCAAGCATTACGAAGGCACTTCCAAGTTTCATCTTGTCCTGCTGAATCAGACAGCACTTCTCCTATTTGGAAAGGAATTCTACAAGCAGCTACTTCGACATGAAAGGGTTGGCGGTTAAAAAATGGAGATGGCTCTGATATTGGAAAAATGGGCAGTAATATCTACCTTATGGATAAATTCCCTAGAAATTTTAGACTTGCTGTTAACAAGTGGCACTTAATTAAGAATTGCTACACAACACCTCACGATAATCTCCCAATACAGATTAATCTGCATCAGAATTTGAAGAATGATGATGGTGGGGGCACGAGGGCCCGAGCCCGTTTTGACCCCGCGTATGTGTACTGCCATCGAGGCATGGCCCCAATCCCGTTTCGTTATGGCTGGGTGAGGAGCCCCTTGATATTAGTTAGTTTTCACTTTGGGCCACACTTTCCATTTAGGTGATGTACATATTTTATGTTTTTTGTGGTCCATTGACCCAACCTTAGGGGAGAGGTCTAGCTCCCTCTTGTCTAGACCATTGGGCTCCCATCCCCTATATGTATGGGATGGACACCCCCTCCACTCTATGAAATGACAAGAATTTAGAAAGAAGAAGAGAAGATTGTCTTGTTCCCGGATTTCCTCTCTCCCACTGTTCTTCTTCCTCCTTCCTCCCGACCCTGTTTCTCCTCTGTTCTCCCTATCTCCCCATCCC